>CM032339.1:35986706-36023777 GCA_019022885.1 Schlechtendalia chinensis
AAGATTTTATTTTTAAACGCGTGAAATTTTCTACTTCGACAAATTTCTCGCGTCCACCGCCGGCAGGTGTACAACAACCCAACGGTGGTATGACAACGCAGAATCGCCAAATCGCCGAAACATGAGTAACCGTCGACGTCCACAGGAAAATACTAGGATTATTAGTTTAGAATTCTGTATGCATAACAAGTACATAAGATTTGGAACGGTACGATGGGCAAACTGAATACGCTCGTAGACTCGTCGTCGGACAATTACTAAAATCCCGAGTGTAGTAAATGAATACGGACCGTAAAAAATCTACATACCTGACTTGTTAACAAACGTTAATTTAAATTTGAATTTGAAAAAAAAAAATTTCACACATAAGACATAAAATGTCTCACTTAAGGCGGACTCATTGCGTTATTTATTCTTCTTAATAGTCTTATATAGAATGTGTGTGTGTGTGTGTGTGTGTGTGTGTGAATGTATGTTATGGTATTTTATTGATTTTAAATTTATTCTCCTCCTTTCAATATCCTGATATATTTTAAACGCACTGTCCCGTAAGAAAACTGCTTCTACATACACATATTTATTTTGCCTTTACGTACAATTCACGTCTATAAATATTTCTTAAATTTAAATCAAATGTCTGCGAAAGCCTCAAGTTAATTTGTACTATTTTGTTGATCTTTAATAGAATACTATTCAATCGAATGGTATCTTCATTTAAATGGACGCATTCATGATACTATTTAAAAAGTTATAACACACAAACACACACACACACACGCACACACACACACACACACACATACACACACACACCCACACACACACACACACAAACACACACACATACACACACACAAAGCTCTAGTTCTCCAATACATTCGATTGTTCTCTGAGAACGTTAAATTCTAGGTAGATCTAGTACAGTATTATTTACCTTTTCAAAGTATTTATCGAGTTATGCAACTGTCTGAGATTTTTTTTAATCGAAATTGTCATTCTTTGCACCAGCGCAACAAACTTGCAGACCAACGAGTACATTCAATGTCAAAACCGACAATAGTATGAATTGTTTAACCAATTCTTCACGCCATCATGTAAATATTATACCTGGTATATAATTCTTGGTGCTTAAAATATATAATAAATATAAAACATTGTGTTGCCATGAATGATGCGGCAGCAGTACCGTATGTCACTGTCATTAAACGATAAGTGCGCAGAACCTCGCTGGGGGATGGTCTCCATAATATTCTTTGAAGATCACAGTCTTCTTCGGCCACTGATACTTGCCGATACATTTTTTCTACAACAGCTGTTATTACGTACAAATGTTTTCGGAATCTGCATAAAATCGTAAAAACGTCATCTTGTATAGCAGGGCCACAAAGCAACACATCGTTAAGTGACAGACCTCTAGAAGCCTTTGCTGATGCGTCGAATACAACGCGTACCCCGTAGTGAGACTGGATGTTTTTATTATCGCATGGTGTGGAAGATAACATGATCGCGGTGTTACTTCCGTTTCGATAACTTCTTTCATATGACCTAACCTCAGATATTCATCCATGAATTTAACATACTCTATTCGTAGAGCTTCATTATATTGTAATTTTCTTTCAACATTCAGAAATCTAAATTTTGCCATGTTCAATGTATCTCCTAAATTTGCAATATCTGTCTTAACTGGTAATCGTAAAACAAATCGACCTTCTTTGCTTCGCTTGGCAGTAGCCAAAAAATGTTCCAATGCTTCCTGAGCCTCCAAGCTTTTTTTGTTATTCTTGGATAACCGACCGTATGCCTCGGCTTCATTTGAACGTAACACAGCCCAATCTTCTTCCAATTTACTACCAATAGAATTCGTAGATACCATACATCGTGCACTAATTTCACCAGTAACTAACCAGCCAAATTTAGTATCTTGCAAACTGAGTGATCTATTGCATACTCGCACACGTTCAATTTCTAATAAGTCATAGAACGTACCTCCACCAATCAACAAATCTATTGACCCTGCCTTGTAAAATAAAGGATCTGCTAAATTACCAACATACTCATCAGGAATCTGCCAGCCTTCTGCTGGTATCGAACAGGACGGTAAATCGCTTACGATAACAGGTAAAACGTAACAAGGCAAAATTATTTCATACGTTTTTGTTCTGGACTTAACATGAACATCTGCGACTGCGGCAGATTGCACACTGCTAGCACCTATACCTCTGACTGGCAATTCAGTTTTTATGTGCAGTTATTTGCAGTATATTTAACAGTTTCTTATATATGAAATTTACTTGTGAACCGCTATCCAAAAGTGCACGACACTTGAACCTATTGCCATCCTTATCAATAACCCATACAATAGCTGTACCCAAAAACACATATCCTTCTAATCTACTGACTATTAACGATACTGAATTTGACAAATTTAATGGGCTCACTTCCTTGTTCGATTCACTACTGCTTGCCTCACATGTTACCATAGTAACTTTTTTCTCTGATACCCTTGAATTATCGTAATGTAACAAATAATTATGTTTCTTCTGACAGCGTTGACAAGACCACTTTGACTTACATGCATTAGCAGTATGGAATGGTGAAAAACAATTAAAACATAAACGATTATCACGTACTAGTCTTAAACGATCGTGTACTTTAAGATCCTTAAATTCTTGGCAAGTGTACAGCTTGTGTGCTTCACCACAACAACTACATTTGTCTTTACTTACTTCTATTGACGCTAATGCTATCTTCTTTGAGCCAGGAATAGAACAAAACTTCTTGGATGCATAATACCCTCGCCTTGCCTCCTCTTTACCTTTAGCCCACGCTTCGGAGCCTTCAAATGCAATACATCGACTAGATATAAAATTATCCAATGAATCAAATGAGGGCATTTCTGTGTTTATCTGGCGCAATTGCCATTCATGCGCGGTTGTTTGATCCAATCTGCTCAAAACTATCGTAACCAGCCAAGCATCCCAATATTGTATGGGCTGACCCAGTGCTTTAAGCGCTGCAACATGTGTACACACGTGTGAGTATAATCCTTGTAATTGGTTTGCAGAAGCTTTGACTACTTTTGGCGTATCCAACAAGGAACGAATATGTGATTGAATTATCAAACTACGATTATCATATCGTGTTTTTAATCGTTGTATGGCCACATCATAGTTCGCGTCAGTCATAGGTATGGATTTTATTAAATCTAACGCTGCATCACTTACACTAGAACGTAAATAATAGAACTTCTGTATTGCTATTAGCCTATCGTCACTGTGCACCATTGCATTAAAACTATCATAAAACGATTCCCATTCCTCGATATTACCACTAAAAACCGGCAGTGATATAGGCGCAAACTTCACACGCTGATTTAACGACGTATTACCAAATGACATATTCATTCCGCCAGTATTATTGGATTTTTTGGAGTTAATTAATTCTTGTAGCTGTGATCGTATAGAAAAATATTCTTGTTCAAATTTGTCTCTTTCGCCATTAACGGCTTCCGCCTCCTCCTCAGATATTTCAGTTTCAACTTGAACATCGTCAAACTTTTTGTTTAACTGAGGTAATTCTTCTTGACGAAATTCTAACAACGATATTGCTTGAGTATCTAGATCAAACGTTTCGACAAACTTACGAGCTCGTGTAAGTGCCACCTTTACTACGCCTCGTTTTATTCTCAACTCTATTAATAACTTTTCCATATTATCGATGGACATTTAAATTGTGGATTTCACTGTGATACGGCCCGAAGGACCAATGTTCTGACCGGGGGCTGTACCGAATATGGACGGCTTACCCGGTCTTTAGTGGACTGTATAATTGTTTTACAACTGATAAAATGTACGGCCTGGCGCGTAAATATTTATATGCAATCGACGTATATCAAACTATAAGTATTTTTATTTACGGCTCAAGCGAGCGTTCAAAGAATAAGGCGATATACGTATATATATACATAAAACGAAGTAGGTAACAGATATGTACTATTTATTGTTATCTACAAGATTAATAATTAATGATCAAACTGACTTATGTATACTTACATTTAACGGTGTGCAGACTGGCCAGCCGCTACCTAAGCTTAAAATCATGCAATATAAAAGGATAAATATAAATAATAATTACAAATCAATCAATACAAAATAATAAAGTATAAATTAATAAATTCAAATTAATAAACTACAGCGTAATTTTTACAATACAATTGTGGCGGTTCGTGCGCCATAAAAACACAAGTATAATTAATAACACGTTTTTATAAAAACATTAATCTATGACAATTGCGGCGATTAGCACACGCTCGAAATCAATTATAAATTTTCGCGATTTGCGCTAAAAATTACAAACATTTAAGTATATTCAAACAATAAATTTATTTAACAATAAATTGCGCGACGACAACAGCGGATACGCACGATACCACCTTTCGATTCGAGCTACACATCAGCACTACTAGCTATTATATAATAATTCACAACTAATAATAATAAAAATAATAATAACGATAATAAGACGTTAATAACGTCCGTATATATACATGTGCGGCCGACTCGTTGCGCACCACTATGGCTTCAATTATCAACTTCAACACATTGAATGCTAGTTTTATAATTATATAAATTGTTTTGTTTATGTTTCAATTGTAATATTTTTCAAATTTTATGTCCAATCTATCACTATTTTTTATTGTGTATTTACATATTATTTACATTTCCTTTACTAAAAGTTGCATTCTAAAAATCGTTTTTGATATGAAATTCATTAAAAATTGTCTATGAAGTTTCCTTAATATTTTCGAACACAAGACAATTTATAATTACAATATCATTATCATTCAATTATAATTATCTTCAAGAAAAACTAGATTGTATATCGTTGGAATATTATTTTACATAATGTTAATTCTAAGCTATTTTAATTATGCATAAATGGAGTCTCAAAACAATGAAAACAATACAAACAAGTATATGTTAAGAGTAATATTCAGCTGCTTCCATACGTGTTGTTTATTCAGGTTTTGGCATATTACTTATCTTTTATATAGGTTTATTGATTTCTAATACAATTATTACGTAGCATATTGTGTAAAACAGCAGTTCGAGTCATACGTGGTCTTGTGGTTTTTGCAAAAATAAGAAATTAATTGTGTTACACTAAAAGAAAAATGATTAATTTTAAAACCCAAATCATCGTCTGTGCAGTTTTATTGATTTCTATTCACGAATATGTATTTGGTGACCCTGGTATGTAACTATAATATATATATATATATCTAATAGAGTGCGTTAATTATGCGTTTTACATATAATAATAAAAATTTATATATCAGCTCACTATGAGACAGTTATATTAGTTATAATAACTAATAATAATGTAGTTTTTGTAGAAACTGGAACACTGTTTTAATATTACGAAATACTTATTATTTGAATGTCTTACAATTATGTCTTAATTTAAGTATAAGGTAAATGTAATATTGCACGTCGGATTAAAACATAATTTATAGTATTCTCATAATTCAACGTATATTTAAGGTTTACCTCAAACTAAATACTTTTTTATTCTTTACAATTCTAATTTACTGAATATTTTGACGTTGTTTTTTATTATTCGGATGTCAATTAATTTAATATTAATACGAGTTTATTTGTTTGGTTTATATGAGTGTTATTATTTTTTTTTAATAAACACACACACACACATTTTAATATAAAGTTATATGTAATAAATGCAAAAAGCATTGTATACAATTTTTATTTTATGCAGATTTAATAAATATTTATAACATACGATATCAAATCTTAAGTAGACTAACAACTAAATCGTATTATGGAAGTAGGCATATAAAATTTTTATAATTATACATGTATACATTTTAGAAGAATTGTCAGATATTGAAAGTAAGTATTCCAAAATTGTAACTTGAAGAGGAGAATATTTTCTTCGTAAGTCTTAAAAAAAAACTCTGAAATTCGTTTATAAGTTAAGAAGTAAATAAATATTAAAATATAATAAATATTATGTGCTTCACATTATTAAAACAATATATTATTAATTGTTTTTTTAAATATTTTTTTTAATTTCAAGAATGCAACGGTAAGATTCCATAAAGTTTTGACTTTAAAATACTAATGTTTAACAAAAAACTGTTTGAGATTTGATCGAAAAATCAATGTTTGTTCTAAATTTATTAATTATTACACCTAAGAAAATTTATTTCAACACAGCATAGTTTTTAATTTAGTATATTTAACCGATTATATTTTAATGTCGCATTTACTCAATCGAAATTAATTGTATAATTTATCTAAGTAGAAGAAGTATTTGAATTATGTGATGGTAAGGGTTTAAATTGTAACAAAAGTCATTGATTCCATGGAAATTTCGATTATCACATTACTATTTATATTTTTTTATCAGGATTCATTACGGCTGCAGCTTGTAGATCAACAATCTTCTTAAATAAATGTAAGTAAAACAGGTACTTTTATAAATATTATCAAGTGTTTAAACATAATAAACAATACGATCTATATGATTGTACCACTAAATAATGAAAAACAATGATAATATATTGAACGATTATAAAACACTATTTCAAATAAATTCAGTTGAAAAAACTCAGTTAGTAGTGATCTGCAAATATAATAAATTTTAAGCAAGTTGATAATAAAGATAAATGGAATAAAATATTCCATTAATTTAATTATGTTTTATGTTGTTTATTGTTATTGTCAAAATGATTTAATTTAAAATATTTATAAATGTGCTCAACATGCTATACGCAAACTAAATCTGTATTGTTAAAGCAATACTAGACACTTTCTCGATCTACATAAAAATTTCTTTTTATGTTGTCACTTCTTCATTTTGTTAGGGTATAAACATTTATAATAATTACGTTGAATATTTTCCCCGATATGAGGGTGTTGTAAATTGTTAGAAAACGTTCACGCTTGATGAAGTTAATAGTACGTTGCTTTACATCATGATGAATATTTAATGATTATTTAATATTTATGTATTTTTAACTAAAATATTTTTACATATCTTTAGTGTACATAAACTATATAGAAAAAAGTATGTAATTTTGCATTAAATATAAATTAATGGATTTTTTTATGTAAACAAAAATCGTGTATCAACGTATGCTACTCATATATATCACATCAAAATGATTCATATTTTATTTATAGTATATGATTAAAATAAAATATGTTAATGGGACATATAATACAAATTCATTATACACAATAAATTTCCATCATAACAAAAAATATGCTATCGAATCAGATATTTTAAAATAAATATCAGATTAGTGTACATGTTTGGGCGTATATACTTTTATTTTATATTTTATTATTTTTATACTTATATTAGGCTACCATACTAGCGGAGCGTTGACCGATGCACCCAATATTATTAATTACCGTCATTACCGCCGTTTATCGATTATTCTGTCTGTCGTCGGCGAGTCGTCTTCGGATATATACTTAATATATATAGTGTAACATACATTTTTATTACCTATTGTTACCGTTACCGTTTGGTTTTTTGTGCGTTACTGTTACCGTCGTCGGTCATCGTCTATCTTTTTGCACCACCGTTGTCACTACCAACTCCACCGGCAGTCACTATCGGAATAACTACCGCCGTTCGAATGCCATCGTCGTCGAAAACGGATTATTTTATGTTATTATATTTTATATATATATATATCTAGTTTGTTTAAAGCCCCTATACTGGCCAGTTAATTAAGTTGTGTCCTAATTATTTATTTTTGAATAGAAACTTTTTCATACCTAACCTTGTATCGTGATTGGAGTTTTAAAATAAACAAAAATTTCAATTTAAGACCATTGTTTTTATACAGTCCATTTTGTTTTACATATTCGAAGTAACAGTACATATGATTCATTTTGGTCAGAGTATTAGTCTACTTGTAAAATGCACCAAGAACAATCGTTTTTCATAGTAATATAATAATGTAATATATTTATATTCATATATTTAGGATAGTTTTTGATTCACCTTTATTAAATGCTTTGAATAATAAAATATAGAAAATGTTCTAAATGGATGGATTTGTTTGCATTACATTCAAGGCCGTTTTTGAGAGGGGACGGGGTTCAACACTCCCCCCTCCCTGAATTCGTTTAATAAACATTGTTGGATACTAAATAAATTAGTCCTGGCTGCCCCACAGATCGCAGTATAGTTGGTCTCTGTCCCGGTATCGGGCACGATAAGATCGCCACCCGACCGTTCGATCGAAGAGCTCTGTCTTCCCGTGCAACATGAACGAGACAGCAACGCGAACACACACCTCCACAAATCGGCGAATTTTGAGAGCGTCTGTACTATTATATAGATTTGTGTCCTGTGTTTGAGTTTGGCACATCCGTGCTAGAACATATTCGATCACGCCCCTCGTGCCATTTTGCCTGTGATATCTACGCACCAAGTTCGAATGTGTTCGTCCGTCTTATTGTTATTATTATTACCCTTATAAGCATTATTTTGTTATTAACGATTTTCCTTTTTAACGTTTTCATTTTGATTAATAAAAACTTGTTGTTGCAGAGTAAAAAACCAAGGATATCTTTTCTTAATTAATTATTCTTTATTTAAATCGCGTTCTAAATCGACAAGCTATTGAGTCCGCTAGCTCCATCACCTGTCATCAGGATATGTTTATTATTCACTGTGACAAAAATTGGCACCCACTAGTGGATCATCCTGGGTGGAAGGAGACCTGTACGTCACAAACAGATTTTTTTAGAAACCAGTGCGGGACGTGACTCGTCGATATGTGGCAGCATGTCACATATGTGCGTGTACGAAACCACTAAATAAAAAAATCGATGTTCCTTTATGTCTCAGGAAATCTACTCAACCATGGGAAGTGATTAGTGTCGACCTTATAGGTCCATACCCTCGCACAGGTCGAAATAAAACTAACATACTAGTAGCCACTGATTGCCACAGTAGATGGGTCGAAGCATATCCGTTAGGTAACGCTACGGCAGCCGTAATAATGACTACTTTGAAAAGAGAACTCTTTTTGCGCTTCGGGTACACACATGTGCTACTTAGTGATAATGGTTCTCAGTTCTCGTCAAGTATTTGGTTAAAAGCACTGGAGAGATGAGTGGTGGAGAGGTGGACTACCCCAGTGAACCATCCAAGGGCCAACCCTGTGGAACGTCGCAACCAAAAACTGAAAAAAGGCTTACGTTCAGTGTTGATAAACGATAACCACAGTTCATGGGATTATAAACTCCCTACAGTAATTTTTACACTGAGAAACAGACGGAACGACCGGACGGACGTTTCGCCTTCGGTGTTAGTACTAGGACGAGAAACCAAAGTTCCATGCGATTGGGCGCTACTTCCATCAATCAACCAGTCAGTAAGGGTATCCGGAAATGGAACAAAGACAAACTAAGTGGTGGGAACTTTTTTTTTTTTTTTTTTTTGAAAAAATCGGCGTTTACACCCACTGCCCTGAAGACCTGTTAAGCAGTACTTAGGGCAGTGGGTCGCCATCGTTTATTGAATTTAATAACATAACAATCAGCCACTAGGGTGGGTGACCGGGCAATACCCGGCCACACCACCCTTCACAAAATTTTTAACAAAATCTTAATATCAAGGGAGGAGCGGCAGATCAATGACTACCGCTCCTCCCCTCACATTTTCCCTTATTTAGGTAGGTGGAGCTTCTGGCTGCCGTCCGTCCTCCAGCACTTCAATCCCCTCCGTCGCCGTTGAAGGAGCCGGGCAGGATCCCTCTGCGGCCGGGATGGCGACCTTCGCCGCCGCCTTACAGGCCGCCGCCATGTGGCCCTGCTTCCGGCACCGGAAACAGGTTTGCTGGCGTTTCTCAAGCAACCTGACCCGGCACCTGGTCCACCCGACTATGACACAACGTGCCTCGGCGAGCTTTAAAGCTGCCGAGTACGTTGTGTCGAACCGGGCGACCGTTCAGCCTCGCCCGCCCGGGTTTCTCCGCAAGAAGACGGCCGGAGAGCCGTCCTTTGCGAAGTCCCGCCGGACGAGGCCGGTGTGGGTCAAGCCGCTTTCGACGTCCGCCTCTTCGCACCATTCCGGTACGTCGAGAAGCAGGACCGGGGTACGACGTTCGGGTCGGTTGACCCGAGCGTCTACCCCCACGACGGCCCTGACGTTGTCCGCCAGGATGTCGGCCCCCGCAGCGTCGTCGACTTCGAGGAGGATACCGCCCGTCCTCGTCGTCCTTGTGGTCCGAATCTTGACGCCGATGGCGTCGAGATTGACCTTGCTGGCAACCCTCTTCATTATGGAGGTCAATGTAACCCCCTCACCGATCGGTCGGTCTATAACGACCGCCGAGGTTTGGGGGACCCGCCTCCGTATGAGGGCCGCCTTTGCCTCAATGGGCGAAGGTTTCCCCTTCGCCACCGGCTTCGGACCACTAGTGCGCTCCGCTGGCTTTCGTCCCCTCCTCACGACCTCAACCCATGAGGTCGGATTTGGGTCCACAGCGGGCGCAGGTGGAGACGAGACAGCGGCCTCCTCCTTCTTCCTCGTATCTGCCGGGGGCGCAGACTTCGCAGTGTGCGGTGGCGGCGGCGGTTGCTTCCGCTGCTGCTGTTGCTGTTGGCGCTGCTTCTGCTGCTGCTTTTGTGGCTGCTTCAGCTGCACCTCGCCATGCTGGTACTGATGACGCTGCTGGCGCTGCTGGCGCGGCTGCTGCTGCTCCGATCGCTGCAGCGGCTGGGACAGCATACCCCGGAGCTCACGGTTTTCAGCCGTGAGCTCCGCGATAGCCTTCCCTTGCTCCAGCAGGTCCGATTGGACCTTGCTGAGGGCCTCCAGTACTAGGCTCAGAGAGCCTTGCACTGTGGTGTCCCCAGCGACTGGAGCAAGAGAGGAGGCTACCTTTTCAGGAGTAGCCTCTGTCCGTGGCCTTTTGGCGGGGATTCGTCCCTTTCCGACTCCACCGCCTCGGCCCTGGCAGCCCTTATGCGGGCCTTGTAGTCCCGAAGGACTGCGAGCTCCCGCTCAACGCCGCGGATGGCTTCCTGGATGCCCTTATGGACACCCTTTCCACCTTTATCCGCGACGATCGCGGAAGCGGCCCGGATGTGCTCCTTGACGCGGGTGAAGGAGTTCTCCTCCCTCGCCTCCAAGGAGCACATCGAGGCCACCGTTGGAGAATAGCTGTAAAACAGCTTCTCCCTAAGGTGACCTCTCGGGGTGCCAGTTGCAGCCGCTGCTGCGACCGGCGTCCCTGCTTCCGATTCCGTATCCTTCCTAGTCCGTGAGTCCGTGTCCGATGTTCTGTCGTTGTCTTCCGTCATCTCTTCCAGGTTACGATTTTTGATGTTTTTGGTTTCCATATGGTTCCCACGATGGTCAAGGGAACGGGGGTCCACCGCGTCAGAGCCCCGAATGACGCGGTAAGGCTATATACTGTGTAGTGCGCCAAAGCCACACAGGGTCCTCGTGGACACGTAACTATCCCCGTGCCAAGTGACCCCCTTGACGAGTTGGGGGTTAGGAGAGCCAGTTTTTCGTCAGCGAAAGGCATGCTCAGGCCTCCTGGCCCCAGTCAACTAAGTTCAGAGCCAGGTCGGTGCGAGCCAGGGGTGTAAACACCCCTGGTGGAACTCTTAGTCGGGTCGTTCTCGGTTTAGTCCTGTCCAACATGGGAGGCCCTGCTGGTAAAATACACTACCGTTGGCATAGCACTAAACCTCATTGAACGACCGTTCAAGCCCCCTCACCACGACAAGGTGAGTTCCACGAGGGGGAAGTGGTGGGAACTACCCATATCAAACCACAGGGTGATCGCGGGTTATCTGTGGGAAATAGGGTGTACTGTAAAGCGCACCCGCTCTCAAAATCAGAGCAAGGTTTTCATGCCGGGTTCTCCAAGAATTGGACAGGTCCGGTGACGTTGATTCGTAAGGTGGGTAAAGGAGTATTTTGCTATCCTCGGTAGTATAGTGGTAAGTATCCCCGCCTGTCACGCGGGAGACCGGGGTACGATTCCCCGCCGGGGAGCAAATTTTTGTCACGGTGAATAATAAACAGATGCCGACGACAGGTGATAGAGCTAGCGGATTCAATAGCCTGGCGATTTCGAACGCAATTTAAATAATGAATAATTAATTAGGAAAATATATCCTTGGATTGTTACTCGGCAACAACAAGATTTTATTAATCAAAATGGAAACATTAAAAAGAATAATCGTTAATAACAAAATAATGCTTATAAGCAAATAATAATAACAATATGAAGGACGAACACACTCGAACGTGTTGCGATAGACACTCAACGCTAAGACAGTCCGCTATCGGCTATTGCCGTCGCCGCGTGACACAGGCCTCGTTGATAATTAAGCGTCGGATAACCCGAAGTTAATTTTGTGGATTTTTGCATCGGAATTCGGGGAGTTGACGGGTGAGATATGTGAGGTGCAAAATACGACCGTGTCAATAATATTCCTGGATACATTTGTAAATAGTCCATAAATATTTATATAAATATCGTATGTTCAAAATCAAATCGAATACGGTCCGCTTAAGGATTTGTCCATTACTCTTCCACATCTCATAATTCTTTTACATTCGCTCCCATTCCAAAAGTTTATACAAAACTTAATACGACCAATGTCCAACAGATTTATAACGGATTTTTAAAGGTTTTCTAACAAACAAATATAATAAATTTAATTTATTAAATTTAATTTCTAAGGTGGAGACACACTATTTTCACGCTACGTGTTAACGAGCATTTAGACACATTTTTATCATACACAACATAATCTAATATTTAAATATAGTAGTTGAAAATATATGATTAGGTTTTAACCCCCTTCCCCCCACCACCAAAAAAAAAATGTGTTCCTTCAACAGCCTTGATTATATTCATAGAAAATGATTTAATATTTTTTAGATTATTCAAAAGGATACATCAATTATCTCCAGGAATCCACATCTATAGGTAAAAAATTATTTAATAATTGACATAACATTTAAAATTATTCATAACTCGATTTTTGATTTTAACTGATATTTATATTATGATAATAAATAATGTATTATCCTTATTAAATTACATTTTATTATGTAAACTATTTTATTTATATTTATACATTTTTAAAATATTACATACCTACCAAAAAATATATACTTTATACTTTTTCCAAATTATCTGTGTAAATATATATCTATATCAATTGAACGTAAAAGGAATTTACATTGTAGACTTCCCTAACGGTTATATTTAAACAAAACTTCAAAATTAAAAAAAAAAAAATTGATATAATTGTAGACATTTTTTTGCTGGCAATAGCAGTTTCATGTTTTTGGAAAACTGAAAATGATATGTAAATCTAGACATAAAGACAAAAGTCATCATAACCATTAATAATTATTGTATACCAGCTTTCGTCTATATGTTTTTTTATATATTGATTTATAATTGCTCTTACTTCTTTTGGGCATGGCGGACTATAAAATAACTCCCCAAATTATAAACAATACCTGCATCATTGTATAAAATATAATACTTCATTATATTACTACATTATTATTACATTTTTTTCCTTGCCTATTTCATTGAATATGAAGTTATATATAGTTGTAAATATACTTTAATAGTATGTGTAATAAAGAACTTGGGTTTTTTCATATCATCATTTCGCCGAACACCAAAATACACCATAAAATATAGGTTTATTTCTATAAGATTGGTTTTAATGGAGTACAATATTTGTATTCGACATATATGATACGGAAATAAAAATATCTACAAGCGATTTTAAATGTTATTTTAAAAATAATCACTGAACGAACTTTAACTCGCTGTTTATAACGTGTTGTGCCAAGAAGTTATATTTGGTTTATATTCAATATTTCATTTTGTTGGTTAATCAGTGAAAATATAATTATTTAAACAGACATGTTTAAATATTATATTTAAATGATTTATATTTCCAATTTTCAAACTGATCATTTCTCAAAATATATTTGATTTAAAAATAAAGCAAATTAATGTCTATACCCATCAAATATATATGAAGTCAAGCAAACTATTCATAAGAACTAGCACTCAAGAAATAATGACTTTTTTAGGGTTAAATACATCAATGGGACTTATGCAACCACCAAGCAACAGGGATTATTGGTCAACATCACCATAACTTCACGATGATTATATTAATAAATTAATGACAATTAATTGCTTTGGTTGGTTGCTATCAATTGTACATATGAATGATAATCATATGATGCCTATGAAGGAAGATATTGAATTTGAAAACTGCACAAAATTCGTCTTTTTTTGTTAATTTTAACTTACAATTTTCAAAAGTATTATGTTCCAAATTAAATGTTCGAGACTGACAGGTCAATGATAAAATTTAAAATCCGGAGTAGCATTAAAAAATACAAGCCGAAAACCCCAGTAAATAGGGGATACAAAATTTTATTTCTTGCCGATAAAAAAAATTACTTCTGGAATTTTACAGTGTACAGTATAGTAAAGGATTTAATGATATCATTTTAGAACAAAATTTGTACACATTATATAGATAATTATTTTACAAGTTTACTACTTATATCATATATAAAAACAAAAAATACAAATGCCAGTGGAACTATAAATCTAACAAGAAAATATCTACCAACATTGATACCGGGTAAAAATATAAAATCAGGGGGAATATAACTAGCAGACAATATCAAAAAAGATATTCTAAAATTCATAGTAAAAGTCACAATTGATGGCACCGTATATCTTATTTTCTATCTGGATACATCAATTGAAAATGCCCTTATAATTTACAATGATTAAAGTCCGAAAAACTTATCGATGAAACAGATTTCATGTAATATTTAAAGTGACCCTAATGGATAAACATTAGTTGAAAAGCGTAGTTAGTCTTATGAACTATCATAATCTTCATCATCGCTATTTACTATAAGAAAAGGTAAGCCAAACATCTCACAATTTTTAAGAAATGAACAAGATACATACCAACCCGAAAGATCCACCAGATGGAGATGCACACATTTCATTTCATGAACGAAATTAGAACAAATTGGATGTGATCAATTTGCAAAGTGCCTTTATGTATGAGTAAAAACAAGAAATGATTTGTACAACTCCATACAAAATAAAAGTAAATATTAAAAATTAAATAATTTAAAAAATAATAAGATATTAAAATTGTTTAATAATTTAAATATATATATATAATTATTTTAGATGAAAATGTAAATATATTTATTTTATGTTTTAGAACTCAGTATTGTTTCTTGTGTGTCAAGCATGTAACATTTATCGTTACAGAGACAATTGACGATCACGGGTTATTATTTAACCCACCTATCTAAATTCAATACAAAATTTGTTTTTTTTTAAATTTGTATTTTAGTGAACTAATAAATGGTTAGAATAAGCAATATAATTTTTTTTCCTACTCAAAAAATTGACTCGTTTGCAGACAAGATTATTTTCCCGTAGAAATTGTCATGAACCAATCAGTTAAATTCAAAATAATAATTAAAGGTTAAAATGATTGTAAATTGTACTTATTCAAGTTTATTTCCATGCAACACAATGTTTTTTTTTTTTTTGATATTTACTTTATTTCTAGACGGCGTCCAATATATAGAATCTTACTGTCTATCGTTTTCAGGTAGGTAGAACAACCAACGAAAATTTAGTATTTTATTATTATTATATTTTTCGTGTTTAGATCACAAATTGCAAAAAATATACATAATTTGATTTTTATTGAATTTTTTTAGCAAATTAACCACGTTTTTTATACGTTTTGTGATAGAGCAGATAAGAAAGCGGAATTTTAAAAAAATATGAAATACAATTGTAAACATATATTCTATAAAAATACCAAATCTACACTAATTATATCCATTGTTTACTAACATTTTTATAAGTTAATAATAATTTATTTATTTTTATTTACAATATTTTTCTTGTTTTGTTAAGAATATGATGATTGTATAAGTAAGATTTTATTAAAGCTTAAGTGTAATTAGTGAATTAGGGGATAACGTAAAATATTTTCTTTGCTCTACTTTGGAAGAAGGCATAGGTTCTCTTCTTCGAGGAAACAATACTGCGTTAACTATTAATCCAATATCAGATTTTGCTTTAAATTAATAATAAAAATTAAAATTAAAAAAACAATAACATAATACTCATTTATTTTATATAAAAAATTGTTTAAAAAATGATATTATATAATTAATAGCGTAAAAATACATAACGTAATATAATTATGTAAAACTTATTTAATCTTCTAATTTCTACAGCACAAGTAAAAGAACATTTTAATGCACAAGGTAAAAATGTTAGGTTTTTGATTCATTATTGCAAAGGCTAATGATTTTAAACAATAGCACAATTTTATATACATATTTTAAAAAAATTTTGCTTAGAATAATCAATAACTAGTAATGTAATAAAAAGGTTTATGAATGTTTTATAGAATATTTGAAATTGATCAAAATATACAAATAAGAAATATTTTTTGGTTTTCTCTAGAATTTTAAAATGTGTATAATTCCTAAAACTAGGAAAGTTATTTAAGTAGGTTAAAACATAAAGTAAAGTCACAATGTTTTGAATAAGACGACCAACAAAAAAATAAAATACCAAAACAAAGTTTATAATATTAAGTTAATGTTTAGTATGCATTTGCTATTTGTTGTTCATTGGTGTTTTGCAAATCAACGACCTTTAAATAAATATACTCACAGTAATTATTCAATAAATTTTTTTTCCAAAAATTTGAATACCTAAATTAAATACAAAACATTGTTGTACATCAAAATATTCAAGCGAATTGAAAAAAGAATGTGGTATTTTATTTTCTATTGTTTATGTTGTCAACGTATGACACATTAAATGAAAAATCGCTAGTCGCTCGACTTTTAATGTTTTCAAAACATAATGGAAAACATTAATTAAAACCTTAACAATGAAAAATGTATAAAATAATGGTTGGTAATGCAAAAACAAATAATTAGAAATCTAATTATTATAAAAATGATTTCTGCAATAGCAGCAAATATAATTCCATTTTGAAAATTTTTAATGGAGAGTTAAAATCATTTTCTGAAATATATATATCAAGCGAAAATTACTTGTTAAATTTCCACATCGAAAATTTATGCATCTCTAAGTTATCAAGACAAATTAAAAAGAATGAATGATTGTATTATAAATAGATTTATTTAGATATAGGATACGAAATAACTGATAATCAAGGATTTTAAATTCTAAGTGTAACTATTAGGATTCTATACGCAGGAACACCTCCTTAACCTTCTAGTCTAATATTTTAAAATTTCAAAAAATTCGAATTCATATTTTATAATATTTTAACGATTTAAAGGATTCTCCATGATACATATTAATTCCGATCCTTCTTTTTGATTGTTTGGCTACGTCAAGTAACTTGAATACAATTATTATACGAAATTATATAAACTATGAATTTTTAAGTTGCCTTGGATGTAAACCAAAGAGAAAAGTCCTTCGATCACGCAATTAAAAATATGAGTATGTATAACTAATGTATGACATATAAAGGAATTCATACTAATTATACGTTGTTATAATTGATTCATTGAAGTATGATTCATATTCTCGAGTTCTTAATTACATGATTCTGATAAAATTTGTTTAATAAAAATATAAATTGTTAACAATAATTCACATTTACGAAATACTACGTAGTAATTTTTTTTTTTTTTGAAGTATGTTAATTAAACGGAAATTTTAAATTTGTATTTATGTACATAAGTTATAAAGGACTTCATATCAGTATTGAATTTTAATATTTTCTAGCTTTTGTTGAACTCTTAAGAACTAATCCAGGTAATAATATTTACAATTTTAAGAGAATGTATTTAAGTATAGTATATACAATCTATACTGTTGAGCTGATTGTCGTTTTATATTTTAATAAGACTTTCATACCTTTTGATGTTTAACATTTAATATTAAATAAAAGTAATTTGAGAATTGTCACTAGTCAGTATGCTTTATATAACAAATAACGTCAAATAAAACGGTTACAGTATATGCTAAAGGTTATTTCACACATTTGGAAGATTTTGGAAAACTTAGAAGTATTTTATTATATATATATTACTATTAGATGATTTAGTTCGTATAGTAAATTAACATGTTGTTATAATTTAATACAACATTTTTATGGACATAATAATGTTCGATTTATTACATTTTCAGATGGAACATTACCATTTTATTCATGGTGTAACATGTTAGGTGATGACTAATTTGAAATTAATGTTTTAAATAATTATTTTTTTAGCAAATCAATAGTTTATGGGCTTGTTATGCATTATTAAAAGTGTTCTGTAATTTTGTATTTCATACCATCATTAATCCACCAGAATTCACCAGTATATTGTTATTGATTATAAAAGCAGTTTATTTTTATCTTTTTCTTAGCTTCCTTGTAATATCGGTTTATCTATCTATCTATATAAATCATATAGAGAAAGTAAAACAAAATTACATGTAGATTAAAAAAATGCTAGTTAATAGTTCTTAAATTAATATTTACTAAATAATAAAATGTTTTTATTAAAGCATAATGTGAATGTGATAAAAACACGTTCAAATTTAAAACAATTACGATTATTTTTATAATTTTATGTAACTATCAATTTCTTCACGGAGATGCTATTTCCGCTTCACAACGTATCCATAAATTAAAGAAGAATTGTAATTTTTCTTAGTTTTGTTTTTTGTTTTGTTTTTTTTATTATAAATTATTACTACGTTATGATCGCTGTCCTGATTCGCATAAATAAATTAGAATTCATTACTTTATATAAATTCATAAGTTATTAACTAAATTATAATATATACAAATTATACTATACAAGTATCACTGTTTTATATGGTTTTAATCAAAATTACAATTACATTATTAACTTTTTAAAATGCCTTACGAATAAATTGTAATACAAAAATTGTTATATGAAATTATTATAACAACACTTGTCTACATTTTATATGGAATGCGAAAGATAGATGATACAAAAATGTTGATTTTTATTATTTCCTTCTCATTTTACGGAAAAAATGTAAAAATCATTTTACGAATTAAAAACGAATTATTTATTAAAATTTAATATAAATAAAATTCGCCTGATATAACCAAAAAATATGTTACTAATTGTTGAATTTAAAAAAAAATTAATCTTTACAGAATGTAAAAGTAAATAAAAATTTTGATATTATTGACTTAAATACATAAAAATGTAACTCAAGACTATTCTAGAGTTGATATTGATCAATTTGTTATAAATTAAACTTTTATAAAATTATATATATATTTTTCCAAATAAACGATTTTTGTTTTTAAGATCTTAATTTCAACATCGTAGAACATACGTTAAATTATAATTAATATTAATATTAACTATGGAATAGGTACTATATATATAGATGATCGTTTATAGTTTACAATCGTATATACTTAATCAAAATAGTTAATATAATTTATCCGTGTAGAAGAACTTAATATATTATGTAACGGTAAGTATTTCAACTATAGCAAAAATCACAGATATGATGGATATTTTCGTTGAACACATTATTTGTTTTTATACATATTTATCTTCTAGGATCCACAACGCCCACTGAGTGTAAAACAGAAATTTTCAATAATAAGTGTAAGTAAATGGTTTACTTGTGTAAATATTATCAAATGTTTAACCATAATATCCGGTAGTACATTAAATGAACTGCTATAAAATAAAAATAAAATAAGATGGTAAAATGGTTTATGAAAATAATTAATTAAAAATAATTAGGATAAGTAGATATTATCAATCACAATTAATGAATAACTGTAAACATATTGCTATTCAAAAAAGTTAAATTTAACGATAAAATAAATTAAAATATGTACATAACTCAGTTAGAAAAGGAAGTAATCGCAATACTCATGTAAATTACGAATACTTATGATTTGACTTTTGCCTTTGATCAACAATTCTGTTTCATCTACTGAAATTATTGTTTATGGCTTAAAGCCAATTTCTACATTATTAAGAATTCGACAAAAATTAGTTTTATTGTATCTGTTCGTTTCTACTTCTTTTTCTTTTAGTGTTCTCATTTTTTTCGGCTTAATGATTTACTTTCCTTTTCTTCTTACATTTAAATATTTAGTTTGTTGTTTCTGTTTATTTCTATCAACTATCATACTCTAACTGATACCGTTGAACCATTTATTTTTTTTTTTTAAGTTATTTTCCTAAAATATCTGTTGTGCTATTAATCATTGCCTCCATCATTTTATCACATTCATATCACTTTCCATCAGCTATATACAGCGTAAATAATTACATACTAAATCTTTCCCACTCTACGGGTATCACAAGTCCTGTCATTGAAGTTTTAGAAAGCGTTCACATTTTGTAATATTATGTCGTGTATCAAGATGAAAAATTTCATCAAACGTGATACTGATATGTTTAATTTAGCTTCATAATTAGGTTAATAATCTGTCAAATATTATGGTAATTCTGTGTAATTAAAAATTATAGAAATTCATTATTTAATGCCAATTTAATTTTACCATTTTAGTTACATAAAAATTATTTCTGTATTTTTAACTCAAATGTTTATCAATTCTTTAGTGTATTCTAGTTATCGAGAAGGAAGTATGTTATTTTGAGTTTCAAATTGACGGATGTTTAATTTAGCTAATACCCAGCATTTTATTTAATTTAATAACTAATTTATTATCTAGATTCAAGACTTTACATCTATATAATTAAAAATAAGTTGCCCCATGTATAACACATCATATCACTTGAGAATGGCTTGACTAATTTGGCTGATTTTTTTTCTTGCGTTCATAATTGTCAGGACAAGATTTGTATGAAATAATTTTTTTTGGAAAATCAACCGGAGTAGTCGGAAATTTGTTATAGTTCTTTTTACATGTGGTAGCACTTTTATTAAGTTATATACCAAATATTATAGAAATGTTATAAAAACAGTTTTTATGAATATTGAATTAGGGTTTGGTGTTCGTGAAATGTTTTTCGTATTTAAATGTCGCACGTAAATGACAACGAACGGAAGCTACAATAGTCTTTAGAGATGAATCACAGTCGATCACGGGAACAAATCTAAACCGTAAAATTCATCAACTGATTAATGTACCGACATACAACATTGCCTAAAAATCAGAAATGACAAAAGTTTTATAGAGTTAAGAAGTTATCATTTTGGATGAGTGTACAATAAAATACAAATGAGCATTGGAAGCGAATATAGAAGTATGATGATCCTGTTTAACGGCAATTGTCGCAAACCACTGCTAGTCATTTCAAGGCCAACAACTGCTGATGAAATTAACGCTTTTCCCATGAAGCCTAACCTATTCAGTTTCTCTCCGGACGGAATAAAAAATATCAATAATTATCAAGCATTGCGATAAAACATTAAATACACCAATAAATATTTTTGGAAACAATAAATTCCAATTTATTTTATTATAAATATAATTCTAAATACATAAATTTCTCGAAATCGTTCACAACAACATCAAACATTAAAAATTTTTAATATCAACAGTACGTTTCGGGTTTGATTGGCCTAGGCATACTGACCGCCTCCTATTGGAACTCACCTTGTCCTGGTGAGGGGGCTTGAGCGGTCGTTCAATGAAGTTTAGTGCTATGCTAACGGTAGTGTATTCTACCAGCAGGGCCTCCCATGTTAGACAGGACTAAACTGAGAACGACCCGACTAAGAGTTCCACCAGGGGTGTAAACACAACCATCGGCTCGCACCGACCTGGCTCTGGGCTTAGTTGACTGGGGCCAGGAGGCCTGAGCATGCCTTTCGCTGACGAAAAACCGGCTCTCCTAACCCCCAACTCGTCAAGGGGGTCACTTGGCACGGGGATAGTTACGTGTCCACGAGGACCCTGTGTGGCTTTGGCGCACCACACAGTATATAGCCTTACCGCGTCATTCGGGGCTCTGACGCAGCAGACCCCCATTCCCTTGACCATCGTGGGAACCAAATGAAAACACAAACACACAAAACCGCAATTTGGAGGAGATAAAAGGAAACAATGACGGAACATCGGACACGGACACACGGATTCGGACTTAAAGGACAAGGAAGGACAAGGAAGGATTCGGACTTGGAAGCGGGAACGTCGGGCGCAGCAGCGGCTGCAACTGGCAATCCGGGAGGCCGCCTTAAGGAGAAGCTGTTCTACAGCTTTTCCCAACCGGTGGTTTCGATGAGCTCCTTGGAGGCGAGGGAGGAGAACTCCCTTACCCGCGTCAAGGAGCACATCCGGGCGGCTGCCGCGATCGTCGCGGAGAGAGGCGGAAAGGGTGTCCATAAGGGCATCCAAGAAACCATCCGCGGCGTTGAGCGGGAGCTAGTAGTCCTTCGGGACTGCAAGGCCCGCATTAGGGTTGCCAGGGCCGAAGCGGAGGAGTCAGAAAGGACGACGACACCGTTGTCCCGGAAAGGCTCCCTGCCAAAAGGCCACGGACAGAAGCTACCCCTGAGAAGGTAGCTTCCCCTCTTGCTCCAGCAGCTGAGGACACCACGGTGCAAGGCGCTCTGAGCCTTGTACTGGAGGCCCTCAGCAAGGTCCAATCCAACCCAAATCCGACCTCATGGGTTGAGGTCTTGAGAAGGGGACGAAAGCCAGCGGAGCGCACTAGTGGTCCGAAGCCGGTGGCGAAGGGTAAGCCTTCGCCTATCGAGGCAAAGGCGGCCCTCGTACGGAGGCGTGTCCCCCGAACCACGGCCGTCGTCATAGACCGGCCGATCGGTGAGGGTGTGACATTGACCTCCGTTATGAAGAGGGTCGCCAGCAGGGTCAATCTCGACGCCATCGGCGTCAAGATTCGGACCACGAGGACGACGAGGTCAGGCGGCATCCTCCTCGAGGTAGATGACGCCGCGGGGGCAGACAAGCTGGCGGACAGCGTCAGGGCCGTCGTGGAGGTAGACGCACGGGTCAACCGACCCGAACGCCGTACCCCGGTCCTGCTTCTCGACGTACCGGAATGGTGCGAAGAGGCGGACATCGAAAGCGGCTTGACCCGCATCGGCCTCGCCCGTCGGGACTTCGCGAAGGACGGCTCTCCGGCCGTCTTCTTGCGGAGAAACCCGAGCGGGCGAGACGGAATGGTCGCCCGGTTCAACACGACGTACTCGGCAGCCCTAAAGCTCGCCGAGGCTCGTTGTGTCGTAGTCGGGTGGACCAGGTGCCGGGTCAGGTTGCTTGAGAAGAGCCAGCCAACCTGTTTCCGGTGCCGAAAGCAGAGCCATATGGCGGCGACTTGCAAGGCGGCGGCGAAGGCCGCCATCCCGGCTGCAGAGGGGTCCTGTCCGGCCCCTTCAAAGGTGGAAGAGATGATGGACGTGGCGGAGGATGGACGCCGGGCAGATATTCCACCATCTAGATAAGGAAAAATGTGAGGGGAGGAACGGTAGGCATTGATCTTCCGCTCCTCCCTTGATATTAAAATTTAAAACATTTTGTAAGGGGTGGTGTGGCCGGGTAGTGTCCGGTCACCCACCCCAGTGGAAATTGTATATTGTTTCCAATAAACAATGGCGACCCACTGCCCTAAGTACTGCTTAACAGGCCTTCAGGGCAGTGGGTGCAATCGCCAATTTTTTCAAAAAAAAAAAAAAAAAAGGCATACTGACCGCACACCATCAATTAGCAAGAGGCGTTACCCAAGAAGTGCGGTAAAACAGGATCCAATGTAATAAAAGTCAGATCCCGTGTCTTCTACGATCCACCAGCACCAAACTGAAGCCCGTAGCCTTTCGGAAATAATGTATAATTCATGTGTCTTGTGGATTCTTATATCCTCCCAATGAGTCATGTTTTTTTTACAATCATAGCGCCGGTCCCATAGCTACCACATTATAACTGTGTTAGGTACCTCAACATAATGGGGGCACTGCTTTCGAAGTGGTCCGGCGTAACAGTAGAGCTCCCCTTCTATCGTAGCACCAATTAGGTTTTAAGTTTAATTAGTCAACCCGTGGCTTACACCGCTCCCAATATTCTAGCTCCCCAGCTGAATAGCGTTGAGCCTTTTCTACTATAAACAATACTACCCTAAATTTTGTCTTTCTTCTTCTTCTTCATTGGCACCACAACTCTTCAAGAGTTTTTGCCGCCTCCGACAACTCCCTCCACTCTTCCCGTTTTTGTACTTTTTCTTCCCAATTCGATATCCCTAGTTTCTCTAAATCCTGCTTTATACCATCTATCCATCGCTTCTTTGGACGTCCTCTTGGTCTCTTCCCCGTGGGTTTCCATTCGACCGCCGCTTTAAGGTAGTCAGAGTTTGACCTTCTCATCACGTGCCCAAACCATTTTATTCTTTGTGCTTTTACAAAGTTGGTTATCTTTGGTACTCCTGTCAAGTCTCGGATCTCTTTGTTTATTCTTCTGCGCCAGCATCCCCGGTCATTATCATATACTGGGCCGCAGATGATTCTGAGTGTTTTGTTTTCGAACGACATAAGTTTTTGTTCCATTTTGTTTGTTAAAGGCCATACCTCACATCCATATGTTAGTGTTGGTCTAATTATCGCCGTGTAAAGATGTTGTTCGGAACTCAGTATAATTAAAATTAAATAACAAGAGCTTAGTTATGTGTGGACTGTATTTCGATTTATTTTAGGTAAAGAAAACATTTAACTTAGCATTAAAACGAATACATATAATAAAAATATCGAGGGTCGATCCGGACATTGCGCGCGATACAACTCGACTCAACGAACATACACTCGACCGCGTCCAAATCGCAACGGCACGGCGCATGCTCAGTTGCACCAACTTAACCGGTCGAGAGTACGGAACATACAGCCCGCCTTGAAACATTTGTTTCAAAATCCTGACGCCGATAGATTAAGATTTATATAAAAAAAAAACAAAACATAAACAATTACGAAAAAATATTACATAAGCCTTCAAAAAAATTAATACATTTAAAAATACAATTTATAATAACAAATAATTTTTTACGACTCCTGTACGAGGTTATCCTTAAATGGTAACGGACACAATCTTCACACAGCGCGAGTCACAGTTCCGCCCGTCGTGATGATTTCTGCTACACGAATCACTCCATCCTTTCCTCGTATTACCTTAGACACTCTGCCCATACGCCATTTTAAAGGAGGTAGGTTTTCATCCTTTAATAATACGATCGTCCCGACATCTACGTTTGGCCCCTTTTTTTCTGCCCACTTTGATCTTTCCTGAAGTTGAGAGAGATACTCTCGGCTCCAGCGCTTCCACAGATTTTGTGAGTACTGCGAGACTCGGCGCCATCTGGTTAAACAATTGGGTGGAATGGACGTTTCATCAATCTCGGGTATGGCGGTAAGAGAGCTACCTATTAAGAAATGGCCGGGAGTAAGAGGGACAAAATCATTTGGATCGGAAGACATAGGAGTTAAAGGACGGCTGTTCAAACAAGCCTCGGCACGTGTAATTATAGATAACAACTCTTCATAAGAAAAATACGCGTTGCCCATAACTCTTCGTAAAAGATGCTTCATAGATTTTATACCGGCTTCCCACAAACCTCCAAAGTGTGGGGAACGAGGGGGTATAAACTTCCATTCGACGCCCATATTCGATAGGGCTTCGCCTGTTGCCTTTTGATGTTCATCACTTTGAAATAATTCGTGTAATTCTTTTAATTGTCTGTTTGCACCCACAAAGTTTGTGGCGTTATCAGAATATATTATCGTACTTTTTCCGCGACGATCAAAAAAACGATTTAACGCTCGTAAAAAAGCTTCAGTACTCAAATTGCCGACCAACTCTAAGTGTACTGCACGAGTAGACAAACAAATAAATAGACATAGGTATGCCTTTGTAACGGAAGCATTTTTTCTTAAACTGGATTTAATCATGAATGGACCAGCATAATCGATACCGCTAACAAGAAAAGCGCGATTTGGCTCTACGCGTTCCTTAGGTAAATTTCCCATTGTGGGCTGCACTATAACAGGGCGATGTCGGAAACACACCACACATTTACGCACTACGTTTCTTGTTATATTACGCCCATTAATTGGCCAATAATTTTCACGTAGGGAAGAAAGAACTGCTTGAGGCCCGCCGTGCATAAGATTTATATGTGCTTCACGTATTAAATTTTCGGTAAACGTCCCCGTAGCTGGTAACACTGCAGGATGTCTCTGGAAAATACTTATTGAAGCCGCGTACTTCAACCTTCCACCTATCCGAATCACACCGTTTTCATCAAGGAAAGGTTGTAATCTGTGGAGCTTACTCTTAGGGGATACTTGCCGGTCGACTTGTAGTTGTTGAATTTCTCGTGAAAATCCGATTTTTTGTACCATCTTTATAATAACAATTTTTGCGTGATTTATTTCAATAGGATGTAGAATACCAGTTAATCTTTGTTTAGGTTCTAGACAGTTTTTTCTAAAACGCAGACAATACGCGATAATTCGTGACAACTTCTTTATTGACGAATATTTATGAATAATACAATCCTCGCCAGACGTAGTTAATAGACTTACGCTTACAATTTTTTGTTCTGGTATTTCCAATAGAGTCTCCGACATTTCTTTCTGGTTCGTAACAGGCCAATATTTCTCGTCTTCGAGTAACCAACTTGGGCCATGCCACCACAGAGAGCATTGCGATAATTCGCTTGGACAGCACCCACGCGATATAACGTCTGCAGGATTTTCGTTTCCTTGTACATGAAACCATTCGGTTAACAATGTTCTTTCTTGTATTTGACCCACTCGATGCGCTACAAATGTTTTCCATTTTTTCGATGTAGAGTGAATCCAACATAACGTTATCGTAGAATCTGTCCAATAGTACCTTCGCGATATATTTAGTTTCATTTTTGGTATGATTTTGTGAGCTATGCGCGACAACAACTACGCGGCGCACAGTTCTAAACGTGGTAACGATATTGTTTTTATTGGTGCGACTTTAGACTTTGCGCAAATCAAGTTTGAAAAATGATTTCCTGCTTTATCTGAACATCGTAGATATAAACTGCATCCATATGCCTTTTCGCTTGCATCGGCAAATCCGTGTATTTGCATATCGCATATTTCTTCTTTAATCGTAATTTGGCGTGGCATTATCAATTCGTTAAGTTTTGATAAATTTGTCTTATATGTATGCCATTCGCATTCGATTTCTGTAGGAACGGGTTCGTGCCACCCCACCTGTGCCTGCCATAACCTTTGTAACATTAACTTGGCACGAATTACGATTGGTCCTATTAACCCGAGAGGATCAAAAATACGAGCTATATCAGATAATATATCTCGCTTACTTATAAATAACTCGTTACTATCGTCAACGTGAACCTTAAACTGAAAACTATCAGTTCTCGCATTCCAATATAAACCCAATATTTTCGTAACTGTGTCATTTATTCCATGTACGTTTTTTAGTTCGTCTTTCACGTGGCTAATACCACTAAGAATATTTGGTTCATTGGATGCCCATTTTCCTAGTTCCATACCCGCAGAAGCCATTACTTTTATAAGACCGTCACGTAAGGCGATAGTTGCTGCTTTGGTCGCCGCGCCACTAAGAAAATCGTCCATATAAAAGTCATTGGACACAGCATTTGAGACATCCGCATCGTTCTTATATTCTACTTCCGCTAATTTTTTTAAACAAGCCGTCGCTAAATATGAGGCTGGAACAGTGCCATATGTAACTGTATTTAACGTATACGTTTTAATGGGATCATTTTTGCTTTCACGCCACAAGATGCGTTGAAAGTCGCGATGTTCCTTCACAATATTTATTTGGCGGTACATCTTTCGTATATCCGCTGAAATTACGTAATTATGTGTTCGAAATCTAGTTAAAATATAAACTAGTTCGTCCTGGATTACTGGTCCTTTTAAAAGAACGTCATTAAGACTTTTCCCATTTTCGGTTTTTGCTGAAGCGTCAAATACGACGCGTAGTTTTGTCGTACTGCTGTTTTGATTTAGAACACAATGGTGTGCAAGATAACACATCTTTCCAGGTTCATCGATCTCTTCGCAACCTATATACGTCATATGATTTAAATCCTCGTATTCGCGCATAAATTTGACGTATTCAGTTTTTAATGTTGGATCCTTTTCTAATCGACGTTCAATCGCTAGCAATCTACGTTTCGTTATTTCGTACGATTTCCCTAATTGAACCAAGTTTTCGCGGAATGGTAATTGTATCGTAAATCGACCTCTTTCGTCTCGATGCACGGTGTAGTGAAAATGTTCACTACATGCCTTTTCTTCGATAGTGTAAGGGATTGAGGTGACACCTTCCTCTGATCGCCAAAAATCTTGAATTAGATTATACAGACTTTCGTGCTCATTTTCTCTTTGTTCGATGTTTACGTGTGTATTAGATTTTTTACCTGGTCCTGTATCTTGTACCGGTCCCGATACGATATATCCGAATTTAGTCTCTTGGAATATAGGACCATTGACTATACGATATTGCTGACTACCAATTATATCGAAAAAATGACTGGCACCGATCAATATATCAACTCTTTGTGGTACGTTAAACGCTGGATCTGCCAAGGTAATGTTTTTTGGATGAGGACATATTTCTGATATGAATTTCGTTGGTAGATTTCCAGTTATTTTCTTTACGACTAATGATTGTGTATTCAGCTCGAAATCGCACACACATGATTTTATTTTTAACCAAGCGACTGATGTAACGTTTTGCATAGTTTCACCAATTCCGTTTACTACATGTCTTGTTTTTTTTCTTTTCAAACCCAAATTATGTACGAGCTCGGTGGACACAAAATTATTCATTGAAGCCGAATCCAATAATGCTCGTGCGAGCAATGATTTTCCGGACGGACCCACGACGCGTACTATTGCAGTAGCTAATAATACGCGTTGTTGCCCGGTGTCGGCATACGCGGTCGTTGACCTTGTTTCGATTACGGTCGTTTCTTCGCTATTTCCGTACGATTCGGAGTGCTTATCGCCGTTTTCGCTTTCTGCAACACCTTTCGCACCGAAATGTAATAGCGTATTATGTGGTTTATGACATTTAAAACAAAAACGCGATAAACATTTTCCCTCGTGTTTACGTAAACAAATTTTGCATAATTTAAGACTCATAATTTTGTTTATCCGTTCGGTGATTGATAATGCAAGAAACTTTGGACATTTATATATCGTATGTCCTTGATTACATATGAAACATTTCATTATAGCCGTGGATAAAAATGATGTGGTTTGTCTTAGACTATTATTCTCCTTATGGTATCCTCTTGTTTGCTTACATAATTTGCTAAATAACGCTGTTACGGGTTTGCTTATATTTCGTGAGGATTCAAGCGACTCTAATATGCGAAATTGTGTTTCGAGAAATTGCATTACGTCCATAATCGGTGGTACTTGGTCTTTGGGTGCGTTTATTTCCCATTCTTTTCGAGTTTCATCATCCAATTTCGCGCATATAATATGTAACAATAACGGTCCCCAACTATAAGGGTCTTCTCCTAACGCTTGCAGTGCTTTGATATTCGTATTTATCGTGTCGGTTAATGTACGTACTTTCGCCGCTGACCTATCTCTCAACGGTGGTAAATCAACGATACTTTTCACATAAGTTTGTATTAAGATTTTTTTGTTGTTATAACGACTAATTAAATTTGACCACGCCGCTTTGTAGTTAATCGCTGTCGTCTGTAAACATTTTATGCATTCTTTGGCTTCTCCGGACAGAGAAGACCGTAGATAAAAGAATTTTTGTATATCAGTTAAATTTTCATTTGTATGAATCAACGCCATAAATATATCATGAAATGCCGTCCAGTCTTCGTATCGACCGGAAAATGACGGAATTTCCAATGCTGCCAATTTTATAACAGCCTGTGGTTGTATTTCTTCTCGATGTTTTTGTTCGTATCTTTCCGCGTTTATGCATACTTCTTCTTTTGTTGACATATTTATAAATTTTTCTGCCTCAGATACGACCATAAAATAGAAGTTTTCGAATTCTTCTCGATATACCAAATGTTCACTTTTATTTGATGTACCTTCTACCATTTCTTCGATTGCCGATTGAACCTTTTGAAATTCGTGCCAAATATCTTCGATTTTTAATCTTCTTATTTTTACTTGCGTAACATCTCGTGTCTCCGATTGAACATATGTCCAAAATCGTGTCAGAGACGCCTTTGCTCTTCCGCGTTGCGTAATAAGTGGAATCACTTCGTTCATACTTAAAGAAAAAATAATTTAGATGTACACTAATAATTAAGCCCTACTAAATGTATGGATTTCGATCGAACTACGAACTACGTATTTTTGTTTTGTTCGTAACTCACACGCGCCAAGTTAACGCCGGGCAATTATGGAAGTATTTTATTTATATAATTAGGAAAATGGATAGGAAGCTCTCTGACCTTTAGGTACGCGATATCCAACTCCTCGATGACTCCGCTTCTTTCGAATGATCCTGGGTTAAGTGGCTTTTGGATGTTTTTCCTTTTCGATGGCTGCAGCGATTGCAAAACTCTCAATTCGCACTCACGCAGCTCGGTTTGATTTTTTATTGACGATCGACTTGTAACGCACGACAACGAAACGCGATTTTTACTTTGATCGACCACGTGCTTCGCTATTACGATCGTCTTATATTACGTAGTTTTCTATACACCGCACTGACCAATCCGGCCCGAAGGACCAAAATGTTCGGAACTCAGTATAATTAAAATTAAATAACAAGAGCTTAGTTATGTGTGGACTGTATTTCGATTTATTTTAGGTAAAGAAAACATTTAACTTAGCATTAAAACGAATACATATAATAAAAATATCGAGGGTCGATCCGGACATTGCGCGCGATACAACTCGACTCAACGAACATACACTCGACGGAGTGCAACGGCACGGCGCATGCTCAGTTGCACCAACTTAACCGGTCGAGAGTACGGAACAGATGTACTTTGGTTTTTCTAGAAAACAGTTTAGATTTTAGGTATTTGATTAGCGAAAAGGATGCCTTTTCTGCTTTGATGATTCGGCTGTTTAATTCGATGGACCAGTCATTATTACCACTGATAGAGGTTCCCAGATATGTAAATTGATGCACTTTTTCAAATGTATGTCCTTGAATCACTACATTGTCGACCTGGTTGTTTTCTGGTAATAGTTCCATCACTTTGGTTTTTTTTTATCTTTCAAGAAATTTAAAAATTGTCGCCAGGTATATCGATGTGGTTATAAATGGAGTCATAAAATAATCATTTCTAAATATTATTAGTTCATATAAAAAAAATATGAATTTAAAAAATAAAAAAAAATTTAATTTAATATTATTCAAAACTATTTAGTCTGTAAAATCGTAATTTTTATAAAACCTATTTAATAAAAATTCTACCTTTCACGAAAGTAATTAATAAGAATTATTTAACGTAAAAAAACTTCACACGGGCGAAACTAAGTAACACAGGTATATTATATATTAACTGTTTTTGAACTATTTTATTATTTCACTTTAAAATATTTTTTATTTTATTCATTGTACACGTTGACTTACCCCGGCTTCATCCGTGAACAGTTAATATAGGATTTGCTTTCAACAGAAATCGAATGTCAAAAGAATTCATTATATTATTGAAGTGCTTTAGGATACAAAATATATTTTACGTGAAATTTTTTATGTGGGAATAACACATAGAGCTTTCCATGCGAGAAAAATATATATTTGGCAAATTTAGTCACAAACTTGTAATGGTTGTTTTTAAATTTTGTTAATGGTCAATGTTAAGGCAAGCTACACAGGAAACTTCAAGTGTTTAAAGTCGAAAGGCAGAGGTATCGGAATAATTGTAATTCTTTATAACAGTATATCTGCTTCATTAATAATTCCATTAAAGATTGTTGCCTCGACGAATATGTTTATCGTCTTTTTCACTGTAAGTGTAGTTCAATTGCAAATTCGTGGTGGATTGATGTACCAGAGTAAAATGTTAAGCACTCCAATTTTCAATATCGAAAAGTGCGGTGGCTTCCCTGACAAAGCAAGCGAATTCTTAAATTCAAGTGTATAATTAATTACTTCAGCTTGATTCATTATTGTACCTAATGTAAAATTAAGAACATCAATTTTCTTTTTCAATAATATAAATTTTTTTATATTTACCAGTTTGTTCTTAGCATAATTTTCAGTTAACCTTCATTAAGTTCATTAAATAATAAAATATTTATAAATTTCAAAATGGGTGGTCTTTTTTGTATTTTATTTATAAATACTGGTTTTTTATTCCTTAGGTTATTCAAGAAGATATTTTGATCATATCGGCGAAACTATATCGTTAGGTATAAAATTATTTAATTATTAACCTTTATAATTCTATATAGTTTTTTAATTTAAATTTACATTATGATTGTCAATTATGTCTTCTTCTATTTCTTCTCCCGTGCCTAAATTCCAGCTATTTAAGGTCGGTCTCCTTTGTCCTAAACCTCCACTTTACATGACCTTCCACATCACCTACGTACCCACCAATATTCCTCATATCACACCCATTCGCATCCAACCAAATCTTCTTCGATTTATTTCTCCCTCTTCATCCTTCAAAGTTCATTTTCACAAACAATGTTATAGCTTGCATTTTTTCTCAAATGATAATCAATTATATATTATCCTTTATTTATTAAGATAATGTAATCTATAAATAAACGTACTTTAAATATTACATACTTACTAATTATCTACATAGAATATAGTTTAGAACAATGTATATATATATATATATATATATATATATATAATATATGTATATATGCTTATTATAATTTTTTTTAAATTTTACATTGAAGATTATCTTATCTATTATATTTAAAATATACCCAAAATGAAAAACGATTAAATTGTAGTTATATTGCTGAATATAAGTGCAGTTAAATATTTTTTAAACACTTAATGTTATGTATGTAGTATTTTTAAAATATTTAATGTATTCATTAAATTTTAATAATTTACTGGCTTCTATCATAATCGTTAATATATGAATTTAAAATTGCACATAAATTCATAACGATATACAAATTTTAAATCACTCTATATGTAACTCAAATCATTTGGTATTCGAAATACATATGGCTCTTTTCCTGATTTTTTTACTGTAGACAACATCCAGGAAATTAGAGTATTCTGTAAAAAGAACGTGGGTAGAAGTATTAGAGGTATGTACTGTAGCTAAATAAATGAAATGATTTTCAGTTTTATGATATATATATATATATATATATATATATTTCGTATGACATTATATGGGCAACACATTTTATTTTACTAGCTAATAAATACAAATTTTTTAATAATTCAAATTAAAAAAAAAAAAAAAAAAAAAAAAAACGGTTAAAAAGTTGGTAAAAAAAAAAGAAAAGTTGGTATTCTGTCAATTGTAGTTATAATGTAATGTCCAAGTTCTCCATCCACTTAATCGCTTCTTTTTTCGCTTGATGAATATCATGTATGGTACCAGGAAATGCTCGCAGTGGGCATTCGTTAATGATGTGGTTAGTCGTCTGTGATTTGTGTCCACAATCGCATACTTCAGAATCACGCAGTTTCCATTTAAACATCATATGACCGCTTCTACCATGTCCTGTTCTAATTCGATTTATTGTAGTCCTGATTTTCCTTGTTAGTTCGTTAGTTTATGCACATCAGGGTTTTCGGATATCCAATCTTCTTCCCAACTGTTATTTATATTGAATTTTTCTTGGATGAGCTTCCTTGCGGTTTTCCACGGTGGTTTTCGGGACTTGAGCCGTTGGATTTCTTCTGGTATAGGTAGATCCTTATATATTGGGAGGTTTGGATTACTGGTGTATTTGTTCCACTCGCGTAAGAGATTGTTCTCTCTTCGTAATCTTGGGGGGAGCAATATTACTGATAACCGGTAACCATTTTAATGGTGTTGATTTTGTCAATCCGCCTATTGTCCTCATTGTTATATTGAGTTGTTTATCTATTTTGTCTGTGTGTGCGCTATTGATCCAAATAGGTGAACAGTATTCTGCTGTAGAGTAGACAAGAGATAGAGCACTAATTCGCAATGTATTTGCATCTGCTCCCCATGTTGAGCCAGCCAACTTGGCTATAATGTTCTGACGTGTCTTCACTTTTGCTGATAATCTGTCCAGGTGTTCTTTATACGTAAGAGTCCTATCTAATACTACGCCTAAGTATCTAGGGTGCTGACTATTTTTTATTTTCTGTTCACCAAAATGGACATTTATTTTGTAGTTCACCATTCTATTATTCAAATGAAACACAGTCACTTCAGTTTTTAACGGGTTTGGTTTAAGTCTCCAGCGTTTGAAATATGAGTTTAGTTGTCCAAGGTCATAAGTTAATGTATTTTCCAAATCCTCAAACACACTACTCTGACTGGCTAATGCAATGTCATCTGCATAGATAAATTTTCTCGAACTTGTTAAAGGGAGATCCTTTGTATATAAATTGAATAATAATGGGGCCAAAACTGAGCCTTGTGGTAGTCCATTGTTAAGTAATCTCGACTTGCTTTTTTCTTTTCCTATGTACACTATTATTTTCCTATTACTAAGCATATTGTTAAGCAACGCATATAACGTCTTACATGGGAACACATCAAGAAATTTTGACAATAGGCCTTTCCGCCACACCGTATCATACGCGGATGATAGGTCAATGAAGGCCACGGCAGTTTTTTGCTTGTTATTGTATCCGTTTTCAATATGGGTTGTGAGTGCCATTACTTGGTCGCAGCAATTTCTATGTGGGCGAAAGCCTGCCTGTTCTTGTGGAATAATCTTGTCAATTTCTTCTGAGATACGATTATAGATTATTCTCTCTAGAAGCTTAAAACATACGCTTAGGAGTGATATAGGTCTATAGCTCTTCGCATCGTCATCAGGTTTTCCTGGTTTTAGGACTGCTAATACTTTGGTCTGTTTAAAAATATTTGGTAATCGTCCTGTGTGGAGGATGTCAGTGAAGAAGTTTGAGAGCCATTTTCTTGTATTTGGACCACAGTGTTTGAGAAACTCCGGGTAAATGCCATCTAATCCTGCCGCTTAACCGAGTTTCACGCTTTTTATCGCAGTTTCCACTTCCTCAATACTAAACTTCTCTGTCCACCTGGACCTTTCTTCTGCATTCGATTTCTTAGTCTTTAGGTTAATAGTTACTTCTCTAGCTGATTTCTTATCTATCGGAGCTCTGCTCATTTCCACTATTCGGTTCGCAAAAGTATTGGGCTTAATTTTTGGTGTCCCTTTAGCTCTTGTTGGATTTGGTTCCAGTTTTCGAAGGAGGTTCCATGCTTCTCTGCTGGATCGTTTAAAGTCTAGCTTTTCCATAGTTTCCGCCCATCTGTCCTTACGTGATTTAGCTAATGACAGCAAAAGTTTGTCTGCAATCTCAGTTCTGCTGTTTTTCTGATATTCGACATAAAGCCTATCACTTTCGTCGTTCCAGCAGGGTATGTATTCTCGTCTATAGCCACGGGGTATATGACGCTTTGCAGCTCCCGTTACAACTCCGACGAATCGATCATAATTATTCATCGTTGGTTGGATCCATCTGATATTTGAATCAAGAGATTTCTTAAAATTATTCCAATCTGCTTTTCTGAAATTCCATCTTGGTTTTTGGAAGGTTTTCACAATAGGTATTTGGATTCCAACATTTATAAGTATCGGTCTATGTTGGCTCCTAGGAAACTTATTTAGAACTGTCCTATGGGCTTGTATTGCTACGTGGTTTGTATCCTTCGAAACTACACACAAGTCTGGGTTATATCCTCGATTCCATCTACCCGAGTGGAAAGTTTTTCTATCTTTAGCATTAAATATGAGTTGCATATTTTCGTTTTCTAACCAGTCGTTCAAAATAGCACCATTCTCGTCGATTGACTCATAACCCCAATTGGTATGATGACTATTGAAATCGCCGGTTAGGACTGATGGTTGAGGGGGAGTTGGTAGTGGTGGGGTAGGCCAAACAACATTTGGTGGCTTATATATATTAAGTAGGGTTACGTCCGCTATACGCATAGCAATAACAAATATAGAGTCGGCAGCTGTAGAATATAGGTGGTTCCAGTTGTGTATGTCATTTCTGATGTAGGTAGCAGAACCATAGCTTCTATGATATATATCTGAGACTAGCGTAAAGCCAGTGATTCTCGCTCTTCGTTTCATCTGTTGTTCGTCTGGCACATGGGTTTCCTGGAGCATGACTACATCGATTTCTCGTTCTTGTAATAGTCGTTCAAGATAACTACTTTTTTCCATACTAATTCCCTCCACATTAAGTTGTAAGATTCGGAGCTGAGGACCCAGATCTCGAGTCAAATAGCCCTTAGAAGGGCTGTTTTCAGGGTAAGACAAATCGGTGTTGCTCATGGTTGCTGGGAGGTTTAAGAAAACGGAAAAAGAGTTCAGCAGTCGGTGGTGGTAGATCTTTAGCCGTCAAAGACGTTGCCCAGGGTACACTACGGGGAAGCGATCTACCAATGTACCCCAGTTTAATGATAATAATAATTTATTAAGAAAAAACATATTTATATATAAATTTTTTTAATAAATTAAAAATAGGAATTATTTTAAAATTTATTCATGTATAAAAAATAAAATCACAAATTAAAACTTAATTTTTATAAAACTAATACAAATATTTATGTTATTTGAATTTTATTTTTTTTTTTTTTTTAAGATCAATGTTATTGTGTTGGTAAGATTTTTTAAATCTGGGCAAAACATAGAAATTTCCTATTTTAGAAAACAATAAACATTAAATTATTATGCAATTATCTATTTTTTAATCGTTTATTTTTAATTATAATAAACTAACTTAAACAAAAAAAAATAAACTTTAAATTGACATTCGTAATTAATAAATATAGAATAAAGTAATGAAAATAAAAGAGAGAATAAATTTT
>CM032339.1:36024277-36043868 GCA_019022885.1 Schlechtendalia chinensis
TAGTAAATTATGTATACAATGTTTTACACTAATATTAAATTTTCATTGATCCTACGATATTATCAAACGATATATTGATTATGTTTTACTCTAATGTATTCGAGACATTATATTATAAACGTATTGCTTGTGTGATTTTCGGAACTGTTACAGGTTCCATCTTCAGAGGTGAACGTTTGACTGTCGTGACTACACTTAATGGTCCGCTTGTTCCTGACTCGTATTTATACGTTTACTGGCCAGGCCCTTTACGTTGTGTTGTAGCGCTGTCTGGTGACTTTTTTCTCGATTTTTTAAATTCTATGCATGTTCTTCCTTTTCTGCATCTGCATTTTGGTATCTAATCAAAATTAAATTTTACTTCTTTATTTGGTGATATAGTTTCGTCATTCTGAATGTTCATATTTGTTAGTTGTTTTTTTAATTTTGTTCTCTTGCTTGATGTATTATTAGTTTCTAGGTATTACTTATTTTCCATCCATCTTTTCTGTTGAAGTTTTCTTGACATTTTTCTATTTCTATGGCTTCTTTTATCATTCTTTTCCCGTAATTCGTTTCTTTCTTCAATATTTGTACTTGGCTGAAATCATATTTAGAATGACGAAACTATATCACCGAATAAAGAAATACAATTTAATATTGATTCGATACCAAAATGCAGATGCAGAAAAGGAAGAACAACATGTATAGAATGTAAAAAAAATCGAGAAAAGAAAAAAGTCACCAGACAGTGCTACAATAAAACGTAGAGGGCACAACCAGTAAACATATAAATACGAGTCAAAAACAAGCAGGCCGTTCAGTGTAGACACGCCAGTCAAACGTGCACCACGTACTCTGAAGATGGAACCGGTAACGGTTCCAAAACGTAAGAAAAATAAAAATCACAACATGGATATTTCCGAAAATCACTCAAATAATAAAATTTCAATCCATGAAAGGTTCAATAAACTCATATTATGATCTTTTCCATATTACTAAATAGTATTATAAAATATTTTCGTCACATCTGACACCAAATATTATACAGACCACTAAATCGACAGTGTTTAAAAACATTCTAGAAATAAATGCCATTTTTGGAATTTCAAATCTTCGTGAGACAATACACACACATATATATATATATATATTTATTTATTTATCAAATGTAATTTCATCTATGTATATAATTAAATCGATTTAAATTATGTAACAGGCAAGTAATATAAAATAGGGAATTCTGGAACAATAGCCGGAGCCGGAGCCGCCGCTGCCACCAGAGTCACCTACCACCTGTCGCCACCGTATAAACCTAATCCATTCTCAATATTAGTATAAATTTGTATAAATTAAATTACTGAGCCGCATAAACCTAACCCATTCTCAATATTAGCATATATTCATTATATTAAAACTCCTCCCACTTTTAAAATTCCTTATTCAGACTTTTTTCTATTGCTCAAAAAAACCATCATAGACATGTATGACAAGAAATGGTCTTCCTTGACCAAAATCTGGCAGTGGAATGCAGCAAGATAGTTCAAATTTCTCTCCATCGTTCTTGATTCCATAACCTCAATTTAAGTAGGACATACATCGTTCAATTTACTAGACTTCGTCTAAGTCATAATTAACTCCCTTCTCGCACATTTATTTTAGGTCTAAATCAGTCTCCCATGTTTCCCAGTCATGAAGGAAAAGAAATTTGCAATCTCCTACACTTAATTTTCTATTGTTCTGCCTTAGATATCTCAGGGCTCCATTGTAGTCGAAATTATGTTCCCTTGGAGTTTCTTTGAATATTGTTAATATTTTAGTTTCTTCCACTTCACAAGTAGTGTCCTTAATCATAATTTTTTTATATTCAGCTGGTTTTCTTATTGAATATTATTATTTGTATATTTTATTTATTTTTGTTTTTATTATCATGATTAGCATTTGTTTAATGTTATTGTTATATATTATGTCAATTAATTTAACTGTTGAAGTTTAATGTGTATATAGTACAAAACTTCTTTTACTAAAAAAAAACTTTATATTATATAGAAACAACTTTCAATCGAATAAAAAATCGCAATTTATGTAAAATATTTTATATATATGTCGGATATTATATGTTTTTAATTTTTACAATGTCAAAAGACTTTTTTTTAAATTTTGTCAATTTAAATGATAAATATAATTTTATATTTAATGTTTTGGTAAAAACCTACATGTATAATTTAACACGAAAATGTACAATACATTACAATACATACATGGCGATAAAAAGCGAAATGAATGAATAAAACAATGTTTTTTAAAATTTTAAATGAAAATATATTTTTTCTTTTATATTATCATTTGAATTTAAATAAACGTTGTGGGTCTGGAGCAAAACTCGAACGGACGTAAGACCGGCACCTGCGAAAACACAACAACGAGCATCGATAACGCACCACCCACTCGGTTCTTCAATCATTTTTATACACACAGATAACATGTTTTTAACAACTATATTGATAATGAAAAGTAAAAGATGAGTGTGGACATAACTTTACAATGATATGCCTATACGACGACATATTTTTATATATATGCGTTAATATATATATGTATATGGAAACTTTTTTTTTATTTATTTTTTTATTCGTCGTACTTTTCGAAACGGCCGCGTCTCCGTTATCAATGACAACTGTTTTTACAACGCGTACGTTCGACATTGACGAAGACAGTCGTCGGAAATAAAAAAAAATAAAAAATACCCGCGAAAACCACGAACCGCACTCGAAAACTTTTCGTCTTTAATTGGCTTAAGACCCGCGGCTTCTGTGATCATCGGACCGCTAAACGTTTAACATTTACGTTTTTGAAACATTTATACAGTGTTACGTTGGAACGCACATGAAATGTTTCTGAGGACGTACGTATCGATTACGGTTGAGGGCCTGTCGTTTTCAAGCATCCGGCATTCCGTAAGGGGACGTGTTTGACGGCGAACGGGGTCCCGTGACAGGTGCACACAGAGGAGGTTATCTGTTTTTATCATTAAGTGTCGACAGAAACGTTCGTTATTGTTCACCATATCGTTTTCGTTGAACAGTTCAACGTTTTTACTTGTAAAACACGTATGACAAAAAAAAAAAAAAAACAAAACATTTTTGAATTTTTCTTCCGTTCGTCGGGCGACTCGGTCGTTCCACACCTAAGGGTTCACAAGTTGGAACGTGAACGTCGTTCGAACACGTAACTGTTGTCTGAAATCGGTGACATTTGCGAGAAGAGACGTTTGTAAAAAAACTAGAATATTCGGTACTCGTGTAGTATGCTATACCTACCGGAAAACATGATATTCCCTATACAATGTCTCTTATTCATATATATGTTATATTTTTATAACATTTTACTACGTGAAAGTACCAGTGACTTGTGTCATTAAGATAATTAACACAATAACGGTCACACCGTATAGTAGCCGTTGCGATAAATGCGATAAATGTCCACCAAGACGACGAAAACTTGTCACGAAACAGTCGATCGTTCCGATTCGTACAATTCCTACAACGGATGCGAAAGATCGAATGTATATGAAAACATGTGAAAACTAAGTATGAAATCAAACCGACCGAGGAGCAGACACATCGTCACCTAATCTGACCGCCGACTGAAAGAAGGATGACAGCGCACGACGGTTCGTTGGACGTTTACCGGGACCGAGGTGAAAACGACGTGTGACTAATGACAATGTAAACATTCTGGAATACTCGACAACGGTGATCATCGGCAATACATCCGGTAAGTTTTTGGACTTCCGCGCACTAGACGATCGAAATACGATTCGTGTGACACGTGCGATTTTCGAGGTCCACCAACGACATTCAGTCGATCGTACAGTGTCAATCGCGTGACTTGTTTTGATTTCAATTTGTTTTCAATTTCAAAAATGTCAAGTGCGTCTAATTCGAGCGATGAAGTGGACATTGTCGGGCACTATTGGTACAACAGGATGTAAAAAGAAGAAAGAAAGAAAAGGAAATATTGGGTCCATCCTCATATTGAGAAAAACATCAGCTGCCCAACTTTTGTGGCGGCCAGAGAACTACAGGAAACCGATTCAAAATTTCCGGCGCTCCATGAAATGTCTAGAGAGTCCTATAACGAACTTGTAAGAATTATGTCTCCTGTCATTCATCAACAGGACACTCACGTGCGAGAATGTAACGAAAAAAAATAATAAAACCGAAATGAAATCGCACGCAATCCGTGCGACTGCCAGGCCGTTGTTGTCAAATCGCGTTGTTAGTGGACCACCCGTACGCTTTGCTAGGAAATCGCAAAGTCGTGTGACAATCGCCTAGTGTGCGTGGAGGGCCTTAGTTTGAAAGTGAGGTTAGGTACGATGTTATTATGACACACAATTCAAATTTAATCGTAATTAATCGTTCAACGTTTACGTGCGTGTTTTGAGGTGATTGTACGGCTGTGATAACCAACGGTCGTCTCGTAAACGGGCGGCACACTACACGAGTGCCGAGTACTCGACACGCGGGTCGACGCGACGGAATGATCGCGAATCAGATCGGAAATACTCGTCGTCCAAAACCGGGAAAACGTACCAAGGCTTTCGAAAGACGGCGTAGAACGTTTAACACGCGTCGACGACCGACCGCCGACCGCCGGCCATCACAACAACGCGATTACAACAAGTATACGACGACGCGGCGGTCAATACCGTCCGACGGGATTACACGGGTGACTTGACTCGCGCGTCCAGACACGAGTACACGTTAAAATTCGTCGTCTCATCTCCTGTCGGTTATCACGCGGACAACGTCCGCAGCTGAGTTCGGTATTGTATACGCGGGCCTCTTGTCGTTCGTCGTTAGGCGAAACTAATGGCTTTTGAATGGTACATTGTTTGGGAGGTATTCCGACGGTGGTGTAATGTCGAAGAAAACCCCAAAATTACTCGTGTATACGCGTTCGAACAACGTTTATGACCGATATCGTTCGACCAGGTCGAGTCGTTTCCGCGTGCGACCATTGCTGACCTGCCCGAGCCCAGTCCCGCGGACGAGTCCGTCAGAGAGTACTTTGGTCAGTCGGGGTTTAAAGTTGTTGCCAAAAGAGAACTAACGCTGCGACCGATACAAAACAAAACTTGTTCCCAAAACCATATTCGCAAATGAAATGAAAGTACCAGACCACAGCCTCCGGATGCTAATAGCCCAAATCGTGTAAGGTCGTTACGTCGATGATGCACGTCAACCGCGGGGGAGGGGGGACCCGTACGGGTTAGGCAATCGTGCCGAACCGATCCACGAGTTCGCGGATAATGTGTCGAGGACGCGTGTGTGTAAATTTGAAGCGTTTGAAAAAAATTCACCGGTGTCGTGTAAACTCCGTCCCACCCACCACCCACCACCCGAAAAACACCGTCGGACCAACGACGTTCGAATACGCCGCCGTGTTAACTAACCAGCAACGTCCAAAAACAGGTTGTCGGTTTTCCCTCATGAAATCGAATTGTTCGTGTGACGGTGCCGTTGACACACGCGTCACGTGTCTGACCGTGTCACCGGCGAACGCTCAAACGGCCGCTGCAGACACGACGCCGTGCCGGTCTTACGTTAACGCGGCGGTTGCGAATGTACTCCCGAGGCAGTGTGACGTGCTTTCTACGTGTTTCCGTTGTGTGTCGTCGCCGAGCTCGTACGGCGGCGGCAGCAGCAAAGAAAAATATCTTGCCCATTATCTGCCGAGGGTGGACCATAAGTCATCAACCTAGATATAGCATTGTTGTCCTTACAGCCATTGATAAATTTAAAAATGATTAACGCATACCAGTCCGCGTTAAGTGAGACGTTTTATGTCTTTTTAGGTTAGGTTTTTTTTTCTGTAACGCTTTTTAGTGACAGTCCCCAGTGGGTATCTTAATTTAGGTAACGCTTTTCGTGGACACTTTTTGGTGGACACTTTTTCGTGACGGTTTTTTATTTTAATGTGCCAACGTAAAGACATAAAATGTCAAAAGATGAGCAAAAATTTACACTTATATATTTTTTTATTTTTATATCGATTGGTAAAGATAAAATATTTAAATTTGAAAACATTTGTTTTGACAAATTGCTATCAACCAAATCGATAAGAATTAAAAGCATTAATCCGTAGCATATATTTCAATTGAAAAAAATATACTATATTATTACGTTTATATGAACAATGTGGTGGGGGTCATGTCTCCATGGACACGCCATTGATATCTGTATTTATTTTTCGTTTGAAAACCTGCAAACTGTTAAATTTATTGCACGATAAAAACAAATAAACCGTTTAAAATTAAAAACAATCGTAGGAAATCACTCAACAGTTACGAGTCTACTATTAGCCTAAATATTTAATTAAAAATATGAATTCTGATGAGTAATAAATGATGAACTTTCGATGTTGTGTAAAATGATCATGTTGTGTAAAATACGCGATCATTCGAATTGTACATTTTTAAAAATACAGAAAAACCGATCGGAATACTTTCAGCGCGACTAAAACGGTTCGGTTCCAAGGTTCCCACGAGGTTTTCTGTTCGTCGACTGATTGTTTTCGACTTCGATCGTTGACAGAAATTCAGTAGATCGTAGTCGGTTTTTGAAAATGAGTTTATTTTGTCGTCTTGACCGTTTTACTAACAGAATATAGACGTAGAAATACGGACGTCCGATTGGGCAACATCGTGTTGTACGAAATCGTATTACGTTGTAACATATCAATTGCTTTGTCGTCGTCTTTTTTCTGCTGCGCGTGGGATATGACCGGCGAATGTCGAAAACGTTATTCGAATTCGACGATATTTAAATGAGACGAAAACTTATTTAAACCGTTCTTTTTTTGGTTTTCATTAAATATCGTATTGCCGAAAAATCAGCCCTTTGGTAAATATCCAAAACCAGATACGCGAACGATCAACTGCGCAACGGGTTATGTACCAAGCTAGCGGAATTTCCGGGCACTAGTTATATATAACTTTGTAACTAGTCATTATCCGGCTTCCGCGAGATCAACAACAGCGGTTTACTATTCGAGAAACAACGTACGGCCTTCCTTTATTTTTCTTAGAGGACTACGAATGAATATCTCCATGACGTACACGTCAATGCCATAAGTATACCGATTTGCTTGGATTCTTCACACTTTGGGTAAAATCACGTTTTGGAATGGTTTGAACTCAAAAATTCCATTGTGTGAGCGTCCAATTCCGAAAACGTTATTAAAGTTCAGTGTGTTCAAAAATACGGGCTAAACTTCATTCGTTCCGTAAAAGAACGAAAGTGCATATGTTATTCTTATATATTTATGTAATAATTGTATGATCTGTGGGATACTATAAGTATTGTCATATGTCTGACAAGAATCTATGTAGATTTTCTAGAAATGAAACAGTTGGCAATATCAGCATTTCGCATAGGTAAATTTGTAAAAAATTCTCAAAATTGTACTTCTTGTAGTAGATCTATTAAAATTATCGTTTCCACGCACGATGGACTTCGCCGGGTAGAATACGACCGGATGTGAACAGTTTACGTAGCAGCTCCGTTTACGTTTGTTAACAAGTCAGATATGTAGATTTTTTACGGTCCGTATTAATTTATTACACACGGTATTTTAGTAATTGTCCGACGACGAGTCTACTAGCGTATTCAGTTTGCTTATCGTACCGTCCCAAATTTTATGTACTTGTTATGCATACAGAATTCTAAACTATAAATCCTAGTATTTCCTGTGGACGTCGACGGTTACTCATGTTTCGGCGGATTTGGCGATTCTGCGTTGTCATACCACCGTTGGGTTGTTGTACACCTTGCGGCGGTGGACGCGAGAAAATTTGTCGAAGTAGAAAATTTTACACTTTAAAATAAAAATTATGTCGATTGTCGTCGACGTGTTCTTGCCGCGAACATGTACTCTTATGAAAACTGACGACTGTTTAAATCGGACATTTTGTCGTTAATGCACGTCGACGTCTACTAATGTTTCGACGGAGTTTGCGATTCAGCGTATTTGAATCCCCGCCTGGTAGTCAGCTGGTGGCGATGAACGCATAGAAATATGTCGAAATACAAAATTGTAGCGTACTTATATTTAATGTCAATCAATAACATCTGGTTTTTTTTTTTTTTAATAGCGATTTTTTTATAATAATTCTATGATCTGTGGGATATTATATAATAATACTATGATCTGTGGGACACAAAAAGTATTATCATATGTCTGACGAGCATCTATGCAGAATGTTTCGAGTTGAAACATTTAACAATATCAGTATTTTGCATAGAAAAATTTATTACATTTTTCTAAACTTAGTAACTTTTGTAATAGATGTACGAATGGAATCGTTTCTCCACTCATTGAATTTCGTGAGATAGACAGCGATCGGATATGAGCAGATTGGCGACCCATTTTCGTTAATTCACCAGTCAGGTATGTGGTATCCTTTACGGTCCATGATCATTTTGTAGTAAAACAAAAAAAATATAAAAAGGGGATTAAAAGATTAAATGGTGAAAGGAAAAATAATGGGGAGTATGAAATGATTTGAACTAACACGAGTCAAGGGGTGTGAATTCGAGAACCGTCTTGCCTATACAATAAGAAATAATAACAATAATATCATGCAAGTGTAAAATAAGTTTATTACCATTTTTGTCGTCTCGAAGATTTGTCTGTCACGGATTTCAACTCTTGCGGACAATTTATTTTTGTTTAATGATTAAGGTAATAACTTTGTAAATCAAGCAGAATAAGAAATAAAAAGTTGGGACGCCGACTTTGACTTGATGCAAAGTCAGCGCCAAGAAATAAAGAACAACTCAAAAGGTGATTTCCACGTTGTAAGAAATTAGAGTCATCTAATTTCGGAAAACCGATCTGTTGAGTCGTTCTTGATAAGTATGCGTATACTCTCAGGTGGACAGAGACGATCTGAGTGCCCTCTGAAAGCTTGATGGTGTATTTATCGATATTTTTTGAAGAACATATAGTAAGATTTCGGTCCCACAAGGTTATCGCTTATTTACTTTTCCATTTTCTGCGAATTTTGTGCAGTCTAAAATTTGTTCGTAGTGTCACAAATCTGCGACCTTTGTGTTCACCTGATTACATATGTGTGATTAATTTCGTTCTTTCTTCTTTTCTCTACTTCTTTTTTTTTATATATTTACTATTTCTGTTATCGAGTATAATATTCTTTTGTTTTTTAAATTAATTTTTTTATATTAAAAATAATATTGAAGTATGATAGCGAATTTTTTTTTTTTTTTTTAAATACAGGAAAAGGCTTCAATTTCTAAGATTATTAGCCTAGGAATGATTAGTGATTACTTAATACTAAAATACATATTTACTTAAGTACTATGTTCAAATTGTATTATGTAAATCTATGTGTTTGAAGAACTTGAATATATTGTGTGTGTTATTTTGATTGAGGGCTTCTTCCATTGATGTTGGGTTGTTTAGTATGAAGCGTGATGTTGAATATTTGGGGCAGTGGATGGTTATATGTTCGATGGTTAGGGGCGTTCGGCAACTGTCACACATTGGTCTGGGTTCCTTGCTGATCAGGAAGGAATGGGTTAAGTGAGTATGTCCTATTCTTGTTCTGTTGATTACTATCTGTTCTTTTCGTGGTGTGTTTTCCGGATACGGCCATTTGTCAATGGTATTTTTAATCGTTTTTAGCTTGTTTTGAGAGATTGAATTCCAATAATTTAGCCATAGTTTTAGTATTTTTTTTTGTATTTCATCTGTTACGTCGCGAGAAGGCATTTTGTTTATAGGGATGCTCGATGAAGATGTGGTCGCCACATATGCCATGTCGTCCGCTTCTTCGTTTCCTAGTATGCCTACGTGCGAGGGAACCCACATAAAGCTGATTTTTTTTTATTGGTTGAGATTGTAAATTCTATTATGTGTTGGATTAATTCATTTTTGCTGTATGGGTTTCTGAGTGATGAGAGAGCACTGAGAGAGTCGCTAATTATTAGAATGGCGTCGTTGTCTATAGAGGGAGCATGTTGGACTGCCAAAAGGATTGCATATGTTTCAGCTGTGTATATGCTGGTGTATGTTGGAAGGCGATAGGTTCTAGCACTGAGGCCTTCAACTACTGAGAAACCTGTACCATTTGTGCTTTTCGACGCGTCTGTATATATATATGGGTGTATTCTGAATAGTGTTTATTTGTTAATTCGTAGAAGTAGGTTCTAATGGCTGAAGCTGTTGTGCTATTTTTATTATGTTCGCACAGTGATGTGTTTATATCGGGCGTCCATAACCACGGGGCGGATGAAGAGAATGGAATTTTATTGATTAGTGCTATGTCAGTGTCGGTTTCTTTTTTTATGTTTTTGAAGTTTTCAAAGATGGTGGTTGGAGTATTTGTATTTGTTTGGAAGTTGCCATGGAAGTTGGAGGAGGATATGTGGTTTGGTAGATTTTTGGTTTTGATGATATATTTAGCAATATTCATGTTGCGTATAATTTGCAGGGAGGTTCACCAGCATTACACAGTACACTGTCTATAGGACTAGTTCTGAAGGCACCCGTAAAAAGACGTATCCCTTGATTATGTATCGAATTAAGTGAATTTAATGTGCTCTTTTTCGCTGAATTGTATATAGTCGAGCCATAATTGATGATTGAGAGTATTAGTGATTTGTATATTGTAATGAGACTATTCTGGTCTGATCCCCAAGATAGGTGGGATAGTACTTTAATAATGTTCATTCTGGACGTACAAGTTGATTTTAGTTTTTTAATATGGGGTTTCCACGAGAGTTTTTGGTCGAATGTTAGTCCAAGGATGTGAATATTTTTTGTGTTGTTGAATATGATATGAGGTATTGGGTTCTTTTTTTTATTGTTAAATATGATACACTGCGTTTTAGAGGGAGAGAAATTAAAGCCAGTTTTGGAGGACCATTGTGACAGAGAGTTGAGCGACTCTTGAAGGATTCTTGTGGTGGTTTCGATATTTGTTCCACTGCAATATATATTGCAGTCGTCTGCGAAGAGCTTGTATTTTATGGGCATGAGGAAGTTATTCCCGATATCATTTATTGCCACAAGGAACAGTGTGACGCTAAGTGCTGATCCTTGAGGGAGGCCATTTTGAATATGGTGTAAACTGGAAGTTGAGTTTTGTATTCTTACTCTAAAGGAGCGATTACACAAAAAGTTTGCTAGAAATTTTAACATGTGTCCATTTATTTTCCATTTTTTTAAGATTAGTAACTCTGTTTCTCCACACCATATCATAAGCCTTTTGTATATCGAGTGATATCAGTATAAGATGTTGGTTTTTTTTAATGGCTGAGCAAAATGTCAGTGTGGAGCGTTGTAAGGTTATCTAAGGTGGAGTGGTTGCGTCTGAAACCACATTGGTATCTAGATAGGAGTTTGGACGATTCAAGAACCAAACTAGTCGTCTATTGATTATTTTTTCCAAAACTTTGCTCATAGTGTTGATAAGTGATATTGGTCTATAGTTTTGAATTTCGAATTTGTTTTTTTCAGGTTTGGGGATGGGGACTACTATAGCATTTCGCCACTGATTGGGAAAAAACTCCATGGATCCATATGGTGTTATAAATAAGGAGAAGTGTTTTTATTCCATTTTCGGGGAGATTTTGATGAATAGATAGGGGATATTATCCGGTCCTGGACTTTTACTTTTGCTGTTATTTAGTGTATTATGTAATTCTGATTTGAAAGGTTAAAATCATGCTCATATATTTCAGTGTTGAATTCTTCGATGGAGTTGTTGGAATTTTTGTATGCTAGGAATTCTTTGGGTAATAATTTTGGTCGTTGTTGTTTTTTTGAAAAAGATGAGCAAAAGCTTCAGTAATGTTGGTTGGGGATGTTATTATTTGGTTATAGATTAAACGGTCCTGGAACTGGCTGAATTTATTTCCTTTAAGTATTCGTATTTTGTTCCATAGAGATTTAGGATCTGTTTTGAGGTTGATAGAAGAAGTAAATTTCTGCCATGACTGTGTTTTATTTTTTTTTTGTTATGAACCTAGCTTTTTGCTCTAGTTTTTTTAAGTAGAATATGGTCAGTTAGAGATTTAGTTTTCTTAAAACGGTTTGAGTGCTTTTTTGTATTCTTTAATAGCTTGGTGGGCAGTCTTCATTCCACCATGGTGCCGCTCTATTTCCTTTGGGTTTAAATTTTTGTTCCTATTGCTATATTTGCCGAGTTTAATATTATGTTGGTAAAAGTTAGAACTATTGAGTCGATATGTTCTTGGTTGACGTTTGTTCCTATTTCAATCGGGTTTGTGTTAAGGTCTTGGTCTATCAATTCCGAGAAAAGTTCCCAGTTTGGTTTGTTGAGATTCCATTTTGATGAAGGTTCAAAGGTATCACTTTTTTTGTGTATTTGGATTTCTATAGGCCAATGATCACTGCTACTATATGAGGTTAGTACGTGCCAGTCCGATGTGATAGCCATAGTAGAATTAGTGATTAGAGCTGTTATATCTAGTAGGATCACCATTGTTTAAAAGTATTAGTGATTGTTCTTCTTCTATAAGTTGTTCGATGCTTTTTCCCCTGGTGTCAGTGTGATTGCATCCCCATGCTGTATTGCGGCTGTTGAAGTCTCCCAGTAGTATAAAAGGTTTAGGTAGTTGGTTTATTATATTTTTGATGTCTGCTATTGTGAAAGGAGTGCTGTCCGGAATGTAGATGTTACAAATGCATAATTGTTTTTCCAGTTCTACTATTGTTGCTATTACTTCGAGGTGAGTTTGTATGATTAGTTTTTTACTTTCGATATTGTTTTTAATAAATGTGGCTACTCCCCCACTTGCTCTGTTCGCTCCTATTCGGTTGTTTAGAAATCCTGTGTAGTTTGATGGTTGGATGGTGATTATTTTTTAAATTTGTTTCCTGTAAGCATAATATCTGTGGATTTAAATCGTGTAGTGCGCGATTAATGTCTACTGAACGCTTGAAAAAGCCATTTATGTTCCATTGTATGATTGAAGTCATAATATATATTAATGTGAGTGAAAAGTTTAGATTGAGTTTGGGTTTGAATTTGAATTTGAATGATATTTGAGTTAGGTGCTATTGAGAATAGTCTTGGTTTGCGGGAGGGAGTGATTTAAAAAAGTAAATTATTGAGTTTTTTGAGCTTAGTTTTCATATTCGGTTTTCTATTTTGGGACGAACTTTGTCGATTATTCCCATTAGTGAAGTGATATCTGTGTCTACTTCTTTGCAGAGTGTATGAATGTTAATTGTCTGTTGGAAAAGTTGTCTAATATATATCTAAACTGATTTAAGGTTAGCTGGATATCGCTGTCATTTAGGAATATTTCTTCAAGAGTTTTAGAGTATCATTATCTTTTTTCTTCCATTCTATTTGGTGAGTTGGATCTTGATCTTATTGTTTTGGTTTTTAGTATTTGCATTTGAATTTTTGTCTAGATAATGTTGTTGAGGGATATGTCTAGGTTGTGTGACTTTTGAGGATGTGCATGATATTGGTCTTTTATTTTTATCTATTGTAGGTGTTGATATCTGGTTGGTGTGCGAGATGGTAATTTGGTTATGGTTCTGGGTGTTGTTTTGAGAATGAGTTGGTTCTGAACTTGGGGATCTTGGGTCCAATCCATCTTATTATGTTCCGTGTGGTTCTCAAATTGGTAGGTTGTGGATGTCTGATATGATTCGTTGGAGCGTTTATATCTGTTTTTTCAGATAAAGATTGCAGGAACTTGAGGTAGTTGATGTACTAAGTTTTCAGTGGTAGTGATGGGGGAGGATATAACTTTTGACGTCGATGTATTGTTGTTTCCTTCTACGTTATTACAGTGGTTTGTAGTGTGGCCGGGTTTCTTGCATAAGTAACATATCAATGTGTCATCTGTATGAAAATTCTATGTTCAGTATTATCGAAATCGATTAAGGTAGTTCCAGGTAATTTATGAGTCATCCGGATATTAATGAAGATATATCTTCTGAACTGACTATGTGTTCAAGTCCTTTAATGTTGAAGCCTGCTTTCATGAAGGAAAGAGATATATGAGCTTGACGCCAAATTCAGACAGTTTATTTTCAATGATGTTGTGGGGAATTATGGGGTGAGCATTTGATATTATAATTCTTTTAGCCGGGTTGCTTAATTTGCGTAGGTATACTGTATTGTCATTAACATGTATTTGTGGGTGTTTTTCGACTAAGTCATCAACTATGGTTTTGTTTTTGAAGTATACGCAAAAAACGTTATTGAGATTCTAGATGCGTAAATGATATTTGTTGGCGGTGTTATTTTGCTGAGTGCTAGAACATATTCAACTTTGCAATACCGTCTATTGTATTAAATTAATGCCTGGTATTTTTTGGGGAATTCCTGGGATGCTGTTGTTTCGGCAAATGTGTTTTAACTGGTTGATACTGCGATACGCTTTGATTGTATATGTTTGCATTTTTTACTACACAGTAGTGTTTTGGTGTGTCTGTTTTGAATCTTTGTTTTGGGGTGGGTGTTTTATTGTTGGGTGATGATATTTGGGGGTTTATTCATTGAGTTTTTAACTGTGTCAATTTTAGGTGGGGTGTTTTGGTTGAGTTTTGTTGAAAATATATGGATTGATTTTTGGTTTTGGTATTTTGTTCATTGAGAACATTGACGTGTGTCACATGTTAGTCGTTTTGCGCGCAGTAGGTAGGTATTTACGGTCTATTTATATATCATAGAGATAAGATAATACTTACCCGTATGAAGGTTTAATACTGTTATCGAAGCTATTAAAGACGGTTGACGATCGAGTTAAACACGTGTGGCTCAGACGACGGTCGAACACGTACTGATAGCGAATTCTTCTTATGGGACTGAAATGTTTTATGTGTATTATACTAATATATAAAATACGCATTAAATTATATGTGATTATAAAATTACTATTATTGCTATTCCTATAGGCGATTTATGATCGGTGTTCCGAGAAAATTGAGCTCTTATATATTTATTAAAATATAAACTAAAAAAAGTATTCATAATAAAAACCAATACAGAAATAGTTGTTAAATATTACAAATTCATTTCCAAATAATTTTTGTTATGATATGAGCGTATATTATTACATGTATTTGTTAAAGTATATTCTATAAAAGTTTATTTTTTATTACATGGTTTCAGTTATGATATGAGTGCATATCATTAAAATTTACAAGACTAGATATTTTAGTAATTATCTGACGACCCGTTTATGAGCGTTCGTTTGGCTCCTCGCAACGTACCAGGTCCAATGTGCTTTTTATTCTATAATATTTTATTCAAATATATTCTAATATGTCATATACACATCCATAATTATTATTGCTTCGCCGCATTTAATGATTTTGCGTAGTCACACCAAAGCTGGGTTGTTGTGTTGCAGGCATCGGCGAACGTGAGTAAAATGTGTCGAAATACGAAATCTTACGCACGTAAAAAAAAATAATCTGGTGACGTGCCATCGACGTGTTTTTTCTTGCGTTTGTTAGTTTTTAATAAAAATTAACGATCGTACGAGTCGGACTTGACTGCCCTTAATACACGTCGATGGGAACTAGTACTTCAACAGAAATGGCGAATTGGCATTGTCGCATCCCTGCCTGGTTGTTATAAAGCCTAAGGCAATGGACGCGTGCAAATTTGCCGAATTACTATATAGTAGCGTCCAAAAAAAATAATCTGGTGACTTGCCGTCGACGTGTGTTTTCTTCCGTTTGTTAGATTTTAATGAAATTTAACGACCGTACGAATCGGACTTGACTGTCTTTAATACACGTCGATGGGTACTAGTGTTTCGCCGGATATGGCGAATCGTTAAGGTCGCATCCCTGCCTGGTTGTTGTACAGCTCGTGGAGGTTGATAAGTCCAAATATTTCGAAATGTGTTATATATGTGCTCATATATATGTTATGATATGCACTCAGATCATAACTGAGACCATGTAATAGAAAATAAACTTTTATAGATTATACTTTCACAAATGCATGTAATAACATACGTTCATATCATTACAAAAATTATTTGGAAATGAATTTGCAATATTTAACAACTACTTCTGTATTAGTTTTTATTATGAACACTTTTTTTAGTTTATATTTTAATAAATATATTAGAGCTCAACTTTCTCGGAACACCGATCATAAATCCCCTATAGGAATAACAATAATAGTAATTTTATAAACACATATAATTTAATGCATATTTTACATATTAGTATAATACACATAAAACATTTTAGTCCCATAAGAAGAATTCGCTATCATACTTCAATATGATTTTTAATATAAAACAATTAATTTAAAAAACAAAAGAATATTATACTCGATTACAGGAATAGTAAATATATAAAAAAAAAGAAGAAGAGAAAAGTAGAAAGAACGAAATGAATCACACATAATTAATCAGGTGAACACAAAGGTCACAGATTTGTGACACTACGAACAAATTTTAGACTGCACAAAATTCGCAGAAAATGGAAAAATTAATAAGCGATAACCATGTGGGAACGAAATCTTAGTATATGCCTTTCAAAATATATCGATAAATACACCCTCCTGCTTTCAGAGCAGCACCAGTTCGTTTGTGTCCACCTCACACCAGTTCGTCTGTGTCCACCTTACACAGTTCGTCTGTGTCCACCTGAGACAGATCGTCTGTCTACCTGAGAATATACGCACACTTACCAAGAACGACTCAACAGATCGGTTTTCCGAAATTAGGTGACTCTAATTTCTTACAACGTGGAAATCATCGTTTTTTGAGTTGTTTTTATTTCTTGGCGCTGACTTTGCATCAAGTCAAAGGCGGCGTCCCAACCTTTCATTTTCATATTCTGTTTGATTTACAAGTTATTACTTTAATTTATAAAAATATTGTCCGCAGGAGTTGAAATCCGTAACGGAACAAATCTTCGAGACGACAAAAAAGGTGATAAACTTATTTTATACTTGCATGATACTATTGTTATTATTTCTTATTGAATAGGCAAGACTGTTCTCGAATTCACAACCATTGAATCGTATTAGGTAAAATCATTTCATACTCCCCATTATTTTTCCTTTCACTATTTAATCTTTTAATTCCTTTTTTATATTTTTTTGTATTACTACATATATAATGACAAGAAACAATATATAGGTTTTTTTTAACATTGTGTTAAATATTTAGAATTATGTAAATTGATGTTTTTGACAAGCATGTATGTGATTTTATTATTTCGAGTAAAAACAATTGAAAGCATCGGCACGTTTCAATGTGTAACTTTGCTAAGAACTTCTCAACGATGTTCCTCGTGAAGAAGATCTATAAAACATATGGGTTCTACGCGCAATAGTTTTCGTCAAAAAGAATACGATAAGATGTGAGCAGTTTCGTTTCTTTACGATTGTTCACGAGTCAGGTATTATTTGGTTTCTTTTTACAGTCGGTGTTAATTTACTAAATTTGATATTAATGTTTTTGCCTGACAACGCGTCTAAGAGCGAGTTCGGTTGACCATTTGTACCGTCCCAGGATCGATGTAATATTGTTATATTTTATATAGTAGTTTGTGAACACTTACATCGACTTTGTATTTTATAATATGTACTGATAATTTTAGTATTCTCTGAGCACGTCGTCAATTATTCTAGTTTCGTCGGAATTCGTGAAGCAGAGTTGTCGCACAATAGCCGGTATGCTGTACAGTTCGCCGTGGTGGTCGCTGCAAAATTTGGTTTGAAGACAATATCGACACGCAATTTTACATTAAGTCAAGCTACAAAATATTGTATTTTTTTATTTTTATTTTTGGCATATGAAATTATTGTATTTATGTAATCGAAGGTGCATATGATATTTTCATATATTTTTATAATAATTGTATGATCCGTGGGATACAGATGGTATTGTCCTATATCTGACAAGCATCTATGTAATTTGATTGTCTTTAGTTTAACATTTTTCAATATCATCATATTTGTACAGGTAAATTTGTTAACAACGTCTCAACGTTGTAACTCGAATAGTAGATCCACGATAAGTGTCTTTTCTCCTCGCGATGGACTTCACCGGGTAGACTGCGCTCGGATGTGAGCAATTTCGCGACACGTAACGTTTATTCAATAGTCAGGTAAGTGGTTTAATTTACGGTTGATACTGTTTTACTACACACGGTATCTTGATAATCGTCAGACGACGTGCCTACGAGTGTGATCGCCTTTCGGTATATACGTCAACGATTACTTGTTTTTCGGCGGAATTCTCGATTCAAAGTTGTCCACCACCGTTGTATCGTTGTACAGTTTGCGGTGGTGGACGCGAGAAGAATCGTTGAAAAACGATATCTTAACGCACTTAAATGAATAAATATTGGCACTTGTCCTCTACGTGTGTTCGCTGCGCGCAAATTCTTTTTTGCCGCGCTAAATAAATGTCACAATGGCGTATCCAGGATATTGAAAAGGGGAGAATAAATTTAAAATCAATAAAATATTACCATAACATACACACACCCACACACACACACACACACACACACACACACACACACACACACACACACACACACACACACACACACACACACACACACACACACACACACACACACAAGGTAACGCTTTTCGTGGACACTTTTTGGTGGACACTTTTTCGTGACGGTTTTTTATTTTAATGTGCCAATGTAAAGACATAAAATGTCAAAAGTACCTGGATACCTGGTTATTGACATAATAGTTAATCCCGAAAATTGTGAATTTTCTAATATCGATTTAACATTAGCCAGCCCCAGCATGGCGTTACGTCTTGAATGGAAATTATCGTCCAATATAACCAGCAGTGATCATTTTCTCATAATGGACCAAATTATTTTCTGCTACAATGATATCACTAGAGAGATGGAATCGAAAAAAGGCAATATAGCCTTTGTTTTCTGAATTACTAACAACATATATAACTCATATAAAAAACATCGAAACATTAATCGTTAACCAGTAAACCGAAAATATCACAAATAATATAGTCTAAATAGGCAACTTAACAATTGGAAAACCCAAAAGAAAAATCCATTAACCAAAAGTTCCTTAGTGGAACCTAAGTTATAAAAGATGCACTAATAGCAAAGAAGGCAGCATTGAAAAAGTTTAAAGAACAAATAAAATAGATGACTATATAATCCTTAAAAAACACAGAACTAAATCAAATTATTTAATCATACTAAGTAAAAAAATATCATGGGAAAATTTCACAAGGAGCATTAATGACAATGTTCACAGTAAATGTATTTGGAAAAAAATTAAATCACTAAAAGGTCTTAGTAGAAATAACAAAATCAATTTACTGGACAAAAACAAAAATGAACTTATAAGCAACCTGGAACAAATAACAAAAAAACTCGGAGAATATTTTTACAATATCAGTAGCGACAGTAATTTCAACACGTAATTAAAATTATTTAAACAACAACACGAAAATGAAACGATTAAAAAAACCGTAGAAAGAAAATCATTTTGACCGAATTTAAATGAACTACCAAATTACTATATAAGAGATATGTCATTTTATAAAGAGATGCAAAAGCAATA
>CM032339.1:36044368-36181279 GCA_019022885.1 Schlechtendalia chinensis
TAGGATTGTAAAAAAATAACTTATCCCTTCTGGCTCAACAATGTTTTGATAAACAAATATTATGTAGTCCTTCTGCAGGACAAAAAATATTTATATAAAATATTTATAAGTCCTTAACTCAAACAATATCAATTAAACATCAAATATATAAATGGAAATTTACACTTTTAACTCTATAATAATCTATACAGGGTGGCTTTCTACTCGATGCATTAATTTCACCAGTGCATTCTATGTTCAAAATGAATGAAAAAATTTCATATAAATCATTGTCCGACTCCCAATCGTTTGACAGCAATTTCGGTTTTTGTGATTTTTCAGAACATCCCGATTTTTACCCAATAAATTCCTTGTAGCTCAAAAACTATTCGTCACACAAAAACGCGATTATTACCATTGGAAAGAATGTTAAATTTCCTTTTAGGTCTTTATTAGCAAGTATGATATTGTTAATTATTTCGTTCTGTATATTTGCCCAAATATCAAAATTTTTAAATTTCCACATTTTTTGAAAATTTCAATGTTGTAAAATTATTCTACGACATCGTACTGGGACGTGTAAATTTTCACATAATGTTCTTCAATAACTAAGCTTTCCAACGATTTGCTCATTTTTTATGTTTAAAAGTTCTAGTGATAAATTAAGAGACTAGTATCGTGAAAGGGTAAGGTTGGGTGTGAGGAGGGAGTGTGGTAGGTGGAGGTGAATGGATAAACTATTTCACAACTATCAACTTTTTTTTATTCCATGTAAAGCAACTAAAATCAATGTCTGTAGTGGTACTGACCTTGTTTCAAACAACTATTATCAACTGGTATCAATATAATAATTGTTCAAAGTGCTGGCCATTTGCTCGAAGACACACACGTACTCTCTTCCTTAATCCTCTAACAGTTACTTCCAGAGTTGACATTTTGCGTACTTTCTCAGCTACTTTTTCTATCCGTGCTCTTAACTCCTCGACCGTTTCCACTCGACTATGGTATACTTCTTGCATCATATACCCCCAAAGAAAGTAGTCGACAGACGTGAGATCTGATGAACGTGGAGGCCAGGTAACAGTACCTCCTCTACCAATTCAGACTGGGTATATCTAAATTGAGGTGCTCTCTTACTTTCCGACTAAAATGTGCGGGAGCCCCATTATGCTGGAAAACCAAACGTTGTCTTGTCGCCAATGGTACGTTTTCATGCAGCTGTGGCAAAACCTCGGTTAGAAAATGCAAATACTGTTTTCCATCTAGTTAGGGAGGAAGATCAAGGAAAGGGCCAATCAAATTAATGCCGAGAAGTACTGCCCAAACATTCAATGTAAATCGCACTTGGCTGCGTAAATCACGAGTCTGTCATGGATTTTCTTCTACATAATAGTGTTCATTGTGCATGTTAAAAACTCCATCTTGGGCAAATGAAGATTCGTCCGACCAGGGAATTGAATGGAGGAAGTCTCCATGGTCTTGCTGAACTATCCATCGGCAAAATTCTATTCGTCGTAGAGAATCTTGTGGTTGCAGTGACTGCACTTAAATGAAGCAGTGTTGAACCGTTTTCGAAACGATCCTCGTACGAGCATTCGGACAGTTTCCAATGAGTATGGAGTATCCCGAAGGTATGTTTTAAATATTTTGAAAAGGGGAAAATTGCGTCCGTTTCATTTAACTCCTGTGCAGTCGCGTTTTCGTGTGACGAATAGTTTTTGAGCTACAAGGAATTTATTGGGTAAAAGTCGGGATGTTCTGAAAAATCACAAAAACCGAAATTGCTGTCAAACGATTGGGAGTCGGACAATGATTTATATGAAATTTTTTCATCCATTTTGAACATAGAATGCACTGGTGAAATTAATGCATCGAGTAGAAAGCCACTCTGTATATAAAATAAAACCAATATTAGCGTCAATGATAATATTAAAATACTAATAAATAATTGGTAAAACAATAACAACAATAATAATAATCCTTATAAAAACTCATTTAATAACCACGAACGCAGACCTGCTATTCTATGACCTTTCAAAAAGCAATTCTTCAAAAAGCTTGACCGCAACGTCGTGAATTCGGCAACGCTCAGAATGTTAACGGCAATGAGTGTAGAATAAAGACACTTTATGAAATGGCCCTGAGCGAAGATGATGAAATGCCGCGGTGAGTACAATGTAATTGCACGTCAATCGGACGCCAGCGTCTTTTTGCTATATACTCTGTAAATTTAGATAATACAATGGGGTAGACTGCTGGAAAATGTGCTACCGATAATGCATCCTGTCGCAAACATCTAATCCAACGAGACATGGTGACGGTCTTATGAGCATTGCCTGAAATTATCGGATCGACCGACGCGTTGTCGAATTCTATCAACCTATTCAGCGCGAACGTGGCGACGTAGGGACTAATGATGATTACCACCGTGGATTTTCTGGACTACGATACCGTCGTCAAGCCTATCGTTGTCTCCGTTCGATATCCCGTCGTTCAATGCTCCTCGGGCAACTTTCGTCCTTGACGGAACACGGGTAAGATCCAATAACACCATCCGAAGTCTACATTTTCTCGATGTTTGAAATAACCATTTATCGTCTACATATGTTTTTTTTCAGTCGATATCTTCAACTGTGACCGAATATAACAAGTCGGTTACGACAAACGAACGCGGGCGAACGTTTTCGAACACGTAGTCGACGAAAGACTCCGAGGACGATTCGTCGATGCAACTGGACTTGAGGTGTTGGTCCTGACAGAATACGACGAGGGCGCCACGCACGTCAACCCTAAACGGCGGACTGATCATCGCCGAATTGTCCCGTTGTAACGTTCTCAGTCGACCTCACATAAACGTCGCGGAATCGCCGTCGTGTCCTCATGTACGCCAACAGTTGCGGGATCGCGATATCGATGGCGAGTCCGTCGCCGCCGTTTCAGACAATCGGCATCGTACTTTCCTAATGCCGCGCAATCATTACGATCATAACGATCATTGGTGGCGGATCCTACTAGGCCGGTGGATGCACTACATCAGAAACGGGTATTCGAATACTAACGGCAGAAAACAAAATTAAATCCCAATTATTGATTTTTTATCGATAAAACTGATATATCTGGTGTATTCGTCTATCTGACTGCTATACATCACGTTACCCATCACATTTCGGCAACATCGAGTACGGTTAGCTTAGTGCCATATTAGATATTTCCGGAATGTAGAGACCGTTTCCTATACTTACTTGTATCATAATAAAAAAAATTATACATTTTATTTAAAATATAATAAATAAAATAAAATATATATAATAAATATAATATAAAATAAAATAAAAGATAATTATAAATTTATATAAAATATAATTACATAGCATACAAATATCGATTTTCAGTTGGGACAGTCAATTGGACCACGTTCAATAAAGACATCTCAAGAAGCAAACATTTTTAGAAGTGATAGTGAGTCCAAATATGTATTTCCTCTGAGTACTGTATATCAAAATTGATACATCGAATCTGTAGTATAGTTACTATTAAAGAATTTACTATTTTTATAAGCTTTTAAATATTATTTATTTTTACGTACGTCATCCGTTATAAACATTTAAAAATTTTTAACAATAATAATATAAAAAAAAAATCAGTTTTCAACACATTTGTTTTAATAATATTTATAAATTATTATTAGAGACAATGGTCAGAACACAATAATGGTAGTTGTGAACAGAATCGTGTGATCTGATACAGTCACGACATCATTAAATTTACATGAATATTCGATAGTAAGCATACACAGCGGATAACAGAATCATAATCATTACCAAACTAAAGAAATATATACGATATGTATGAGTAATCTGTACTGATATCGGTGGCCACAAATTTTTAATTCGTGACTACTTAAGCAATTTTAATACTGTTCACAACTCTCATTGTTACATTGTAATTCAAAGACAAATTTAGGCACGCATCGTCATATCCTCACTGGTTTTATTGATGGGAATCAGAATTCATTGTGTTCATTTCTATAATATACATAATAATATCAATATTTTTTTATAGATAAAATATTCGAGTTTCGTTAAAAAAAACATTTCCGGGTTGCTAAATAGTCCCATCCTATAGTAAACATATTTTCTAGTAAAACAAGTTAAGAAAAATACACTTTTTGAAAAAGGGTAAAAAAAACCTTTACGTTTTAGGGGACGCATGTAAGCAAATTGCCTCAGGTGCCTAGACAGTTTACGTAAGTTATGGCTCTGCGTATGATAATTTTACGGGCTGTAGTGCATAAAATAACATATACATAAATTTATAATATAAAACATAGTTATATGTATATTCTCTTATATATATATTTACGAATAAAACGTGCGTGTGGCTAGATGGATTTATGACGACGTTGATGGTTGTTGCTAGATAAAGTTGACCGCTCACAATAATAATTATAATATTTAACAATAACAAGATAACGTTCATTAAAATAATAAATATCAATAATACTACATTTATACATGCTTGCGTGTGTGCGTGAATTTTTATAATAATCATTTGTTAAATTTTTAAGTACACTTACTTCAACATAACATTTTTAATGTATATTATATTATACATTGATACACGTATACATTTTTCATACTCAGTAGCATATAAAGTCTCGTTAGTGTCTCTGGCAAACAGGAAATATCGCATTTTTACTAATTAAAAAAATTAAAGGTATATTTTTTAAACTTTAAATTAAGCCTGGCGACGAACTCGTCGATAATTACATCATTTGAAATATTTCTTGCAAGTTCGTGTGCTATGGATATAATTGATATGCTTGGTAATTGGTCATATTTTAAAATCGCTATTTTAAATTCGATAGGAATGATTCATTGACCATGTAAATATCATTTTTATTTTTCGGATCCAATGTTTAACAATAGTTATACATCCTATACTTCGTGAATTTTAACTGGGCGTATAAAATCAACTTGATGAAGAAAAACTATTGCGTAAGAGGTCAATGCCTAATCAAATTCCTGTGATTGATATGAGACATAATGTGTTTTATCATAGACCATGAACTATGAAACTGAAAAAACCACTTCAATGTAGACACGAAGGTTGTAGAAGTAGATTAGAAGTTATATGCGTTAAATATAAAGTTTGTTTATGTATCTCAAGAGGTAAAACCTGTTTTGAGTTATTTAATGGTGATAAATAATACTATATTATAGTTTTCCTAGTTATTATTAAGTCAATACTTTTTTTATATCATACAAAAATTATTTAAATTTAAAAAATAAAAATGGTTTCATAATAATTTGGTTTTGGTTTTACAGGTAACAAGATTGGCCCCTCATAGATATGAAGAGAAGGTTTCTGGCCACCCACGTTGAATTAATTTTCTGTAGTTGTTTTTTAGGTTTACCTAAGTTATATGTAATAACGTTATACTAGTTAATTGAAAAAAAAATGAAAATAATGTTTTCGTTCTATAAAAAATAAAATCGTTGGACAATATTAAATATTTAATCATAAATTGTCAAAAAACATTTACTTATACTGTAAATATCAATGAATAATTTTTGGAATGATTGGTGGCAAGTTAAGACAGCAAATTGTCTACAGGTTCATACAATTTGTTCTCACGAATAATGAAGAACGAAGGAAAAAATAATTGTGGCGTGAAGATCTACACCAAAGGTTTTACACATAAATAGTGCGAATTTGTTTTTTTTCGTTAAATCATTAACATGAAACGAAAAAATACACTCACGTTTTATATTACTTACTACGAAATAGGCATATGATAGAATGCAATAATAATACTAACTCTAAGAACAAAAATATTATTAAAAAACTATCAACGGTTTTGATATGTGTATATTTTTAATATTACATCACAACGTATACGTTTATGTGAAAAAAAACATTTATTCTGGTCCAAATTTCGGGCATAACCAGGGAAAGTTTTGTGTAAAACGCTAATTCCGAGAGTATAATCATCAATTCTAATATAAATATATATTATATATTTGTAGTGGACGGCGAGGCAGATTGATGTTCAAGAGAATTCTTTTGATTTTCAAGCCATATACTGTGCACTTTTTTGAAGTAAACAAGTTATAATAACGCGGAGTGAAAACTATTAACTATTAACGACCGTTCAACCAAAAATTTGAGTACGTTAAATGATGAGCTGCAGATATTTGTCAACTCTATCTTAGAATGGAAACAATATGACTACTAATATCCGGTAATGCAAATTCATAACGCATAAGGCGTAATATTCATAGTATCATGCGGCGTTAAATCCATTGGTCCTGACGGTCAGTCTAGCATGTTTTCATATACTCCTTGTGTTTCTTTTTTATATACATCGCGGTTTTAGTAGTTTTGTTGATGTGGCGTTGAATCCCGATTTGTTAAAATTAGTGCAGTCAATATTTTCGGGGATATTTCTAATGATAGACGACAGTTCGATATAACATATTAGGTAGTCGTATTCGCGTTAAGCGAGTTCAATGTGAATATCCGAATTCTGAAAGTAAAGGTACCGGTCCGCGTCTCAGTACTGGTGATCTTTAGACGACATGGGATCCGGCTGTTAAGAATCTATATCTTTTCACCATTATGTTCTTACCCATCTTAAAATATTATCTTGATCAGTTTCATTGAGTATTATACTATCTATTTTTTATATTTAACTTTTTTAAAATTTCTGGTAGTTAAAAATAATTGCGGGTTCAAATTGATGTAGGTTTAACAATTTTTATTACGAATACCTTAAATTTTAATTGCATTAAAATTATTAAGTATGGTTTATTAATTTAATAAAAAGTTGGTATAAGGAAGACTTCAAATTTAATATCACTAAAGGAATGTTCAATTTTTATTAATGTTGTAGTTTTTTGAGCCTTTTTTCAGCAAATTTGGAAGAAAATAATAATTTATATAAATCTACCATCTATGATTTATTTGTAATAATTTAACATACTTTATGGTTATATACAGTAATATACGTTTATATTTCCTACATTATATTTACATGAATTCTAATACTGTAAATTAACTACTTTACACATTACGCATATACATTTAAACTTAGAATTTGTACATTTAATACTACAACATAATATTACGGATGTTCGTATACTACTATAGAATCAACTTGAATAATTATATAAAATTTTAATGGACTCGTATCGATAAGACAGGGGGTGTTGAACAGAGAATTTCACAGATGTGTCTAATTTATCAGTGTACATGGGTACATTCCATGCCAAGGCTCTACCTGGCCTGCTACCGACACTGACCTGCCAGTGACGGTGATTTTTCTCTCCTCGGTTCTTATTGCTGTTGCTGTGCCGGTCTGATCTAGCTTCTCAAGTCTTTTTCTTACCCTGGGACTTATATACACTGTGGGAATCAATGTGGCTCGATCGGATTTAGCAAAAAGGTTTTTTGGAGAACTGGTCCTAATAGTATTATATACCACTGCCACTACTTGGCAGTGGTATATAATAACAATTAATAATAATTTAATTTTAATAAAAAAAAGATTTTTTTTTCATAGGAGTTTTGAATACCATGTGGTTAATGTTAAAAAATCAATCATATAATACAAATATCGATATAATATGGGACCTCTTACGATAAGGAACAAATATACATGCATGTATAAATAGTCCTACAGAGTTCCGACCAATTATTTTGTTAAACCACGACCGCTGCCGCCACCGCTGTTATTATACTACTACCTAATCTGACAGCACGGCATGGATAACAGACACACAAGTAAAAACAGACACAACGGAGAAGTTTGATTTCTGTATAGTAATATTAGTAACCGATTTCAGAGACGAAAATGATCCAAAAAAGATTATTTATAGTATGAACTCTAAACAGTCTTTTATCCTGTTGTTATTTTTAATATAATCACGTCAGTAACGATACTTAAACAAAACTGTCTACTACTAGTACATATACGTAGGTATTACGTCACGAGCTACTCAATAGGTCCGCGTACCTCCAAACTAACCCGTATAAAATCCAATCCAGCAGAATTCCAACAAAGTCGCTTTATAGTCCGTTTCGTTTCGCGACAGACAAAAGCAACGTTCATTTCGAATCTCGTCTAAGAGGAATATCCGATGATATCTCAATCCGTCATCGTCCCTGTGTCCACGTGAACATGCGGAGTTTGTAAATCTGGGATGGTGTGAGATGCTGACCAATCACGCTAGTAAACGTGTCATCGGACAATTACCATAATACTGTGTACCAAATTAACACCGATTGAAAAAAATCTCATACCTGACTTGTAAACAAACGCAAATGGAAGGCTAATCTGTTCATATCCGTTCGTACACTACCCAGCAAAGTCCACCCACCGGAAAAACGATACCATTTGTAGATCGACCCCATTTATTACTTAATTATGAGACGTTAAATCGAGCTTACCGATACAAATTATTGATATTGCCAAATGTTTCAAATCTAATCAATCTATGTAAATAGATGCTTGTCACACATACGACAATATATTTTATGCATACCACAGATCATATAAATTTTAAAAAATATGTTTTTTTGTCAACGTAAATACAATAATTTTACTAATCGTTAAAAAAACGTTTTTCGCTAGCTCTAATAAATAAGTGCGCGTCCATATCGTATTTTAAAAATTTTTCTCGTGTCCACCGTTTTAAGTTGTACAAAAAACCCGACGGTGATGTGATAAATTTAAATTGCTAATTCCGGCGAAACACGAGTAACCATCTACTTGTGTAAGACACAGCTAAATTTGCATCGCGCAGCTGTCGAATTCCTTAAAATACGACTTGTGAGTGACGAACACAGATCGGTGGAAAACGACAATATTTTTTTTCGGTCGTTGAAAGATGACAAACTAACGACGTTATTTCATCGTAGCGGTGTAAGATCGTTGAAATATTAGCTACCCGCCACTGAGAAATCTCGTGAACGCGATTAAGCGATGACGTTATGTCGTTTACCATTACATGCGACGGTAAGCAACCAAAGTCCGTCCAAAGAGCAACAACACAATTGAATCCATCGCTGCTCGTCTTGCCGCGATCGCCGGTATCCACGCGTTCTCGGTCTTATCTAACACATTTTTATTCGATGACAAATACATATGTATGACTATTCTTCTTGTTTTTCCTTCACCGATACTGCTTGATTTAATAACTGGTTGCTATTTTTTTAAAACGAAAAACTAATGTCAACACAGAAATCGATTTAATCATATTCAGCATATTACAGAATCAAAGATTTAACCATTTTCGGACCCTAAATCTAAAAAAAAATAATATATTTCCTTCATACATTTTTTACGTAAGAGCAATACACAAATAACAAAGTTTGGAGACTGCTCGATCTGACGAAACTGCAATAAGATTTTAGCTGGTCCAATTTTAATTATTCTGTGTAAAAATTTATAATTGATATTTTTTCTAGGGGATAACTTGGGCAGTTTTTCAAATTATAAAAAACGTCAGCATCATTTGCTCTTTTGCTTTCTTTCAAGACTATACGAGGTCGGCCATACCCCAGTAAATTATATTAATAAAATATTCCCTTTTTATCTTTAAGCGTTCACACGTAAGCTAGTAGAAAATGTCGTCAATGATAATTTGAATGTTTGAAAACATTAACATAATTGTGGACATATTAGAGAAACAATTGCTACTTTACAAATTAAATTCATAAAAACATAAACTTTTGTAAACATGTTGAAAAATCACATTATAATTTTAAATGAATTTGTTTAGTATATAATATGGTGATTTAAAAATACATTAATATTTAAAATATTCGCGATCTACAAATAATCATAAAATGTATACACATCAAAAAAAAATAATTAAAAAATATACCGTTTGAGAATGTAGATCTGCAGCATCATTATTACAGATACCAGATTTTTGAATGTCCGAACGTTCGGTCGCATTACTATAAACGCGTTCACCTCTCCAAGAAACATTAAACATCGTTTCCGCCGACGCCGTCCCCTAGAATTTTACGATAAAAATTATATTCACTACTATCATATAATATAAATATAGTTTATCCACGAGAATGAAATCGTACACTCATATTTACCGGTTGAGAATGTGGACCTCCATCTCCAATGTTTCCATTAACGAATTCTTGAATTTTCGGACATTCAGTTTCATTATTGACATGTTCAACACTAGGTCAATGTTTTCACTGACGCCGTCTCCTGAAATTTTACGATAAAATGTGTATTCATGTTTGTTATTATTTATACATAATTTACCCCACTAGAATTTATATCAATATACATGCTTACGATTTCATTGAAAACCTACGTATGACTACAAAAAATATACAACTTACTTAAAAACGTCAATTTAAGAAATTGTCCACTTCACCAAACGATCTACTATTATGATGATTATAAATATGTGTACTTACTTTCTATTGATCTGATCGGGGTTAGAACGAACAATTTTTTTTCGTCGCCTTAGTCTTCGATATTCTGTTCTTTAATAGCGGTTTGGGATTCAACATTGTTACTTTTTTTTTTTCGTCGTTTGCTTTTCTTTGATACATAGAAAATTCATTAAAATATTTTAATCGGTTTTGATACACATAAAATAACTATTGAATATTAAACATTAAGATAATTGTATGTTTTTATGCTTTTAGAACATTCATAAGTACAGAAATCTTAGTAATTCACACGCGAGTTTCATAATCATTATATAATAACACATGAATATTAAAAAAAATAATGTTTAAATCTTATGACATAGCTTTTTCAAAAATTTAAACATTGAGTTTCGTTAAAATATATTAACTTTGTGATTTTTATTCATGAACGCTCTATATAGATATACCTTTTTTGTGATCTCTTCATTCTCCACATTTTGCACTTGTTCTAAAATGAATAAAATTCCAACGGGTAATAATTCACATGTAATAATATAAATATAATCTTATTTAAGAAAGTATTATTTATAATATAAGAACCTTCTGCGTCAATCATTGTTTCTTTTTTCTCTTCCGTTTTGGTGGAAATCATCGCCATAGACGTTCGTTCCACTTCATCAAAGGCTTTCGTGGCCGTTAATGTCTTGTGTAACTATTATTATAAAGTTCACACCGTCGAGTGCATTCTGAACTGTACATTTTTTCGTTAATGATCTACGACAGCGGAAACACGACAATGGACCAATCTTTTTGATTGATTTCCATGCCGATTTCATACACCGCTTGACAGCTTTAAACGGTCTCCTTTAAAGCGTCCATAATGATTTTTCGCTATGTATGTCTTGAAGTGGTGCGTGTCGCTACACTTCGTGTTTGAAATCATATACACAATATTAATGTGGAATCACATCGTCAATTTGAGCTATATTTACAATGATTAAATTATAATATACAAAATAAAACTTACAATATACAAAATAAGACTTACAACTATTACAATATATATTTACAAGCTTACGCCGGATATAAGGTGGATCCGGCGGGGTCAAGATCTACAATTACGTTGCCTAACGCGTTCCCCGTTCCCTACTAACCGTGGCGCAAATACGCTGGCTGCCCAAGCTTACACCCCGTGAAGTTGGATGGACGATGGAATTAGGAAACGCCTCCGAGTAGTGGGTTACGGATAGAAAGAGAGGGCACACCCAAATAGATGGCCGAGCACGGGATGACCGAGAACAACTCCAAATAGAGTGTCACGGATAGGACTCAAGGGCACACCCAAATAGATGGCCAAGGTTAAGGAAACGAGCAAACACCTCCAAATAGAGGGTCGCGGCTGGACGTCGATGGCACACCCAAATAGGTATCACCTCCGCGTGGAGTTTCGCCCGGTTCTCTTCGCCACGTCCCTGGTCAATACTCGGCTGTAGATGAGGTATGCGTGCTGTTCCGTCCACGTCGATCGATGTTGTTGCTGCGTATGTTTTGTTCTCCGTTCGTCAAGACTGCAATATTCGGTTAGAGTCGAAGTACTACTGTCTTGATGAATGTGGATGAACTGATTGATTCTCACATTTTTTTTTTTTTTTTGGAACGGGGGAGGAAATATACGGCCGCGGTTCCTTCCGTGTCTCTAAGTTCCTGCGATGGGTCCGCCGCCGTTTCGCTTCGGTCGGCCACCACGTCATCGTCTGTGTCAGCGCAATCGTCGGCGCTATCTTCCTTACCCACCAGGTAACATTCGGTCGGGGCGGTACCGTAGCGGCCACGGTTGGAGGAGATAGTTCCTCTGGTAATCTCTGCACTGGACCGTGTCTGATGTTCGATCCGACTCGAGGACTCTTTATTGGACATCGTATAACATCTATACAACTCTTTACTCGATGTTGTCTGATGTTCGACAACTTACTCGTCGTTCCATTCACACACCTTCTTACCGTCTGGTTATGTAGGTCACGCCCCAAAAACCCTTAATCAGCACTTCTCTCGCCCCACCAAAGTAGTAGTACATGATGTCTTGTGACTCATCGTTACAGTACCAGACTCAGAAAGGCGTTTGTTGTTCAGGAGACGGTCGTCGATATAAGTATACGGTGGAGATTACTTGGGGGCGCCTCGAAATTGACAAACGACACCTCGAGAAGAACATCGTTAAATGAACGAAAAAAATCGTTTCGGAAAAAAAGTTAATAAACAGACACAAATACAATACATATACAACACGCACACACACATATATATACACCACATACACATATATACAACACATACACATATATCCAATGAAACACGCCCAGACGAGTTCCGTTTTGAAACACGTGGGGCGACGGCGGCGACGAACTCAAGGGAGTAACATACCCGCGGGATCACGTCTCCACAACGGCCTCCGGCAGCGGTCACGCTCGTAGCAGTACATGGCGACGGCCACGGAGATCAACGCGACAAGAACCGTGGACACCGACTGCAACGTGTACGTGAACACGAACCAGTCGACGAAACGGGTGTCGACGTCTTGCGGGACCGTCTCCGCTACGGTCCTCTGGACTTGCGCGGGCGTCGTAAACGCGGTCGAGCACGCGTCCGTACCGCCATCTTCGACTGTGACGATTGTCTGTAAAGAAACGGTTTTTACAGTCCGAATCGTCCGGTACAAACGTTTCCGTTTGAAAAGCGAATCCGTCTCGATTAATTTGCGAAATGATAATTAATAGCGGATTTGTTAAAATTGTTAATGTGCAACTTGAAATAAAGAAAAATCTGAGACACACGTCTGTATTTTAAATCGTTTTGAAATCGAATGGTATTCTACCCGTTTAATATAAATTCGTAATGACACGCACCTCAGTTTTTGCGATAACTTTTTTGACGGTTTTACGACCGCTGTTCCGTCTGTGTTTCTGGTTCCTGCGATGGGTCCGCCGTCGTTTCGTCTCAATCGGCCACCACGTCGTCGTCTGTGTCGGAGCTATCGTCGGTGCTATCGTCTGTGTCAGCGCTATCTTCCGTACCCACCAGGTAACATTCGATAGGGGCGGTTCCGTGGCGGCCACTACCTGGGCGGCCATTTGATGTCCGACCTAGGCTTGCGTTTCAGGGCGTATGACGACGCGTTCGCCGAAGACAACATCGCCGTGAAAAGTATGGCTGCCAGAAGTTCGCGACACCCGAAGGCGACGGTCGATCGCTCCGTTCTTGTGGTCGTCATTTCGGAAATATGCGAGCGCGCGTTACTCTGCGAAATACACGAGCTCCGGAAATGATTGACCAAAGCGCTTTGCGAAAAACGCGTAAACAACGAAATCGTTACAGCCGTTGCTACGCGCGGGTACATTTATTATTATTATTATTATTAGTATTATTTTGTTTTGATCAGTACGTTCGCAATTCTTCCACCTTGTCTATATTTGTCGACGCGGCCGCGCGAATCTTCCGAAGAGAATCGATACGCCGGCAAGAGCGCAGGGCCGCAACAATTGGTCGTGCAAGATGTATGTTTCCCAGCACAGGCTCCCAACCGTTCCCCCTCGTGGAACTCACCTTGTCGCGGTGAGGGGGCTTGAGCGGTCGTTCAATGAAGTTTAGTGCTATGCCAACGGTAGTTTATTCTACCAGCAGGGTTTCCCATGTTGGACAGGACTAAACCGAGAACGACCCGACTAAGAGTTCTGAGCCGGATCTTACTTTGATTAGTTGGGTCCAGTAAGGCCTGAGCACGCCTTTCGCTGATGAAAAACCGGCTCTCCTAACCCCCAACTCGTCAAGGGGGTCACTTGGCACGGGGATAGTTACGTGTCTACGAGGACCCTGTGTGGCACCTGGCGAACCACACAGTAACTAGCTTTACCGCGACATTCGGGGCTCTGACGCGGCGGACACCATTCCCTTGACGCTCGTGGGAACATCATGGAAGGAAAAAACACAAAAATCAACATTCAGGATGAGATCACTGGGAAAACTGACGGAATAACCGAAAAGGACAAACGGATTAGGAAGGACTTCGATTTGGAAACAGGGACGCCAGTCGCAGCAGCGGTTGCAACTGGCACCCCGGGAGGTCACCTTAGGGAGAAGCTGTTTTACAGCTATTCTACAACGGTGGCCTCGATGTGCTCCTTGGAGGCGAGGGAGGAGAACTCCTTCACCCGCGTCAAGGAGCACATCCGGGTCGCTTCCGCGATCGTCGCGGATAAAGGTGGAAAGGGTGTCCATAAGGGCATCCAGGAAGCCATCCGTGGCGTTGAGCGGGAGCTCGCAGTCCTTCGGGACTGCAAGACCCGCATAAGGGCTGCCAGGGCCGAGACGGTGGAGTCAGAAAGGGACGACTCGATTGTCGTTCCGGAAAGGCTCCCCGCCAAAAGGCCACGGAGAGAGGCTACCCCTGAAAAGGTAGCCTCCTCTCTTGCTCCAGTCGCTGGAGACACCACAGTGCAAGGCTCTCTGAGCCTTGTACTGGAGGCCCTCAGCAAGGTCCAATTGGACCTGCTGGAGCAAGGGAAGGCTATCGCGGAACTCACGGTTGAAAACCGTGAGCTCCGGGGTATGCTGTCCCAGCCGCTGCGGCAGAAAGGACAGCAGCAACAACGGCAGCAGCGCATGCAGCAGCAGCAGCAGCAGCACCAGCAGTGTCAACAGGAAGGACAACAGCCACAGCAACGGCGGAAGCCGCCGCTGCCGCCACCGGAGACGTCGAACGTTGCGCCCCCGGCAACGACAAAGAAGAAGGAGGAGGCCGCTGTTCTGTCCTCACGGGCGCCCGTCTCGGACCCAAATCCGATCTCATGGGTTGAGGTCGTGAGGAGGGGACGAAGGCGAACGGAGCGCCCAAGTGGTACCAAGCCTGTGGCGAGGGCTAAGCCTTCGCCAATAGAGGCAAAGGCGGCTCTCGTACGGAGGCGAGTCCCCCGATCCTCGGCGGTCGTCATCGATCGGTCGACTGGAGAGGGGGTTACATTGACCTCCGTCATGAAGAGTGTCGCCAGCCGGGTGAATCCCAACGCCATCGGCGTGAAGATTCGTACCACGAGGACGACGAGGGCGGGAGGCATCCTCCTCGAGGTGGACGACGCCTCGGGGGCCGACACCTTGGCGGAGAACGTCAGGGCCGCCGTGGGGGTAGACGCTCGGGTCAGTCGTCCCGAGCGTCGTACCCCGGTCCTGCTACTCGACATACCAGATTGGTGTGAAGAGGCTGACGTCGAAGGCGGCTTGACCCGCGCCGGTCTCGTCAGACGGGACTACGCGAAGGACGGCTCTCCGGCCGTCATTCTGCGTAGAAACCCGGGCGGACGAGGCGGAACGGTCGTCCGATTCGACACGACGTACTCGGCGGCTTTAAAGCTCGCCGAGGCACGCTGTGTTATAGTCGGGTGGACCAGGTGCCGGGTCAGGTTGCTGGAGAAGCGCCAGCCAACCTGTTTCCGGTGTCGAAGGCAGGGCCACATGGCGGCGACCTGCAAGGCGGCTGAGGACAAAGAAGGAGGAGAGACGGCCATGGACGTGGCGATGACGGCCCCCCCCTAAAACGGGAAAATGTGAGGGGAGGAGAGGTAGGAATTTACCTGCCGCTCCTCCCTAAATATTTATAAAATTGTAAATAATTTTGTAAGGGGTGGCGTTGCCGGGGATTGTTTTTTATTTCAATAAACGATGGCGACCGACTGCCCTAAGCACTGCTGAATAGGCATGCAGGGCAGTGGGTGTATTGCTAATGTAAAAAAGGAAAAAAAAAAAGGCTCCCAACCGTTAAGGGCACAAAAATTGAGATTTAAATTATGTAGATATCTTGTTTTTACACCAATAAAAAAATCCAGACATAAATATTTCAATTATTTCATCGTATCCAATGATCGGATATTTCTAATTGTTGTACTAACAGAAAATTGTTTTTCTTATTAAATGACTAAAATTGATTTTGACTAAAAAATTTGAGATTATAAAATTATATGTTTCGAAAATTGGTTAATGCCTATTAGTTTTCGATTCAACTCAATTAATAAATAAATTATACTATTTATATAACGATTTAATATTTACCCTTCACTGACTTGATTGCGAGTCTGATTGATTAAATTAATTCTTACAAAATGTATTGTAAAATTGTATAAATACCTTTGAATAGTAATAGTAAAAAAAAATATAATATTAACAAACATATACGTAGAATCAATTCTTACATAAAAAAAGTACATAATAACTACTCGGGTAGGAAAAGTTATGGGACCCCAAAATAACTCCTCGCACACGAGCCTCAGAATTCATAGTTGCGGTACTGCCAGTAGTGTTCTTTAGAGGGGGAGGCCAACAGGATAGTCGCCTTTATTACGATTCATATGAGGCGCTGCGTCTTGTTATTTTTTCAATCACTTGAATTTATTTACGACGAATGACACTGCGAGAATAAAATCGTTTAAAGAAAAAAAAAGAAAATCTTTTCGGAAAAAAATGTTTTAATACATCTAACACAAACACACATATACAAAACATACACATATATCCAAAAAAACACGCCCCGACATGTTCCGTTTTGAAACACGTGGGGTGATAGCGGCAACGATATCAAGGGAGCAACATATTGGCCATCGCCATGGGAGTACGTCTCCAAAACGGCCACCAGCAGCGGTCTCGCAAGAAACAGTACAAGACGAAGGCCATGAACTCAAGGGAGTAACATACCCGCGGGACCTCGTCTCCACAACGGCCTCCGGCAGCGGTCACGCTCGTAGCAGTACATGGCGACGGCCACGGAGATCAACGCGACAAGAACCGTGGACACCGACTGCAACGTGTACGTGAACACGAACCAGTCAACGAAACGGGTGTCGACGTCTTGTGAGACTGTCTCCGCTACGGTCCTCGGGACTTGTGCCGGCGTCGTAAGCGCGGTCGAGCACGCGTCCGTACCTCCATCATCGGCTGTCACGGTTGTCTATAACGAAACGGTTTTTACAGTCCGATTTGTCCGGTCCGAACATCTCCGTTTGAAAAACGAATCCATCTCGATTAATTTGCGAAATGATAATTAATAGCGGAACGCCCGTGGCGAATTTGTTAAAATTTTTAATGTGCAACTTGAAATAAAGAAAAATCTGAGACACTCATCTGTATTTTAAATCGTTTTGAAATCGAATGGTATTCTACCCGTATAATAATTTCGACACGCACCTCAGTTTTTGCGATAACTTTTCTGACGGCTTTACGGCCGCTGTTCCGTCCGTGTTTCTGGTTCCTGTGATGGGTCCGCCGCCGTTTCGTCTCGGTCGGCCACCACGTCGTCGTCTGTGTCGGCGCTATCGTCTGTGTCGGAGCTATCGTCGGTGCTATCGTCTGTGTCGGCGCTATCTTCTGTACCCACCAGGTAACATTCGATCGGGGCGGTTCCGTGGCGGCCACTACCTGTTCGGGCCATTTGGTGTCCGACCTCGGCTTGCGTTTCAGCGCGTAAGGCGACGCGTTCACCGAAGACAACACCGCCGTGCAAAGTATGGCCGCCAGAAGTTCGCGACACCCGAAGGCGTCGGTCGATCGCTTCGTTATTGTGGTCGTCATTTCGGAATTATGAGAGCGCGCGTTACTCTGTGAAATACACGAGCTCCGGAAACGATTGTCCAAAGCGCTTTGCGAAAAACGCGTAAACAACGAAATCGTTACGGCTGTTGCTACGCGCGCGTATATTTATTATTATTATGATTATTATTATTATTTTGTTTTGATCAGTACGTTCGCAATTCTTCAACCGTGTCTATATTTGTCGACGCGATTGCGCGAATCTTCAGAAAAGAATCGATACGCCGGCAGTAGCGCTGGGCCGCAACAATTGTTCGTGCAAGGTGTACGTTTCCCTGCACAGGCTCACAACCGTTAAGGGCCCAAAAATTTGAGATTTATATTATGTAGATATCTCGTTTTTACACTAATAAAAAATCCAGACATAAGTTTTTCAATTATTTCATCGTATCCAATGATCGGATATTTCTATTTGTTGTACTAACAGAAAATTGTTTTTTTTATTAAATGACTATTATTGATTTTGACTAAAAAATCGGAGAATATAAAGTTATATGTTTCGAAAATTGATTAATGCCCATTAGTTTTCGATTCAACTCAATTAATAAATAAATTATACTATTTATATACCGATTTAATATTTCCCCTTCACTGACCTGATTGCGAGTTAGATTGATCAAATAAATTATTACAAAATGTATTGTAAAATTGAATAAATACCTTTGAATAGTAATAGTAAAAAAAAATATACTATTAACAAACATATATGTAATATCGGTCCTCACATGAAAAAAGTACATAAAATCTACTCGGGTAGGAAAATTTATGGGACCCCAATATAACTCCTCGCACACGATCCTCAGAATTCATAGTTGTGGCACTGCCAGTAGCGTTCTTTAGAGGGGGAGGCCAACAGGATAGTCGCCTTTATTACGATTCATACGAGGCGCTGAGTCTTGTTATCATTTTACTCACTCGTATATGTTTACGTAACCTAACGAACTACACCGCGAGAATAAAATCGTTTAAAGAAAAAAAAAGAAAATCGTTTCGGAAAAAATGTTTTAATACATCTAACACAAACACACAAATACAACACATACACATATATCCAAAAAAACACGCCCCGAAGAGTTCCGTTTTGAAACATGTGGGGTGACGGCGGCAACAATATCAAGGGAGTACGTGTGTGAAGTTGGCCCCCCCCATATCGTCCGAATCGAACCGGACTAATTGTAAGTTAAAGGTCTTCATTTGTAAGTTTTTGTAAGTTCACTCCCGCAATTTGTAAGTTGACCGTTTCTGAGAAAAAGAAGGCCCTAGATTTTTTTTCAGCCCCCCCACATCGTCCGAATCGAACCGGACTAATTGTAAGTTAAAGGTCTTCATTTGTAAGTATTTGTAAGTTCACTCCCGCAATTTGTAAGTTAACCGTTCCTGAGAAAAAGCAGGTTCTAGATTTTTTTTCAGTCCCTTCCCCATTTCGTTCGAATCGAACCGGAACAATTGTAAGTTATATTTAAAAAGTATGTTATATTTCTATATGACCTTTCTAATAAAATATGAGAACAATATTGATTAATATTGCTTGAATAAATTTCTAAATGTATGTAATAAATATAAATAATATTTAATTTTGATTATTAATTTTAAATTAATGAACAATAGTTGTCGTTATTATTATTTTTATTATTATTATTAATAAGTGGTTGAAACTTAGTCTCTTCAACGATGTTCTTAATATACGAACGAAATATAAGATATACAATGCAATACAGTAATGCATTTCACTAGTTATGTAAAATAAAATAAATGTCTTATCTTGTTTTATTTGAAAAAATGTCAGCTATCAACCAATATAAGTATTCTATTTTTCAATTATATATAATAGTTGGTGAGGTTTAATATAAACATCTTTTAGTGGAGAATAACGTAACACGTTTTTGTTTAAATCATTATGAACTTCCCAATAACCTTTTGGCCTCTTACAATATGTTATGTAATGACCCACTTCATCAATCTTTGACTACTCAACAAAGCATATTATGGCGGTAAGAACATATCTAGACAAAATAATAAATGATAAAAATATAGAAATTTTTCGAAATATAATTTCAATTTCAATATTTACTTTTTGTTATTAATTCTTAGCACTTGAGGTATATCTGGCAGTTTGCAGTCTTGGGTTATCCAATCGGTTTCAATACGTATACCAACTTGATACTGTTTTTCAATTACTTGTTCATATTTATTACAAGATTGGCATTTATGTTTCTTATCAATCATATAATCATTCAACGCATTTTGCAATTGGCTAATATCTTCATTTATAATTAACTGTTGTCCAAAATTTTTTAAAATTAAAAGTGTACTTTCAAATGTTTTTGTTTTCTGGCATACATCACATCTATGGGTTATTTGAACTGATGGAAATTCTTTAAGACATTTTTCAGTCATAAAACTTATATTACATTGTGTAAATAATGTCGTTATGTCTTCAATTTCTCCAGGTTTACCAAATATATCTAGTAAAAATTTTCCTCTTTTTAAATAAATTATATTATTTATTTTATGAAATATTTTGGTTGTCATTTATATACTCTCTGTATGGGGTAGATTCAATATATCCTAGAACTGTAGATACTAATAATGAATCAAAAGGACACGTATTGTAAATGATTGTCTTTTTTTTATTTATCATAATTGGTTTGCATAAACTACCATTCATTATGAGGCTTTTATTCGATGATCTCAATCCAGATCGATTCAAAACTCTTTCGATTTCAGGGCATTTTTCTTTATATTTAGTTGGCCTTAAGCGTTTTTTTAATGGTTTATCAGCTAAGTTTTTCCAATTTTCTATTTCATTATAATCTTCAGGTGTATTTTTATTTGAGAAGACATCTTCTGACATTATATGATTATCTTCAATTATTTTATATTTATCATTTTCATTTGTAACGTTATCTTCAATTTTATTATCCTTAAACGCGTCATTGTTAGTTAAATTTAATTCTTGTGTTTTAGTATGTAATGCATTATCTTCTAGTATCCCTTCACTGTTAATTACAAATAATGTATTGTTCATTTTTTCGACATTTTCAAGTTGAATACTTCGGGATATCTTAATTTCACTATCAATGGTTTTTAAATGAGACGTAATGAACCTATCTGCAGATAATGGCTTTGAAAATCTAGTTTTTAATTGACTTATATATCCTTCTACTGGAGCGCTAGTAGCTGTTATAAAATTTGTTTTAAAATAATTAATCATGAAATTACTCCACATAGGAAAGTCTTTAAATATTCGAATTAAATTAGTTTTTTGTTTAGGGATGTAATATGCATTAATTCTAGTTCCCTTAACTGCGCAGTAGTTGTCAATTTTACACACGAGATCGGTTAAGTAATTATTCATATACCTACCTAACCTACCTGTATTATAATTATCTTTAAATTCATTGTCATTTGTAGTACTTATATTAAGATATTAACTATATAATTCAGAATTATTTTTAAAATTTATATCTTTAATCATATTAATTATGTGTGAACGAAATTTTTCAGCAGGTGTAGGAATTAAAGTGGAACATTCCAATCCGTCTGTTTCTGAAGAAGCTATTACAGAGATTTTTATAAAAGTATCTTCAAATTGTTTTAGAGTTCTTGATTCGACTAATATAATTAATGATCGAACAAAAAATTCTTTTACTCGACTGTTAGTCTAACATTTCCAACGGCATATCATTTTTATAAAATGGGCTATGTCCAAATGTATATAAACAGGAGGAATAAATGTTTCTTCTTTTTGTAATACTTTTAAACAAGTATCACAGTATTCACTTCTCGACATTTGACAAAATGAATGTGAAATAGCTCCAATTAGCGCGTATGAATAATCGCAAACAATTTCATGTGGCAATGCTGCTCCACTCTTTATCCACTGATTTAGCCAGTATGATTTGCGGGACGAATTGCGGGAGTGAACATACAAATACTTACAAATGAAGACCTTTAACTTACAATTAGTCCGGTTCGATTCGGATGATATGGGGGGGCCAACTTTACACACGTCAAGGGAGTAACATATTGGCCATCGCCATAGGAGTACGTCTCCACAACGGCCTCTGGCAGCGGTCACGCTCGTAGCAGTACATGGCGACGGCCACGGAGATCGACGCGACAAGAACCGTGGACACTGACTGCAACGTATACGTGAACACGAACCAGTCGACGAAACGGGTGTCGACGTCTTGCGGGACCGTCTCCGCTACGGTCCTCTGGACTTGCGCGGGCGTCGTAAACGCGGTCGAGCACGCGTCCGTACAGCCCTTTTCGACTGTGACGATTGTCTGTAACGAAACGGTTTTTACAGTCCGATTCGTCCGGTCCGAACGTCTCCGTTTGAAAAACGAATCCGTCTCGATTAATTTGCGAAACGTTCCGCTAGCGAATTGGTTGAAATGGTTAATGTGCAACTTGAAATAAAGAAAAATCTAACACATGCGTCTGTATTTTAAACCGTTTTGAAATCGAATGGTATTTGACTCGTATAATAATAACGACACGTACCTCAGTTTTTGCGATAACTTTTCTGACGGTTTTACGGCCGCGGTTCCGTCCATGTTTTTGGTTCCTGCGATGGGTCCGCACACCTTGCACGACTAATTGTTGCGGCCCTGCGCTCCTGTTGGCGTATCGATTCTTTTCGGGAGATTCGCGCGGTCGCGTCGACAAATATAGACACGGTGGAAGAACTGCGAACGTACTGATCAAAACAAAATAATAGTAATAATTTTCTATTTAATTAGTTAAAAATTTAATAAATAAAAAAATAATTTAATTAGTCTTCTTTTTAAACTAAAATTATCTCTACCCCCTTCATACTACCTATTTTTTAAATCTTACTTAAGCGAACGCCACTTCTCGGTGAGATCCGGAACAGAATACTCCAATATTTCCCCAATATTAGCCGGCGTCTCACAAGGAGCAGTTGCATCCCCAACACTTTTCAATTTATACTCCGCAGATCAACCCACCAATCCAAATACTCAAATAGCCGAATACGCTGATGACAAAGTGATTTACTCCACCCACTCCGACCCTGTTGTAGTGTCAACCTCTCTCCAAAGCCATATCAATGACCAATCACACTGGTACTCTCACTGGCGCGTCAAAATCCATGAAATCAAATCTGTACATACTACTTTTGCTCTCCATCACAGCCAACCGCCACTAATATACATAAACAATGAACTCATTCCAAATTCCGACACAGTCAAATATCTAGGCCTAATTTTTGACAAACGATTATCATGGGCAAAGCATATCCACGCAATAAAACTAAAGCTAAACAAACGACTTTACCTTCTAAGACCCGTTCTCAACAAATTTTCAAAACTATCCCTCAAAACAAAAATTCATATCTATAATCTTCTTCTTAAACCCATCTGGACATATAGCATATAGATTTGGGGTTTGGCCAAAAAATACAGATATTCCAATCAAAGGTACTCTGGTACTTCTAACTAATGCTCCTCCATACATTTCAAACCTTCACACAGATCACCACATTCCAACAATAACTAAAACAGCCAAACTGTATTACTCAAAATTTAGAAATTACCTCCAAAACCATATCAACCCCCATGTTAGGAATCCACAATCCGCCTCTATCCCTGGAAATTCCCCCAGAAGACTCAAGCGATAATGGCCAAGAGACCTTACGAATTAAATACACAAACACATTAAAAAAAAAAAGAAATTACTTGACTAACTCATAAATTCACGCCGAAGTGCCTTCACTGGTTGGTTCTTCCCACACACTTCTCAAGCCACTAATATATATATATATAACATCTATAATACTTATTGTACAATTAATATAGTGCAGATTGTAAAATTTTCTAATAAAAAATAAGAAAAATAAAAAAAAAAAATAATAATAATAATAATAATAACTGTACGCGCGCGTAGCAACGGCCGTAACGATTTTGTTGTTTACGCGTTTTTCGCAAAGCGCCTTGGTCAATCGTTTCCGGAGCTCGTGTATTTCGCAGAGTAACGAGCGCTCGCATATTTCCGAAATGACGACCACAAGAACGGAGCGATCGACCGTCGCCTTCGGGTCTCGTGAACTTTTGGCGGCCATACTTTGCACGGCGGTGTTGTCTTCGGCGAACGCGTCGTCTTACGCGCTGAAACGCAAGCCGAGGTCGGACTTCAAATGGCCCACCCAGGTAGAAGCCGCCACGGAACCGCTCCGACCAAATGGGACCTGGTGGGTACGGAAGATTGCGCCGACGACGACGACGATAGCTCCGACGCAGACGATAGCTCCGACACAGACGACAACGTGGTGGTCGACCGAGACGAAACGGCGGCGGACCCATCACAGGAACCAGAAACACGGACGGAACAGCGGCCGTAAAACCGTAAGAAAAGTTATCGCAAAAACTGAGGTGCGTGTCATTACGAATTTATATTAAACGGGTAGAATACAATTCGATTTCAAAACGATTTAAAATACAGACGTGTGTCTCAGATTTTTCTTTATTTCAAGTTGCACATTAACAATTTTAACAAATCCGCTATTAATTATCATTTCGCAAATTAATCGAGACGGATTCGCTTTTCAAACGGAAACGTTTGTACCGGACGATTCGGACTGTAAAAACCGTTTCTTTACAGACAATCGTCACAGTCGAAGATGGCGGTACGGACGCGTGCTCGACCGCGTTTACGACGCCCGCGCAAGTCCCGAGGACCGTAACAGAGACGGTCCCGCAAGACGTCGACACCCGTTTCGTCGACTGGTTCGTGTTCACGTACACGTTGCAGTCGGTGTCCACGGTTCTTGTCGCGTTGATCTCCGTGGCCGTCGTCATGTACTGCTACGAGCGTGACCGCTGCCGGAGGCCGTTGTGGAGACGTGATCCCGCGGGTATGTTACTCCCTTGAGTTCGTCGCCGCCGTCGCCCCACGTGTTTCAAAACGGAACTCGTCTGGGCGTGTTTCATTGGATATATGTGTATGTGTTGTATATATGTGTATGTGGTGTATATATATGTGTGTATGCGTGTTGTAAATGTGTTGTATTTGTGTCTGTTTATTAACTTTTTTTCCGAAACGATTTTTTTCGTTCATTTAACGATGTTCTTCTCGAGGTGTCGTTTGTCAATTTCGAGGCGCCCCCAAGTAATCTCCACCGTATACTTATATCGACGACCGTCTCCTGAACAACAAACGCCTTTCTGAGTCTGGTACTGTAACGATGAGTCACAAGACATCATGTACTACTACTTTGGTGGGGCGAGAGAAGTGCTGATTAAGGGTTTTTGGGGCGTGACCTACATAACCAGACGGTAAGAAGGTGTGTGAATGGAACGACGAGTAAGTTGTCGAACATCAGACAACATCGAGTAAAGAGTTGTATAGATGTTATACGATGTCCAATAAAGAGTCCTCGAGTCGGATCGAACATCAGACACGGTCCAGTGCAGAGATTACCAGAGGAACTATCTCCTCCAACCGTGGCCGCTACGGTACCGCCCCGACCGAATGTTACCTGGTGGGTAAGGAAGATAGCGCCGACGATTGCGCTGACACAGACGATGACGTGGTGGCCGACCGAAGCGAAACGGCGGCGGACCCATCGCAGGAACTTAGAGACACGGAAGGAACCGCGGCCGTATATTTCCTCCTCCCCGTTCCAAAAAAAAAAAAAAAAATGTGAGAATCAATCAGTTCATCCACATTCATCAAGACAGTAGTACTTCGACTCTAACCGAATATTGCAGTCTTGACGAACGGAGAACAAAACATACGCAGCAACAACATCGATCGACGTGGACGGAACAGCACGCATACCTCATCTACAGCCGAGTATTGACCAGGGACGTGGCGAAGAGAACCGGGCGAAACTCCACGCGGAGGTGATACCTATTTGGGTGTGCCATCGACGTCCAGCCGCGACCCTCTATTTGGAGGTGTTTGCTCGTTTCCTTAACCTTGGCCATCTATTTGGGTGTGCCCTTGAGTCCTATCCGTGACACTCTATTTGGAGTTGTTCTCGGTCATCCCGTGCTCGGCCATCTATTTGGGTGTGCCCTCTCTTTCTATCCGTAACCCACTACTCGGAGGCGTTTCCTAATTCCATCGTCCATCCAACTTCACGGGGTGTAAGCTTGGGCAGCCAGCGTATTTGCGCCACGGTTAGTAGGGAACGGGGAACGCGTTAGGCAACGTAATTGTAGATCTTGACCCCGCCGGATCCACCTTATATCCGGCGTAAGCTTGTAAATATATATTGTAATAGTTGTAAGTCTTATTTTGTATATTGTAAGTTTTATTTTGTATATTATAATTTAATCATTGTAAATATAGCTCAAATTGACGATGTGATTCCACATTAATATTGTGTATATGATTTCAAACACGAAGTGTAGCGACACGCACCACTTCAAGACATACATAGCGAAAAATCATTATGGACGCTTTAAAGGAGACCGTTTAAAGCTGTCAAGCGGTGTATGAAATCGGCATGGAAATCAATCAAAAAGATTGGTCCATTGTCGTGTTTCCGCTGTCGTAGATCATTAACGAAAAAATGTACAGTTCAGAATGCACTCGACGGTGTGAACTTTATAATAATAGTTACACAAGACATTAACGGCCACGAAAGCCTTTGATGAAGTGGAACGAACGTCTATGGCGATGATTTCCACCAAAACGGAAGAGAAAAAAGAAACAATGATTGACGCAGAAGGTTCTTATATTATAAATAATACTTTCTTAAATAAGATTATATTTATATTATTACATGTGAATTATTACCCGTTGGAATTTTATTCATTTTAGAACAAGTGCAAAATGTGGAGAATGAAGAGATCACAAAAAAGGTATATCTATATAGAGCGTTCATGAATAAAAATCACAAAGTTAATATATTTTAACGAAACTCAATGTTTAAATTTTTGAAAAAGCTATGTCATAAGATTTAAACATTATTTTTTTTAATATTCATGTGTTATTATATAATGATTATGAAACTCGCGTGTGAATTACTAAGATTTCTGTACTTATGAATGTTCTAAAAGCATAAAAACATACAATTATCTTAATGTTTAATATTCAATAGTTATTTTATGTGTATCAAAACCGATTAAAATATTTTAATGAATTTTCTATGTATCAAAGAAAAGCAAACGACGAAAAAAAAAAAGTAACAATGTTGAATCCCAAACCGCTATTAAAGAACAGAATATCGAAGACTAAGGCGACGAAAAAAAATTGTTCGTTCTAACCCCGATCAGATCAATAGAAAGTAAGTACACATATTTATAATCATCATAATAGTAGATCGTTTGGTGAAGTGGACAATTTCTTAAATTGACGTTTTTAAGTAAGTTGTATATTTTTTGTAGTCATACGTAGGTTTTCAATGAAATCGTAAGCATGTATATTGATATAAATTCTAGTGGGGTAAATTATGTATAAATAATAACAAACATGAATACACATTTTATCGTAAAATTTCAGGAGACGGCGTCAGTGAAAACATTGACCTAGTGTTGAACATGTCAATAATGAAACTGAATGTCCGAAAATTCAAGAATTCGTTAATGGAAACATTGGAGATGGAGGTCCACATTCTCAACCGGTAAATATGAGTGTACGATTTCATTCTCGTGGATAAACTATATTTATATTATATGATAGTAGTGAATATAATTTTTATCGTAAAATTCTAGGGGACGGCGTCGGCGGAAACGATGTTTAATGTTTCTTGGAGAGGTGAACGCGTTTATAGTAATGCGACCGAACGTTCGGACATTCAAAAATCTGGTATCTGTAATAATGATGCTGCAGATCTACATTCTCAAACGGTATATTTTTTAATTATTTTTTTTTGATGTGTATACATTTTATGATTATTTGTAGATCGCGAATATTTTAAATATTAATGTATTTTTAAATCACCATATTATATACTAAACAAATTCATTTAAAATTATAATGTGATTTTTCAACATGTTTACAAAAGTTTATGTTTTTATGAATTTAATTTGTAAAGTAGCAATTGTTTCTCTAATATGTCCACAATTATGTTAATGTTTTCAAACATTCAAATTATCATTGACGACATTTTCTACTAGCTTACGTGTGAACGCTTAAAGATAAAAAGGGAATATTTTATTAATATAATTTACTGGGGTATGGCCGACCTCGTATAGTCTTGAAAGAAAGCAAAAGAGCAAATGATGCTGACGTTTTTTATAATTTGAAAAACTGCCCAAGTTATCCCCTAGAAAAAATATCAATTATAAATTTTTACACAGAATAATTAAAATTGGACCAGCTAAAATCTTATTGCAGTTTCGTCAGATCGAGCAGTCTCCAAACTTTGTTATTTGTGTATTGCTCTTACGTAAAAAATGTATGAAGGAAATATATTATTTTTTTTTAGATTTAGGGTCCGAAAATGGTTAAATCTTTGATTCTGTAATATGCTGAATATGATTAAATCGATTTCTGTGTTGACATTAGTTTTTCGTTTTAAAAAAAATAGCAACCAGTTATTAAATCAAGCAGTATCGGTGAAGGAAAAACAAGAAGAATAGTCATACATATGTATTTGTCATCGAATAAAAATGTGTTAGATAAGACCGAGAACGCGTGGATACCGGCGATCGCGGCAAGACGAGCAGCGATGGATTCAATTGTGTTGTTGCTCTTTGGACGGACTTTGGTTGCTTACCGTCGCATGTAATGGTAAACGACATAACGTCATCGCTTAATCGCGTTCACGAGATTTCTCAGTGGCGGGTAGCTAATATTTCAACGATCTTACACCGCTACGATGAAATAACGTCGTTAGTTTGTCATCTTTCAACGACCGAAAAAAAATATTGTCGTTTTCCACCGATCTGTGTTCGTCACTCACAAGTCGTATTTTAAGGAATTCGACAGCTGCGCGATGCAAATTTAGCTGTGTCTTACACAAGTAGATGGTTACTCGTGTTTCGCCGGAATTAGCAATTTAAATTTATCACATCACCGTCGGGTTTTTTGTACAACTTAAAACGGTGGACACGAGAAAAATTTTTAAAATACGATATGGACGCGCACTTATTTATTAGAGCTAGCGAAAAACGTTTTTTTAACGATTAGTAAAATTATTGTATTTACGTTGACAAAAAAACATATTTTTTAAAATTTATATGATCTGTGGTATGCATAAAATATATTGTCGTATGTGTGACAAGCATCTATTTACATAGATTGATTAGATTTGAAACATTTGGCAATATCAATAATTTGTATCGGTAAGCTCGATTTAACGTCTCATAATTAAGTAATAAATGGGGTCGATCTACAAATGGTATCGTTTTTCCGGTGGGTGGACTTTGCTGGGTAGTGTACGAACGGATATGAACAGATTAGCCTTCCATTTGCGTTTGTTTACAAGTCAGGTATGAGATTTTTTTCAATCGGTGTTAATTTGGTACACAGTATTATGGTAATTGTCCGATGACACGTTTACTAGCGTGATTGGTCAGCATCTCACACCATCCCAGATTTACAAACTCCGCATGTTCACGTGGACACAGGGACGATGACGGATTGAGATATCATCGGATATTCCTCTTAGACGAGATTCGAAATGAACGTTGCTTTTGTCTGTCGCGAAACGAAACGGACTATAAAGCGACTTTGTTGGAATTCTGCTGGATTGGATTTTATACGGGTTAGTTTGGAGGTACGCGGACCTATTGAGTAGCTCGTGACGTAATACCTACGTATATGTACTAGTAGTAGACAGTTTTGTTTAAGTATCGTTACTGACGTGATTATATTAAAAATAACAACAGGATAAAAGACTGTTTAGAGTTCATACTATAAATAATCTTTTTTGGATCATTTTCGTCTCTGAAATCGGTTACTAATATTACTATACAGAAATCAAACTTCTCCGTTGTGTCTGTTTTTACTTGTGTGTCTGTTATCCATGCCGTGCTGTCAGATTAGGTAGTAGTATAATAACAGCGGTGGCGGCAGCGGTCGTGGTTTAACAAAATAATTGGTCGGAACTCTGTAGGACTATTTATACATGCATGTATATTTGTTCCTTATCGTAAGAGGTCCCATATTATATCGATATTTGTATTATATGATTGATTTTTTAACATTAACCACATGGTATTCAAAACTCCTATGAAAAAAAAATCTTTTTTTTATTAAAATTAAATTATTATTAATTGTTATTATATACCACTGCCAAGTAGTGGCAGTGGTATATAATACTATTAGGACCAGTTCTCCAAAAAACCTTTTTGCTAAATCCGATCGAGCCACATTGATTCCCACAGTGTATATAAGTCCCAGGGTAAGAAAAAGACTTGAGAAGCTAGATCAGACCGGCACAGCAACAGCAATAAGAACCGAGGAGAGAAAAATCACCGTCACTGGCAGGTCAGTGTCGGTAGCAGGCCAGGTAGAGCCTTGGCATGGAATGTACCCATGTACACTGATAAATTAGACACATCTGTGAAATTCTCTGTTCAACACCCCCTGTCTTATCGATACGAGTCCATTAAAATTTTATATAATTATTCAAGTTGATTCTATAGTAGTATACGAACATCCGTAATATTATGTTGTAGTATTAAATGTACAAATTCTAAGTTTAAATGTATATGCGTAATGTGTAAAGTAGTTAATTTACAGTATTAGAATTCATGTAAATATAATGTAGGAAATATAAACGTATATTACTGTATATAACCATAAAGTATGTTAAATTATTACAAATAAATCATAGATGGTAGATTTATATAAATTATTATTTTCTTCCAAATTTGCTGAAAAAAGGCTCAAAAAACTACAACATTAATAAAAATTGAACATTCCTTTAGTGATATTAAATTTGAAGTCTTCCTTATACCAACTTTTTATTAAATTAATAAACCATACTTAATAATTTTAATGCAATTAAAATTTAAGGTATTCGTAATAAAAATTGTTAAACCTACATCAATTTGAACCCGCAATTATTTTTAACTACCAGAAATTTTAAAAAAGTTAAATATAAAAAATAGATAGTATAATACTCAATGAAACTGATCAAGATAATATTTTAAGATGGGTAAGAACATAATGGTGAAAAGATATAGATTCTTAACAGCCGGATCCCATGTCGTCTAAAGATCACCAGTACTGAGACGCGGACCGGTACCTTTACTTTCAGAATTCGGATATTCACATTGAACTCGCTTAACGCGAATACGACTACCTAATATGTTATATCGAACTGTCGTCTATCATTAGAAATATCCACGAAAATATTGACTGCACTAATTTTAACAAATCGGGATTCAACGCCACATCAACAAAACTACTAAAACCGCGATGTATATAAAAAAGAAACACAAGGAGTATATGAAAACATGCTAGACTGACCGTCAGGACCAATGGATTTAACGCCGCATGATACTATGAATATTACGCCTTATGCGTTATGAATTTGCATTACCGGATATTAGTAGTCATATTGTTTCCATTCTAAGATAGAGTTGACAAATATCTGCAGCTCATCATTTAACGTACTCAAATTTTTGGTTGAACGGTCGTTAATAGTTAATAGTTTTCACTCCGCGTTATTATAACTTGTTTACTTCAAAAAAGTGCACAGTATATGGCTTGAAAATCAAAAGAATTCTCTTGAACATCAATCTGCCTCGCCGTCCACTACAAATATATAATATATATTTATATTAGAATTGATGATTATACTCTCGGAATTAGCGTTTTACACAAAACTTTCCCTGGTTATGCCCGAAATTTGGACCAGAATAAATGTTTTTTTTCACATAAACGTATACGTTGTGATATAATATTAAAAATATACACATATCAAAACCGTTGATAGTTTTTTAATAATATTTTTGTTCTTAGAGTTAGTATTATTATTGCATTCTATCATATGCCTATTTCGTAGTAAGTAATATAAAACGTGAGTGTATTTTTTTTCGTTTCATGTTAATGATTTATCATGGGGGTCCCATAAATTTTCCTATCCGAGTAGATTTTATGTACTTTTTTCATGTGAGGACCGATATTACATATATGTTTGTTAATAGTATATTTTTTTTTACTATTACTATTCAAAGGTATTTATTCAATTTTACAATACATTTTGTAATAATTTATTTGATCAATCTAACTCGCAATCAGGTCAGTGAAGGGGAAATATTAAATCGGTATATAAATAGTATAATTTATTTATTATTTGAGTTGAATCGAAAACTAATGGGCATTAATCAATTTTCGAAACATATAACTTTATAATCTCCGATTTTTTAGTCAAAATCAATAATAGTCATTTAATAAAAAAAACAATTTTCTGTTAGTACAACAAATAGAAATATCCGATCATTGGATACGATGAAATAATTGAAAAACTTATGTCTGGATTTTTTATTAGTGTAAAAACGAGATATCTACATAATATAAATCTCAAATTTTTGGGCCCTTAACGGTTGTGAGCCTGTGCAGGTAAACGTACACCTTGCACGAACAATTGTTGCGGCCCAGCGCTACTGCCGGCGTATCGATTCTTTTCTGAAGATTCGCGCAATCGCGTCGACAAATATAGACACGGTTGAAGAATTGCGAACGTACTGATCAAAACAAAATAATAATAATAATCATAATAATAATAAATATACGTGCGCGTAGCAACGGCCGAAACGATTTCGTTGTTTACGCGTTTTTCGCATAGCGCTTTGGACAATCGTTTCCGGAGCTCGTGTATTTCACAGAGTAACGCGCGCTCTCATAATTCCGAAATGACGACCACAATAATGAAGCGATCGACCGACGCCTTCGGGTGTCGCGAACTTCTGGCGGCCATACTTTGCACGGCGGTGTTGTCTTCGGTGAACGCGTCGCCTTACGCGCTGAAACGCAAGCCGAGGTCGGACACCAAATGGCCCGAACAGGTAGTGGCCGCCACGGAACCGCCCCGATCGAATGTTACCTGGTGGGTACAGAAGATAGCGCCGACACAGACGACGACGTGGTGGCCGACCGAGACGAAACGGCGGCGGACCCATCACAGGAACCAGAAACACGGACGGAACAGCGGCCGTAAAGCCGTCAGAAAAGTTATCGCAAAAACTGAGGTGCGTGTCGAAATTATTATACGGGTAGAATACCATTCGATTTCAAAACGATTTAAAATACAGATGAGTGTCTCAGATTTTTCTTTATTTCAAGTTGCACATTAAAAATTTTAACAAATTCGCCACGGGCGTTCCGCTATTAATTATCATTTCGGAAATTAATCGAGACGGATTCGCTTTTCAAACGGAAACATTTGTACCGGACGAATCGGACTGTAAAAACCGTTTCTTTACAGACAATCGTCACAGTCGAAGATGGCGGTACGGACGCGTGCTCTACCGCGTTTACGACGCCCGCGCAAGTCCCGAGGGCCGTAACAGAGACGGTCCCGCAAGACGTCGACACCCGTTTCGTCGACTGGTTCGTGTTCTCGTACACGTTGCAGTCGGTGTCCACGGTTCTTGTCGCGTTGATCTCCGTGGCCGTCGCCATGTACTGCTACGAGCGTGACCGCTGCCGGAGGCCGTTGTGGAGACGTGATCCCGCAGGTATGTTACTCCCTTGAGTTCGTCGCCGCCGTCGCCCCACGTGTTTCAAAACGGAACTCGTCTGGGCGTATTTCATTGGATATATGTGTATGTGTATGTGGTGTATATATATGTGTGTGTGCGTGTTGTAAATGTGTTGTATTTGTGTCTGTTTATTAACTTTTTTTCCGAAACGATTTTTTTCGTTCTTTTAACGATGTTCTTCTCGAGGTGTCGTTTGTCAATTTCGAGGTGCCCCCAAGTAATCTCCACCTTATACTTATATCGACGACCGTCTCCTGAACAACAAACGCCTTTCTGAGTCTGGTACTGTAACGATGAGTCACAAGACATCATGTACTACTACTTTGGTGGGGCGAGAGAAGTGCTGATTAAGGGTTTTTGGGGCGTGACCTACATAACCAGACGGTAAGAAGGTATGTGAATGGAACGACGAGTATTTTGTCGAACACCAGACAACATCGAGTAAAGAGTTGTATAGATGTTATACGATGTCCAATAAAGAGTCCTCGAGTCGGATCGAACATCAGACACGGTCCAGTTCAGAGATCACCAGAGAAACCCAACTATCACCTGTATTAAAGCCCCTCAGCGTTTGGTAGTATTTAAAATACATTTATATTAATTTATTTGTTTCATGATTTATTTACATATGGTAACCCTAGTCCATAATAATAATAATCACACACTGAGGTCATGTTCTCGAAACCTCGAAAAAATAAACAAAACTTCCAGTATGGAAGAGTAGGGAGAGAGGACGTTAGGAGGCGTTGACAGGAGCAGCGTATAACCATAACAAGTCAGCACATTTATTTTTGACATTTTATGTCTTTAATTTGGCACGTTAAAATAAAAAACCGTCACGAAAAAGTGTACACCATAAAGTGTTACCTAAATTAAGAAACACACAGGGGACTCACGAAAAAGCGTTACAGAAAAAAAAACCTAACATAAAAAGACATAAATAGTCTCATTTAACGCGGACTCGTATGCGTTAATCATTTTTCTTAATATGCTTATATAGAATATGTGTGTGTGCGTGTGTGTGTGTGTGTGTGTGTGTGTGTGTGTGTGTAGATGTATGTATGTTATGGTAACATTTTACGGGGCCAAACAGAGGATACCAAAAACAGCTAAAAGGCAACTACGGGCCTTCTCAGAGATGGTTGAACAAATCATGGGCAAAAAGGAGGAGGTGGAGAGGTGACGGCAGTCTGCTTGCGGAACTAGTTAAGACGCTTGTGTTGTGGGCTGAAGGCCACATTATTTAGGGTGGTTAGAGGCCCCCACTGTTTTGTTATTGTTCGTTTGTTAAAATAATGTTGTTATTTAATGTTGTTATTTAAACTAGTATGTTTGTTGATTGAATAAACGATATAGGGCCGGGTGGCAGTAATGTGCAAACATCTTCCCACCTGGTCCTATGTTTAAGCGTAAAAAAAAAAATGCTATATACATATATAATGCCAAAAATAATACATACACAATATTATAATACAATATATATAGTTGCGTACTTTCATTTTCTCCTTGAGGGGGGGGGGTGAGTTTATATAAAACATTGAGATTTAGTCCCCATAATTACATATATACTTATAAATAATTAGATATATACTCATAAATTAAGTGTTATATGCAGCCGGTATATAGTATTCAGTAAAGTACTTTTTAATAATAACTAAGTTATACACTCATTAATAGTTAAAATGACGATACTTTTAACAATTTTAAATATCAATAAAATGTAAAACATTAATATAAAATGTCATAACTCTTCATTTGGTTTCAGTTTTCTGACCAAAACATAATAATAATTATTACCACAATAATTGTCTATCAAATTTTATGATAATATTATATTATAAAAATGTTTAAGGTAAATTTCTAAAAATGTTTGAACAATTTTTTCAATTTAAGGGTAGCTGGCCTCTTTATTTGGAATGGTCATAACTCAAAAACGGTGAGGTTACAAATTATAAAAAGTAGGTTACAAATAGTTACAAATCAAAAGGAATATAACAAAATTTGTTTGAAGCGATTTGGACAATATAGGGGGCTGGCCCTTCATTTTGGAATGGCCATAACTCGAAAACGGTGAGGTTACAAAGTCTAATAAGTTGGTTGCAAATAAATACAAATTAAAAGGAATATAACAAAATTTGTTTGAAGCGATTTGGACTATATGGGTGGGGGGGCTGCGTGAAGTTAGCCCCCATTGAGAAACTCGTTATAACTCGGAAACGGTGAGGTTACAAGTTCTAAAAAGTTGGTTACAAATAGTTACAAATTAAAATAATGAGGTTACAATGAATTTGGAGCATTTTGGTTTGGGTGGGGGGCCAACTTCACACACGTTCATATAACACCATCTGAGGCCTAAATAAAAGTGAGTCAACACTTTTTAAATTTTAATAAATTTGCATACATTGAAATTAATGTATATATTCATTTTTTCAGGATGTTGGTTCATTTAATAAAATTTATAATCATTTAGAAAAAAATAAAATGGCCTAACATATTATTAAACGTATGAAGTCGTTGAAGTGTAATAATTATTATTTGTCCAACAATTGTCTTGGCCGAGGAATGTGGAAAAATATTTTAATAGGGAAAATCTAGAATTTGCTATGCCCTTTATTAGCAAAATTTTATCTATAAATGTTGAAATAGATATGCGAAATATTTTCAGCAATAAGTATTTTATCGGTGAAATGGACGATGGGCATCGTCGATGGGATTCTCATTTGAAAATTATGTATGACTTGGCAGTGGTATATAATAACAATTAGTAATAATTTAATAATATAAATAAATCCGCAAGTTTTACATAATCTTCTTGCTCCGCAACCTACTAATATGCTTAGAAATTGCACCTTCATATATTATGGTAGTCAAAGATGGTCGAAGAAGCGTAAGACAAACACACGTCAACGACAAGTCACCAATTTTTTTTATTAAACGTGCTATGATTTCGTTTTCGGCAAACATGCACGCGTCCACCGTCTCGAGTTGTACAACAAACAGGCGGGGGTGAGACAACGCCGAATCCCAAATGACGGAGAAACACTAGTATCTAATTCATATCTTTGACAATTATTTTTAAAAGTATAACAATGGGTATTAACGTTCTTTTCCGGTAGTCTTTAATAGACTGCATAAACATTATAGCAAACTTTCCGATCGTTGGTCGGCTAAACTCGCGATACAATATTCCTGTTCACGCAAGACAAGTAATCCAATGTACGCACGTTTGCGCCGAACGAAATGGCAAATTGTCCGTTTGGCCGCGTTGTAGGCGTAGAAATTTCGCGAACTTTCCTCCCTCCCGCCGACTCGTCGTTTCTAACACTCGACGTCTTCTCCGGTGTTGTGCTGTCGTCGTTGTTGAGCTGCCGTTGGTGTAGCTTGACGTTGCAGCGTGTGCGTGTGTTTTACGCCGTTGATGTGGCAACGATCTACGTCTTGTTCCGAACCGTCTTTGAAACTCCGTCTTCGGTTGCCATTTTGCACATAGACGCATTACCATACAATTCGTCTACGTCGCCGAGAAGCTAGTAGACACGGTAACGTTTGGATTTCCTTGTTGTCACAAGTGGTTACTACGGATATATGCCCGTTTGTGCATATGCATATTTATAGTCATACTTGTCTTTATATTCGTCTATGTAATAAGTAATAGGAAATTATAGTGTTCACTTTATGTCATTTTTCGTATACGTCTAACGTTACTTGTAGAATCGGAAATCAGTCACCCGTCCTCGTACACATATTTTCCATCGCTTGGCGGTAACATTTATTATATTATTTATTATTATTATTTATTAGTATTGTATTATAAATTTGAAATTTGGGACTCATATAACTGGTATGATATGATCTGAACCTAGAAGATTCCAAACAGTCATTTAGTATTAGCAATGTCTTGATATAAGATATTTATTATTTATTTTAAATAACCATTTTCATTGTTAGCGTGACATCTAAACCATGTCTACCGAGGATTGTCCTTCTTGAATCTTTTGTTATCTTTTAATTTTGTCAAATATTCTATAAATATGATTGTTTTTGTTTATAAAATGACAAAATTCATAAAATGCTGCTATGTGTGTTTCAGAACTAAAATTTATATTGAGGGACGGCAAAACTCCGTAATACCTGCAGAGAACGCGAATCAGAATGGCCGTTAAGACGACGAAAATACCGACGGGAACGATAAAGGTGAAGGCACGTCGCGGAAAACAGATTGCGGGCAGAGTCGTCGCGTCGAGACTATGCGTCGGTGGGAATGCAGCGATTGATTTTCACGGTGTGTGGCGGGCAATTATCGAGTTTTTGCAATCACCGTCTCTACTTCAGTGGGGAGATGAAATGCTGGCGCCGATGTACCGTTCGCCGACCGCCAGCGTTAGACCGCCGGTACGAATCGACAGAGTCACGGAAATTAGCGCTCTCGGTATGTGTATATTTAATGTCTCGTTGCATAATTTCGATTGAATGATGTTATGGTGTGTAACCATACGGATCCGAACGAATCGGATACGCGAGTATTGTCGTCGTACACGCGCAGTGGGTAAGCGCGGGGTGAATTTTTTTCTCTGATAAACCCGGTGACCCACGGTGGAAACACGAAAAGTGCCTCGCTCACGTGTTTTATTATTTCGAACGACTGTACGAAAAACAAAGACCGGTACACGTGTATGTCGTTTCCTGCGGCAGTGATTTTTAGTGTTCGTGGTCACGTCGTAGGCGTAATTATTTATGTGAAGGAACGGGTGTCGGCTAATTGAATATTTTCAAGATGATTGCCCGTACTATAACGAATAATTCGATTATTAGGCATAATATATAAGAAAAAATATTTGTAAGATATTAATTTTAGATCAACACGGTGGCGTATTTATCGTGTGGTTGATGGTTGGGTTGGGGTAGAGGGTGTATAGAGTATTCACACTCCAGAGAATTTTTTTAAGACGTCAAATCTACAAACACGTCTATAATATTGTATTTTATAAATTTATTTAGAAACTTATATAAAACCCAAATTAATTCAGTAAGACTACATCACCACCCCAACAGTTTTTTTATAAATACGCCAACTGATTAACATGTAATTTTCACTTAACAATTATATGATTAGTTACTATCATTAGAAGGTTATTTCTAGTGCTCTCATTTCAATTTCGAATATAGTTTTGAAACTTCAACAAGTCTATTTTGTATTGGCCGAAGCATTATTTCTAATTTGGCAACAACTTAAAACCTAACTAAATTACTTCAATGGACTTTTTTACGCAATTCTACGGGATTGCGCTTAGATAGGTTAACAATAATTGCACGTCAAAACCAATTAAACGTCTGTGAATACCGTTGTAAGTTATAATTATACTTGATGGTTAAAAGATATCGATCATAAACATCGTTCGATACGTAAACTAATAATATTAGTTTTTAATCAAATATATATTGAAGTAGCATTAAGTATTTAAAGAATTGGCTTAAAACCATGTTATAATTAATGCGTAACTAGGTAATGTTTTCGTTGTTATTAAAACAAATAACGTCGGGAGTGAAAATATAGTTTTCATTTTGCTAACGGTGGAAATTTATTTATGTATAGTTTTCCAAAATATTTTTTAGATTGAAGACTATTATAACAGGCAAAAATCATGCAGACCTTCAAGAAGGCAATCTGTTGTCCGTCTGGTGAACACCATCACGCGATAGTAAAGAAATTGACCGTGTTTGGATGGTTCAAACTGTGTAGGATATGTTTGAAGAGAAACCCATTCAAAAGAGTTCTCAAATGTTCCGGTAATATATTGTATGCGAATAAACTGGAAACGCGGCTGATTTATGGTTTGTTTCGCACGCGTTTAGAGTGCAAGATGATTTACCACCGTCGGTGTGGTAAGAGCAAGATGGTGGAGGCTTCAAACAACCACGTCAAGAATGCTGTGGAAAAAAGGACTGCCGAAGTCGAAGAAGTTTGCGAAGTGTCTGTGGAGAGACGGCAAGACGCCGTCGTACCCGCAGAGTACGCAAATTCGAAGACAGCGGTCGTGATGACGACGAAAATACCGATGGGAACGATAACGGTGAAGGCACGTCGCGGAAAACAGATTGCGGGCAGAGTCGTCGCGTCGAGACTATGCGTCGGTGGGAATGCAGCGATTGATTTTCACGGTGTGTGGTGGGCAATTATCGAGTTTTTGCAAGCACCGTCTCTACTTCAGTGGGGAGATGAAATGCTGGCGGCGATGTACCGTTCGCCGACCGCCTGCGTTAGACCGCCGGTACGAATCGGCAGAGTCACGAAAATTAGTGTTCTCGGTATGTGTATATTTAATGTCTCGTTGCATAATTTCGATTGAATGATCGTTGCTCACGTGCGTTCTGGTTTTCAGAATATTTCGAGCTCTTGTCGAATACCGAAGAGACGAAAACCATCAGGAAATCGGTGACGGTACAAAGTCACTCGCAGCCGACACGTAGTACACTAACACGTGCTGGTAAGCCGTTCATTTAATAATAATAATAATATTATCGATCACGAATTTTGTTGGACGTGTATCGTGTACAGATTATTTGAAGATGGCCGCGACGTGGGATCCGGTCACGTTCAAAAGAAGGAGAAAAAATGAAGCCCAGAGGCAGATTTACTCATTGACGATATACAATTCGAAAATGACGCACTCGATATGTGAATTCTCGTAATGTGGTAAAACTTTGATTTCAATCGAGAATTGGCCTGTATGCAATGGAAGCGAACGAATTGATTTTTCTGATGGTTTGATAAATCGTATTATGTAATTGCAAGACAAGATATATTTTTGTACAAAAATGCTATAATATAAAAACTGACTAATAAAATGAATTGTATTGTAAAATTATGCATCGACGTGTTAATTACGGCCATTTCCACAGTTTTGCTTTTTGGAAACGAAATATAAGAAGGCCCATTCAAATGGTTTTACTTGTAAACACCCACCAGCAGATTAATGATGCACGTTAAGGTGAACAAGCTACTTTTCCCGTGTACTTATTCTCCTAAACGTTATGAGAAATTACAAAAAAATAACAGCTATCTAAAAAAAGTTCATATACATACAAATTTTTTCAAGACATTCATGTCGATAGAATAATGAATACATAATAAGTAGAGACAAAATGAAAAATATATTGTTTGAGTGAATACAAAGAAACTAAATAACGAAACAGTGAATAAACTAGGAAATAATAATTAAAATCATTATAACTAAGAAAAAATTAACACATACAATATGAACAAAAATTTTTAATATAAATATGAATATACACAAGGTTTGTAGCTATTTACTGCGATTCCGTTAGAGGCAACAAGTTTGGAGAGTACACGTGATTCTCGGGCCAACTTGCTGATCAATACAGGAAAATGACAATGTTGGGATTCTATAACAATGGCCGAATTGGCGGCGTTCAGTTTCAAACGATCGAGTGACGAGGTGTCAACCTGCAATGCTTTACGACGACACCGATTAATAAAACGCAACATTCGCCCCACTACACGAACCAATCGATCATAAAACGAGAATGTAATAAACCATTCGACTGGATAATCGTCGGTTTGAATTACTAGAGACGTGGGTCGAATTTCCGGCAGTTCGTCGAGTGGAACCAATGGCGATTCACTATTCCATAAAGTTCGGTCATCACGGATGAAACTGGGACCGCTCCAATAAAGCGATAGATTGGCCAATTCGGATGGCATCACTACCCGTGAGGCACAGTCGGCGGGATTAACCTCGGATCTGATATAAGACCAGTGACATCTCGGAAGAAGTGTAACGATCTGATGAACTCTATTAGATACATACACTTTGAATGTTTCGTGGGGGGTATTCAACCATGATAAAACAATGGACGAATCAGTCCACGCGCAGGTATCAACTATGATAAGCTGGGAATCCAGAACCGCCTTAATACGATTCATCCACTTTGCCAATAAAAAAGCCGCATTTAATTCTAATCGCGGTATCGTTATCGCTTTGAGTGGTGCTAGTTTTGTTTTCGTACCTATCAAAAAAACGGAAGCGTCTCGAGAAGCGTCTAATACACGTATATATATTACTGCGGCATAGCCGCGTATAGACGTATCACAGAATTCGGGCAGTATACAAGGCGACCCATGAACAGAATTAATATGTCTCGGTACTTGTAACGATATTAAAACCGGGAGATCCCGAACGAAAGACAACCACTCGCTATGCACCTCAGAGGGCAATGGAGCATCCCACGAAAGTTTTGATTGCCACAATTGTTGCATTATGAACTTGGCTAAAAACACGGTAGGAGCGAACAGTCCCAAGGGGTCGAATATCCGAGCGATGAGCGACAGCACCCCGCGTTTTGAGTACGTGGGCGACGAACTGATATGTAACGCGCAGCCGAAGTAATCGCCGATCGGGTGCCATAACAACCCAAGCACTTTAGTTCCACCTCCATCCACGGTATCAAACGGCATTGGCGTGGTTAATCGATTAGAGACCGGAATTGTCTCGATTAATTCATTCGAGTTACTAAGCCATTTTTTGAGTTCGAAGCCCGACCGTTCGAATACAGATACCAATTCTGACTTAAAGGACATTAATTCGTCAGCGGAATCGGCACTTACACAAATATTATCAACATACGTTTGTAACAGTAGTGCTTGACGTGCGAATTCGGAACCGTCGCAGTCAGTGGTGGCAATGGATTTGAGCACTCGTAGTGCGAGAAACAGCGCGCAATTAAGTTCATAGGTCACGGTATTAAGTTGATAATCAATAAATTCGTCCTCCGGCGACAACCTCCACAGGATATGTAGGAACTTGCGATACTCCGGTAGGACTAAAATTTGCCGATACATCTTGCAGATGTCGGTGGTGAAGGCGTATTTATGGATTCAAAATCGCGTCAGAATATCAATAATGTCCTGTTGCAGTTTTGGACCCTGAAGGAAACACTGATTCAAAGACGGTCCGTGCAGACCATAAGCGGAGGCATCGAAGACAACACGTATCTTGCCGTCACCGTCGTCGGGACGATACACCGCGTGATGAGGTATATAATATTGTCCTGGCGATTTATCCACAGACATGTGACCCAACTTTAAATAATCCGTCATAAAATCGTCATATAACCCTTTTAATTTAACATCTGTTGATAATTTGCGTTCAAGACTTTGGAACCGCCTGGTGGCTACCTCACGCGAACCGGGAAACATCATGTCCGACATCGGAATGCGAGTCGGAAATGGAACAGCAAATCGTCCAGATGACAACCGTTTACATTCGGAAACAAATATTTCTTCACACCGACCATCCGCCGTAAACGATTGAGGTGCGACTATAGGTTCCTCAACGCGGCAGAATTTTTTCATAAGATCTTCCAGAGATACGATCAACGTAATAGGAAACGACTGCGGATAACTGGCCACAGATGGACACACGGGACCAATCAAAATCCATCCAAAATTAGAACCAAACGCGGTCGGGAAATCGCTGCCGATAGTGGCTTTATGGCCGTTCACAATAGACGGATAAACATCTGCTCCCAACAACATATCTATAGGTGACGACACGTCAAATGTCAGATCGGCTAATGCGAATTCACAGTATCTATTTTTGAAATCCGTAGGAAGCGACTGTCTCGGCAAGTCGCTGGTGAGTGTGGGAAACACCCACGCCCGTACTGACAGAACAGGATCAGTGGCAAATCTAGGTTGCACTTTACAATCTACTATCCCCCTTACGTCAACAACAGGTGTACCGGCTGACCCACTCACCGGAGTGGTCTATCACCCTAGTCTTAATCCAAGACGCTCAGAACAGGATACCGCCATGGCAATTATTTGCGATACTGAGTCGATAAGTACACGTACAATATGCAAAGTGCCAGATCGATCACAAACGTGTACCAACGCAGTACCTAACAAAATGGAACACGAAGATCCTGCTCTTGGTAACGACACAGACGCGCACACTGTGTCAACAGTCGTTTGAACCGCCATGGATTGCTGAGGATTGCCTGAACCGTGTAGGAGCGTATAATGCTTTCTGGAACATATATCACATCGTGACTTCGTTTTACAATTATTTGACCAATGTTTGTCACTGAAGCAAGTAAAACATAAATTCTGGGAACGCAAAAATTAGACGCGATCTTCCACTGACAAGGCCCGAAAATTTTGACATGAACCTAGTGAGTGTGTCCCATCACAATGCTTACAGACAGGCGTTGGAGACGATAACGCGGTCGTTACTAACGTTGTCGCCGGGAACCTACCCATTTTACGAGAAACCGCGGTTCAATATTCGGCTTATCTGCTAATTTACCAATCGTATTCGCTTCAATACGGACTCCTTGAACGCGTTCCAGAATAGCAACACGTTCCTTAACAAACTTAACAAGATCGGTAACTGATGGATAATCAGTAGCTAATTGGGACTCAAATAACGTTCGAACCGATACTGGTAAACAGCGAGCGGCCAGTGAAAACAAAATAAAGTTCCCCAAGTTTGGAATTTGCATGGACTCTAAGACGGAAACACTCTCGTCAAATATTTTTATGAACTCATTTAATTCCGACAAGGATTCTTTGAGAACCATTGGAGCATTACACAAATTCTCAACCAAAGAACCCGCCACCAATCTTGGCTTATCGAACTGGGCCTTTAACGTAGACCAGGCTAATTGGTACGTTAGTTCTGAAACAGGTATATTGCGAAGCACCTCAGCTGCATTAACCTTTAGACAACCCATGAGGTAATAACTTTTATCTATATCAGGCAAATATGAACGTTGATCTACCATAGCTGAAAACTTCTCACTAAACAAAGGCCATTGATAAATGTCACCATCAAAACTAGGAAGCCGAATCTCGGGCAACCGCACTGCTGAAATTGACGAATATTTAAGTGGCGGTACAGGGGGATAGTCCGACACATGTTCGTTCGGCAGGTTCCCCTCCATGTTATAAGACACTGACGACCGGAATTTATTGGCTAACCCGTCAGCACGATCGTTTTGGATTTCACAACACTGACTACGTATAGATTTACAACAATTAATAAGTTCACTTATTTCAACAGTTAAATCGTTCGAATATTCTGACGATAATCCCAATTCGATCAAACAATCGAGATCCGCGTTATCTTCAATATCGTAACACGACTATAATTTATCAAGTGTATCGACGGCTATTGAAAGCTGAGCATATTCGTCAACGCCTGCCAAACAACGATTGGCTAACGCGTAAATTGAACGAATACGCATGATATACCCATCCCGTTTAATCACAGCTCGGTCTTTTAGACGAGTTAAACGCTCCATGTCGATGTCCGAAATCATAACGAACGCGAATACAGTAAATGACTACGTACAAAAAACGTAATAAACGTGAAATACACTAACGTCTAATTACAAACGCTTAATAATACGCCAAAACCGCGGCAGCTCTATCGCGTATACGCGTAATGCACGGTATATATATTCCGCCAGCGATATTCGCAGGTAAATCCGCTGTATCACCAATTAAATAAATCGGCACAATAATTAATAGGCCCGATTCTAAAGATGTAACGTATAACACGCGAACTGGTTTATCGGTAGATAGCATTCACAAACGCATATTATACAAGGCCGGTTCTCACAATAAATAAGAGCAAACGCAAATCATGTTAATAACAAAATTTTATAGAAAAAACAATGACGTAAATGTAATTATATAAAACGTGGAACAAACACTACTTCACTCAAGTCACTCGTTTTCCCCCTCTTGGAACTCACTTTGTCGTGGTGAGGGGGCTTGAGCGGTCGTTCAATGAAGTTTAGTGCTATGCCAACGGTAGTGTATTCTACCAGCAGGGCCTCCCATGTTGGACAGGACTAAACCGAGAACGACCCGACTAAGAGTTCTGAGCCGGGCCTTACTTTGACTAGTTGGGCCCGGTAAGGCCTGAGCACGCCTGTCGCAGATGACAAACCGGCTCCTTTAACCCCCAACGCGTCAAGGGGGTCCCTTGGCACGGGAGTAGGAACGTGCCCACGCGGACCCTTCGGAGCAATTGGCGCACTCCGAAGTACCGAGCCTTACTGCTGCAACGGGCTCTGCAGCAGCGGACATTTAGTTCCCGAGTACTCGTGGGAACAACATGAATACATCAACTAAAAAAACAAAAGGGTTAGATAACAACGGCAAAACTAGAGGAAAACTTGAACTGGACAACAGTACTAAGAAGGATACGGTTATAAGCACTGACAAATTGGAGGCTGCAGCGTCGGCAGCCGGGAGCCGAGCTGAGACGAAATCGATACTTGGGAATGGCAGTAAAACCAGCTCCGGAACAACAACAGCGAATAAGATAACTGATGGCTTGGAGCTACTTAGCAAAGGCGACCTGCTAGGTAAACTAGGGGAGACTATACAGGGAATGGCAGATTTTACAAATAGGACAAGAAATGTCCACTCCGAGTTGAAGGAGGCTCTAAAGCTCACAACAATGATATTCAACCAGTACAAGAAGACCAAGAGAACCAGTAACGAGCTAAACTCCAGGCCGATGGAAAAAAGTAGCAGCTCCACTCAAAATCCCGTGAACAAAATGCTGGAGGCGCTGGACAAGGTGAATAAGAAATTCGACGAACAGGAGGAAAAAATAATGAATTTGATTTGCGCCCCTAAGGCTGCACCATCGGTGCAGTGGGCAGAGGTGGCCAAAAGCAAAAAGAAAACAGGGGAAGCGCAAATTAAAAACGATGTAAGACTAAAGGAAGAACAACCTGCGCGCTTGCTCAACAAGTATAAGCCCAGAACCCGTCCTCCGACTATTCTGGTGGATGTTGGCCAGGACTCGTACGCTGACGCTCTCAGAAAGCTGAAGGCAGACGAGTCGGTACGAGAAATGGCGGAAGAAATAAACTCCTTATCCAGGTCCAAGCAAGGCAATATACTAGTTCAACTGAAAAGGGGAGCAACGTCTTCAACCCGTATCGCGGAAGTTAATATGTATTATAGCATTGTAATTGTAATTTATATTAAAACGTTAAATAAATGATGGTGTACGGACGCAGTAGTGCTAAGGCGGTTCCGTTCGTACACCAATTTAAAAAAAAAAAAAAAAAAAAAGTCACTCGTTTTAACCAACCACGCTCTGCTACCAAATGTGACCGCCAAGCGACGGAAAATATAATGTGTACGAGGACGGGTGACTCTGATTTCCGATTCTACAAGTAACGTTAGACGTTTAATGTGAAATAAGATGGTCACCAATTTTGAGTCCCGCACCTATCTGGTTACGTCTGGGATCATCATCCTCGTCCAGGCGCCTTTGGCCGAGGTGCGCCACTCCTCCTGCCAGTGGTGCAGTGTGACAGCCCTCTCTTCCCTCGTGTCTGTCGTGGTAGCTCTTCCAGGATCGGTCCAGCTTCTTGCCTCGTGGATCCTTCGGCGCTCCTCGGCTAGGAGGAGAGCCGGAGGCATCCGGGCAAGCACCAGCGCCGCGGCATCAGACACTGTGCGATAGCACCTGGCCACCCTGAGTGCTGCAACTCTCTATGCTTGTCTCAGGGTGTTGCGGTTACGCTCCGTTGACATGGCCCTCTGTGACCAAGCTGGCGCCGCGTATAGGAGTTTGCTGTGTACTACGGACATCAGCAAACTCCTCTTGGCTTGAGAGGGTCCGCTTATGTTGGGCATAAGCCTCCCCAGGGCTGCTGCTGTAGCCCTTGCGCTAGCAGCAGTTTTACGCACGTGGTCGTAGAAGGTCAGTCTCATGTCCAGTTGTACCCCGAGGTATCTGATGGCCCTCCTCACAGGGATCCGGTTATCGCCTATAGAAAATACGGGGTCTCGATAGGCTCGTTTCTGAGTAAGGACGACCGCCTCAGATTTATGAGGGGCAATCTGGAGCCCGTTATCTGACATCCACCTCCTGACCATCTCGAGGGATGGATTTCCGGTTAGCTCCAGTAGGTCGGCATTATGCGCTCTGATGACCACTGCCAGATCATCGGCAAAGCCTATAAGCTCCACCCCTTTAGGGACTTCTAGACGCAGAAGCCCATCGTAGAAAATGTTCCACAGCAGTGGCCCCAGAACAGAGCCCTGTGGAACACCACACGAGACTCTGTATCTAGAACCACCCTGTGGACCGTCCACAACGAGTTGCCGTTCGCTCATGTACGATCGTAGAATATGTATCAGAGGTAACGGTGTGGCCCTACGTCTGAGTTCTGCGTCTATTAGAGTCCAGGGTACGGAGTTAAAGGCGTTGGAGACGTCCACTGCTACAACGGCACATAAATCCCTGTCTCTGACCGGGCCCGACGACGCATACTCTGCAATTTTGAAGATCCGGTTGACAGCATCTACAGTTGATAGGCCCTTGCGGAATCCATACTGTCTCTGACTGAGATTGCTGTCCCCGTCAATCCATGAGTATAGCCTTTGAAGCAACAGGCGCTCCATTAGTTTCCCTGTCCCGTTAAGTAGGGACAGAGGTCTAAAACTCGACGCGATGGAGGTTGGCTTGTCCGAGCCTTTATGTAAAAGGACGAGCCTAGCAATCTTCCATCGTACCGGAAAGACTCCTTCCAGCAGACATCTATTAAAAACGCTAAGGAACGTTGCTGGAGTCCTGGCTACGACCGAGGCCAAAACCTCGTTCGGAACAAGATCCGGGCCTGGGGCTTTGCCGCTAGGAAGTTTTGATGACGCCCGTTTGAGCTCGCTGATAGAGAATGGCCTGGCTGTTTCTTCTGTTAATGTCTCCCCTGGTGGCTCGAGAGGAATGTCCCTCCAAACTGTGGGCGGGTGATTTGGGAAAAGTTTGGAGGCCAATTCCAATTCTCGCCCGCTTGCTGCTGCTCCGGGGGGTTGACGTCGAAGCTTCTTGGTTACCACCTTGTACGGCAGGTCCCATGGATCGTTGTCCACCGCATTGCATAGCTGCAACCAGCATTTCTTCTGGGACGAGCGGATTTCCACTCGAAGATTCTTCGACGTCTCCCTGTACTCCGCGAGCTCGCTGCTGCGGTCAACATTGCCACTACGGCGACCGGCCCGCTGGTAACGCCGACGAGCAATAATGCTTTTTTTCCGGAGGTCAGCAATGCGTTCTGTCCACCAATGTACCGCTTGCCTGCCCCCATTAACGGATCTGGGTGGCATCGATCGGTTGCAGATTGCCACTAATTGGCTTTCCAGTACCATTGCTGCCTCTTCAGCTCCAGCAGACGGATCCATATCAGGGATTTCTTCTATGGCTTCGCGGAGTTTCCGGGCATCCAATTTCTTGACCACCCAGCCCTTGCGGCTGCCATGGGGATTGGGTCCTTGCTCTGGGTGAGTGCCATTCTCTAGCCCTACTGAGTATGTGACGTAGAGGTGGTCACTCTCTGAGTTCTTGTCGTCAAGGACCTTCCAGCCTGAGACCTCGACACCGGGGGTAAGACGTACAAAAGTAACGTCGACCACTGATTGTGCGTTGACCCTTCTGTACGTGGGGGTGGGTGGTGCCGTGATTATACGGTACCAGCCCCGCGCCCGCCGCGAAGTCAGATAGCAACCCACCCCTCACGTCATCTGTGTCCGAGCCCCATTCGGCAGAGTGCGAATTGAAATCTCCCCCAACTATCAACACTGGTTCTTCCGCATCCTGAATAGCTATGGAGTTACCAAGGCCATCCAGGAACTGGGTGAACCACTCATCACTCCACCTAGGTGAGCAATAGCAGCTATAAACTAGGTATCTCCCCGCCCGGAGCCAGGAGAAGCTAACGCCGGATCCTTTTGCTTCTATCACTAAGCTGGACGACCCAGACAGTGTGACCGCACACTTGCCATCAGCGCTCTTGGACCACCGTGCATCGTTGGTGGGGTTGTTATACTGATCCGAAATAATCAGTATATCGGTCGAGCACTCTATCGCCATTTGTGCAAGCAACTGCTGCGCCGCCCAGCAGTGATTTAGATTAATCTGTATGAAGTTCAGCATTGCGAGAGGACTTGCGGATTCGCGCGGCCTTCGCTTCCCGAGTTCTGCTCTCTTGTCTCCAAATGGCTTGCAAGAGTCCTGGCCATTTCTACGGAGGCATCACATGTAGCCGCCTTGTGGCCGGGGCCCCCACAGCGGAAGCAACAGTCGCTCTTGTCCGGCCCGACACATGCTTTCGCCATGTGGCCCCGAGAAAGGCATCTGTAACACCTCACCTTGTTGTCGGCAGAGCGGACTCTGCAGCTGACCATACATACTATCAGGCGTCCAGCATTTATAATCCGCCTTGTAGCTGTCGACGGCGCTAGTACGAGCGCGGCCTGTAAGCCGCCGTATTGCTTTCTCATGCCAATGACCCGGAACATCGTGCTGTCGGTCTGTGTTGCGGTTGCCGCCGCGTCGACCACTTCCTCCTCCGTGGCCCACTCGTCAAGATTCTTGATCTCGAACACGTCTCTGCTCTGTAGGGTCTTTACTCCTACGTCCGAGCCCGCCGTTCTAGCGACTTCGGCTCTAACGGCCTCTACCTCCTCCGGTCCGCCCCGAATCTCGATTATCAGACCACCCGTCTTTGTTTGCCTCATTCCTACAACACGTGTCCCTATGATTTCTTTGTTTACTCCACCGCGGATTTTTTTTGACAACGCCAGGAAGTCCTCACGCCCGACTTCCACCAGGACGGCGGGGGAACAGGCCCGCGGGGCGCGGTTATTTTCCGGCAAGGCATGCTTCTGCTCTGGCGCCTTCGTTGATGTCGGACCCGCCGCTGTCTCTTGTTTGCCGAACTGGGCAGTGAAAGCAGGCGCCAGTGGCCTGGGCTTTCTGGACTTTTTAACCACCTCCGTCCAAGTTAGCTCAGTCTCCGTAGCCGCAGTCGTTTCCACCGTTCTTGTAGCCTTTAGGTTAGGTTCGTCGTGTCCGATCACCAAGGTTGGATTGTGTCCTTTTCCCTTAGAGGAAGTCTAAACTACGTTTATGGCTTCCAGTATCCTCTTCTCTGAGTCTTTCACCATTGCCGATACTTCACTCCTAAGCTCGCCTATCGCTTTTTCGATCTGTTCGGGCTAATTCTGTTCTTGTTTATTCTTTGCCTTTGCCGTTCTCTGTTCGTTTTTGTTGCTCAAGTGGAGGGCGAACAGTGTACAGTTTATCAATACCCTCCTTGACACCATCCGCCTTCACTCTTTTTGGTGATCCTTTTAGTGTTTCAAAATCTTTCTTCATCTCTTTGATTATTGACACCTCTCTGCTTTCCAATCCTGATAGCGTGGGTGCCTTTTGCAGCGACTTGTTCAGGGCGGTACGCATCGACCTTCCCTCCTCAGCTCTAGTAACAGGTAGAGTGTCGGGGGCCTGGCTGGCCACCCCCGCACTCTCGTGGTCGTATGATACCGACCGTAGTGGGCCCGCTACGTTGGATCCGGCTTTGACCCCGGATCCACTCACTACTGCCGCCTCCTGGGGGTCCGAATCCCCTGGAGGAGTAACATTACTCCTGTTATCAACGTTCATAATGGGTTTTTTAAAGGGTGTCCTTCCCTTGCATTTTAACCCTACTGCCAGGGGGTTATTTTTCATGGTTTTCCTTCCATATGTATATAGTATTTATAATAATATGTACATAGATATTTTATTATGGAATGTACATTAAATTTTTCATTCAAATTTTTATAATTAATTTTGGAATAATTTGGAAAATTATGTTTCAATTTAGTAAAATATACATTATAATATAATAATATACAAAGATAGTCATTCTATTTTTAGTGATTTAATCGCTGTAATTACTGTGATAAAATTCGAACACTGCTTTACAAACTCAATGGAAACCGGATGTTAGGTAATTTTTTTTCAATATATTAGTGTTTTTAAATTATTTTTAAATGTACCCTCACAGCGCATGCTAAGGCCTACCTTACTATTGAGTATTATTACAGTATACTTTACGAATAACCGATTATTATACAGCCATACGTCAATGAGTGATATAATTTAGATTGTATTATATCTATTTATTATATATTATTTCGTTGATATTCAATTTAGAATTCCCCAATTTCTCCATTGAGAAACTTGCTATAACTCAAAAACGGTGAGGTTACAAAGTGTAATAAGTTGGTTAAAAATAGTTACAAATGAAAAGGAATATAACAAAATTTGTTTGAAGCGATTTGGACAATATAGGGAGGCTAGCCCTTCATTTTGGAATGGTCATAACTCGAAAACAGTGAGGTTACAAATAATAAAAAGTAGGTTACAAATAGTTACAAATCAAAAGGAATATAAATGTGTATTATTTTAAATATCATACAGGAAAAGAAGAAAGAAATCAAATTCAAATACGAAAAAACGAGAAAATATTGTGTAAACGTACAGTGGGAAATTTCTGGTAACATAATATACCCACTTATTCATACTTTAAGTAAACTTTTGATTTTTCAATGACAACATTTACGTTATTTTCAACACTTAAAAACAAAATTAAATAAATGCAGATGCTCTTCAAAACCTAAATGTCAATATTCCTTTTAGTCAGTTCTCGATATCTACTCCAGTATCTGTCTCGTCAGATTTTATCGCGCCATAAGCTTAATAAACTTGCCGATTCCCATTAACATGTATACATCTTAAGAGTTTACAAATTAAATCATATGGATAGTCATTTAAAATTCGAAAATCGATTAATAGTTACAATAATAACAAAAAAAGGATGGGAGTACAATATTAAATTTATGAAAAAATACAACAAAATCATCTTGTACATTATTTATTTAGTTTTATCGGAGAGTTATACAACCAATACGTCGTCTATTCGAAAATTAATCAATACTGTATCACATATCTGATTTGTCAAAGTACTGAGTAACCAATTGAATGTTTATGCAATCTTCTTTATAAGAAAAATGTATACATATTTACTGTCCACTATATATATATATATATATATGTGTGTGTGTGTGGGTATGTGTGTGTGTAGTATACTATGTTAAACAATAATGAGCTGTGAATATTAATTATTTACCTAATACCGATAGTGCTAGCTAAATACAAGAAACCAATAGATACGCATTTTTCCGTAGCAACCGTCATAATGTACATGCATAATTTTTAAATTTCATTCTTTCAAAGAACCAAACAACGCTGACTGTTTAATAATTTACAAATTAAAAAAGAAATTTTTATTTATATATAAATATTATTGTACTTTTATCTAGTAAAGGTTTTGAAAAGTCTAACGGAATTATTCAACAATAATGAAAAACAACTTTAGACACAATTCCTGCACCAAATATCACAAATAAATAAGTACATAAAAAATATTTATTGATACGATGTTAAAACGAAAATTGTTTATTTAATAGTTTCAATCGTTTTTGTTACCATTTAATTATAATTTCGCATGATACTAAAAATAATATAATAATACACTATTTAAACCACACTGAAAGAAGTACAAAAACGAAATTCAGAATTTTCTTAGTCAAATTTTTATTGTAAATCTAAGATTATCTCATATATTTTTTTAAATTTTAGTGCTTAAGTCCTTAAAGTTTATTTTTCATGATCAATGTTAATGATATTTACAAAGTTGTTGTCACACATCACTTTTCTAAGCGTTTAAATTTATTTATTATAATTATTATTAATTTTATTTTTTGACATTTTATGTCTTTGCTTTGGCACACAACCGAAAAAAACGTTACCGCTTCGCATCACGAAATTATAGTTGCTACCCAACCAAGTGTGTAGGTGTGTGCGTGGTGTGTGTGTGTGTGTGTTGTGTGTGTGTGTGTGTGTGTGTGGTGTGTGTTGTGTGTGTGTGTGTGTGTGTGTGTGTGTTGTGTGTGTGTGTGTGTGTGTGTGTGTGTGTGTGTGTGTGTGTGTGTGTGTGTGTGTGTGTGTGTGTGTGTGTGTGTGTGTGTGACCTTTGAACTTTGATCATTGAAAATATAATATATAATTTAATAATATAAGATCACTTTATTAAATAATTTTATTATTATAAAATTGTTTAACCGATTTTTTTTTTGCTAATTCATACAATATTTCATCTATGGTAGGGACAAACGTAAGGGGAGAAGGAGTTCACTCCTCCCGAAACTTAGAATTATATATAAAATATGTACGTAATTTTGAATTACTTTATATGATGGTAATACGACCAATTAATATTTATTATTATTTACGTATTAAATATTAACGTTGGAAATTTATAATTTTCGGAAATATTTGTTATCCGTAATTGAATATTATTCACTTTATGTATATGTTTATTCCATTACGGATATCGTATTTAATCGTTGTTAAGCCTTTGCAATTTACGACATAATATACATATGAATTATTGAACTGTTTTTTTTAATCATTATATCTTCAATTATTGTGAATTCTGCACATTTGGAAAGTTTTGTTAAAATGAGTTCTGGTTAGATTTTAAAGTTTGCTATACCAAAAAGTACAAACACCATTTGAACGACTTCAATTTCTTATCCTGCTGAATCATCCGTGTGTAGTTTACCAATAAAAAAGCAAAAGCTTGATGAATAACGATCAACAGAAAATTTTAATGTTAGTTTTATCCATTAATTTAATAATATCAAAATGTTACCAGAAGGATGTGTTTTGATCGTTATAATAATATCATGTTTCCGCTAGCAAATAAATTATACTTAATTCTTTAGAGAGATTATTTTTTGATTTTCTCAAAAGCACCTAGAAAAAACTGCATAGGAACAACTAAAGAAATTGTACATTTTTTCCGTATATCCAATAAAGCCGATCAGGGCTTAACAAACCATATAATATCATTATGCGTGAGTACAAAACAGACACAGCTTCTTAAATTTTGTGAAGCACGTTGGGTAGAGCACTTGGACTCTCTCAGTTTATTTTATATTTTATACGAATATATTTATTAATCGTTGGCGGATTTGAATGAAAAAAATATTATCTTTGATGAAAAGTAACCTCACATCTTGCTAGATAATATAGAAATATAAAAACTAAGTGAAAATCATGATTGTGTAATAGCTGCAGCTGTAAGCTGGCAGATAATTGTGTCTATTATCACAAAAAAAAAATTGATACCAAAATTTGTGAATAGTTTTATCAGATTATTGTAAACAAAAAGTATTTACACTAATAACATTTTTTTTTATATTAATAAATAGGTTATAAACAGCATACTATTATAACTAATACATAATAACAAAAAGGTCATGGGGGATATATCACCCTCACCTCCCCTTTATTTGACAGTCACTGCATTCGATAAACATATACAATGCCTAACTTTGCCAAAAAGTTTTTGTAAAATAACAGCATCCATAGAGGAATTTATCAACGAGGTTTTTTCAAATATTGCATAAAACTACAAAAATCATGAGTGGGTCATGTACTATATTAGTACAAAATTATTAGTAGCCAAAAATATCGATGTAAACGTGATCAATTTCTGCATTCAAAATAATTAATTAATCGAGAAATTGTTGCTGCATTACAAAATTTATTCGATCAACACAACGAATTAGTTTAACTGTTCAGGACAGCGCTCGAGCGAATGCTAGCTGATGATCACGTTGTTGTCGTAAGAGCCGATAAAACACCAACCGGCTAACACGAAAGACAGTTCAACGCACCAACAATTAATGAAGTCGCGATCATAATACAGCGCGTGTATTTTACAACGGAAAATGTACATGCATGAGCATTTTTGCCACCGCAAACAACGTTAACTGCGTTCTTCTCTTTGTGTACGGATGATTTATTCGCAAAAACGCTTCTTTATTCAGAAGTGCCAAAACACTACACATGGAATGTATCAGCCAAAACTTTTCAACGTCCTAGATAGGGCAAACCAGTTGAAGGACATCCGAATTATATTCGTCCGACGTTTTAGGTCGTTTCTATACAGTTCATCCAAACAATCAAGAATGTTTTTACTTGTGATTACTATTAGTTAATGTACGTGGACCGAAATCCTTCCAAGAACTGAGAAAAGTTAATAGTGATGTATTTGCAACTTATCGAGAAGCTTGCCAGGAATTAAATTTTCTTGAGAACGATGCCCACTTGGACACCGCACTCGCTGATGCGTCAAATAAAAATTTGCAGTTTCCTGTCCATCTTGCTTTTGCAATGACTATCGACAAAGCCCAGGGACAATCGTTGCAAGTGTGCAAGTGTGGATTTGGGGAATCCGTGCTTCTCACATGGACAACTATATGTGACCTGCTCACGTGTTGGAAAACCTTCTGATTTATTCGTGTACGCACCAGACCGAAAAACGAAAAATGTCGTATGTACAAAAACACTCGAATAGCACTTTGAATATTGTTACCCATAATGATTGACTTTTGGAATATCTTGGAATACATCGTGAAATATTCTACATTTTCCTTTTGCAACGCACGGGTATTTTATTAAAATGAGTACTACATTTGTCGAATACTTGTTAACATAACACACGGAGTAATTTGTATAGTATTTACAGTTGCGTAGAACGTTAACGAATATTAAACCATCTAATTAAACATTAAAACAATTTATTACTTATGTCTTATTTACTCGTGCTTACAATTATACAATTCTTTACGTTTTGTGCAACCGCAGCATTGATTGCATATAACACTTAAAATCATACAGTAGTTTTAAAATATTATAAAAAACGAAATGGACACGATTAAAAAAAAATCGATTTTTATTACGTTAGTCATAACAATTGTTTTCGTAAATGCTGACATAGGTAAGCATACCACATATATATTAAATACAATATAGAAAAAATTTAATTTATTTAATCTACCAAAATTATGTTTAATTTATTCACATGCAAACAAAGGTTGTATATACCATATGCTTTTTTTTTTTTTTGTAATCAGAAATTCATCCACGGCTTTGAAAGCCTGGTAAGCAATGGTTGAGACATTGGGTCGCCATCGTTTATTTTTTAATTGAAAATTAACAATATTTACTAGGGTGGATAGCTGGAAAATCCCAGGACACACAACCCCTTACAGATAAAATACATGTAAAACCGCATAATGTGCGTGCTCGAGAAAGAACGGCCAAACATAGCTTCCAGTTCCTCCTTTTACAAAATAAAAACTAATTTACGGGAGGGCCTTTATCGCCCTCCCTCTCCTATAGTGCCACGATGGAGCTGTCCCCTGTAGAGGCTGTCTTTCGCGCTCAGCTTCCTTTTTTGCACCCATCACGGTCGATGCAAATTGGGCCACCGCTTCCCACTTGGCCGGGGACTCCAGCATGTGGACAACGAGATCGCGCGCCCGGAAACGACCGATCAAAAACGATAATGCGCATAAGGTCGTTTCTGGCCTATTTGAACGTCTCACAGTGAACGAGAGTGTGAGATGCGTCGTCATCCTCCTCGTTGTAAGAGTCGGGTGGTCCACAATACATGCTCTCCGGGATACGAACGATAAGATGTAGGAACCGGTTAAAACAGCCGTGTCCCGTTAGCAACTGGAATAGATAAAATTTCATCTCAACGTCCGACCTTCTCACCCACTGGTCAAGGAGAGAAGGGGTACAGCGTTCGGGTCCACTCCGTGCTGTTTCCGGCTGGAGCGTCCTATCACGTTACTCTTCTTACCCACTCATCCATCGTCTGGGCTCTCAGGTCCGAGGTCCACCCGACGTCACCAGTGATCCCGAAGAACGTCCGTCCGCTGCTGATATCATCTTCTTTCTGGCGCTGTACGCGGAGCCGTGCTCGACAGCCAGAAGGTCGATCGGCGACGTCCGTGCAACGACCTGCACGGCGTCGTAGGAGACTCTGCGGTATGCACAGGCGCTCCTGATGGCCGCCCGACACTGGAACCTGGCCAAGGTCTCGACTCCCCGCGGGTTGTAAGTCAACGTAGGCGTCCACGTTGGAGAGCCGTACAATAATATCGATTGCATGACGCTCACGAGCAGATGCCTACTGGCCTCCTGCGGGCCGCCGATTTTCGGCATGAGTCTGGACAGAATGAACATTACCCGCTCGGATTTCTCCTAGGCGGCGCGCAAGTACGCATTGAACATCGTCCCCTTGTTCTCTTGAATCACTCCTAGGTACTTAAGGGACGCTCCTAGCTGTACGGCCTGACTGTCGAGTCGCAACCGCGGTTCGGCCGGCTTGTAACGTCTCGTGAATACTATGGCCACCGTCTTCTCGACGACAAGTCACAGGCCAAGCACCTATATGTGCTCCACCACCGTCACAAGCGCGGTGTCAGTGCAGTTCTGCTCCACTTCCACTGTGTCCCCCTCCGCTATGATCAACGTATCATTCGCGTAGCCGAACGTGACCGTTCCTCTAGGTAGGAAAAGCCAGAACACAATGCCGTATGCGACGTTCCAGAGGAGTAGCCCGTGTACGGAGCCCTGCAGCACGCTACAAGTAATCTCCATAATTATCGGCTCTCCCTGTCATCGTCGCACAGGTGCAACACCCTACAGTCTAGCTTTATATACCCTACTCTATTGTACTACAATATTAAACATAATATCAATCTATTATTTTGTGCATATTTAAACTAAAAGGAAATAATGTAGTTTTCGAAACTTCTTTATCACATTATTCGATTTTAAATAATATATTTCTATTATACCTTGTTCTTTAAATGGATTTTTAATCGTGCTCACTTTTTTTTTTATGAAATGGCTGAATTTGTTTATTTTAAACATGGTTTTTTATAGGTGATATCATTCATAAAATATTAGCATACCTAAATCGAATTGTAATATCTAAATGGTTTCAAATAACTCTCATTGATAAGCTATGCATGCCAAAATATAGTTTTGCATCGTGTACCTATCCCTAATAAAAAACACTTTCTGTTACTAAATAACGTTATTCACGTCATTAACGAGGTATATTAAACGTATATGTTTATGTAAGTACATGTTTATTCACGTAGGCAAAATATTCAATGTTTATATCGATTTAAACATTTTTTCATAACTATGTAATATTTTAACACAACAAAATACAATCAAATTATAATTTCATGGTACAGTGCATTAATTATTTGGTCACTAAATAATGTCGTCACTCTCATTAATTCTTGACAACATATATGTAAATGAATTTAGAACAAATACTAAAAACAAATTAATTATAAATACTTTTTTGTTATTTTAGAGTGTGATTGTAAGTTCATTTATTATTTACGTATATATTTATAAAAAAAATTATAATATACTATGTAGTCGTATTATAATGTCAAAGAGATTAATATAAAATAAGACGAAATAACTAATATTTATCTAGGTTTTTAAATTAATATTTCATCATACAGAAAAAATGTATTTGTAATCTTTGTTTTAATGAATACTCGTATTATTGAGTTTCCAAATTTTCATTTAAAATTAATTAATTAAATTTAATATATTTATATGATATTTACATCAAATGTAAAATCATCACCATTAATAGATATCTCTATTACACGTAATATTACATTCTGTATCACCAAGAATAAGAGGAATGAGGTTGTAATCAAATTTATGTAACTAGAAAATATAAATTCACATTGATGTAGTAAAATAATTGTATGTGCAGTAATATTGTTATTATAATGTAATGTCAAATATGATCATAATGTAGATCAACTTAGAGAAATAGGATTGTTTAAGAGTAAGTTTTACAACCATAAACTATTTTTTGCACATGATATATATACATATATACAGTGGTGGTTCCTGGTTTGGAGGATAGGACGATTATAACCCCTGCATAAAATTAAAGGAAATATTTAAACTGCAATCAAATGCATGCAAAGCGTTGTCCAAACAATAAAATCATAATCTTTTTGTTTTAATTTCAAGACTATTTGATGTTTTAAGTCGTACTTTCCTCACCATAGACTAAGGGCCGTCACTGTATATTTATGTATGGAATATAGCGAAAATGTAATACTGATTTTTCTATTTGAAATGACTTATAAAATTAGATACTTGTATTTAAATGGTGAATTATTCACAATTTACCGATATATATTTTTATATTAATGTTAAATATTTTCTCCAATAAAGTTTAATTGTACATATATATGTAAATATAATAATTATAAATATTTAAAAATTTCCTTCGTGAAGTGGACAGCGATAAAACTGATGCCTTCATGCACGCATTTTACTATTTAAGTAAGGAATATAAACACATAGTATTTTTAAGTTCAAAACAAATTTTTTTAGTATAAATAATCCTCCTTACTTATTGTATTCATATGTTGGCTTGATTTGGTAATTATAATTATTATTATAAATTATATTATACTTATGGTATTTATGATAATTGTTGTTATTTCTGTTATTATTTTTATTAATATTATATTATATTTTCAATGAAATTAGGAAATTAATATAAATACGAAATAACAATTCTATCAAATAGTCGTATATAATGATGGCTATAATATTAATTACTTATGCATAATTTAAAACTGTATTATATATATATATATTAATATTTATTCTATTATTAGCTATTTCTGAAAACAGCGACCAGTACAATCTTGGAAAAGGTTTATTTATGATTTTTTAAAACATTATTCAGTTATAATTCAATCTGTAAATGTAATTTTTATTTGTTGTATAAATAATAATACTACAAAAATTATATATATATATATGTATATATTTATGTGTGTGTGTGTTTTATAGAGAAGTTATATAGATATCAAAGAGAACTATTGAAAAATTTCATTGACGGTATGTCTTGAATAATTAAAGTAAATTAGTACGTAAATATGAACTTATAGTACATACTTGGATGATATTAGATAAATGTGATTATCATATGAACATATTCTTCGTTTATTAATTACGAATAGTAATTAACAAGAAACAATTGAGTTTAATTTATTTATTATTTCTAGCACACGCGGACCATTTAGATTTCATGTTTAGATCTCCAAAGGACTTTTATATAGTGAATGGGGAAGGTAAGTATATCTTAAAATTAAATAGTTTACTGACAATTTCTATCGATTCGACAATTATTATAGTCTCATTGATTATACCCTCAATTAACTGTATAAATATTTTTGATAAAAGGTTATACTAAAAAAAAAGGCAAACGGTTACGATGGACTGATGAGGATTTTCACAAACGTAAGACCATAGTTAACATTCCGAATTATAATTGAAATAAAATGTAATACATAAAATATTTGTATTTTTGTTCAAGTATCAAAGAAAGACGCACTGGAAAATTTATTTCTAAAACTGAGTGAGTAAATATGTTCAATATATATGTATTATTTTACTACAATGGTGTAAAACATAATGAAATATTAGTAGTTCCAAATATATGTGTCAAATCGTCTGGGCGTCCTACAAATTTAATTTTGACATATGATTTCTCAAAGCATCACATCATTTTAATATTTCATCAAATGTTTTTGATAAAAATAATCATTAGGCTCACTTCAAAAAAAACATTTTCAACGTGTTTTCCATTATATTCTCTAAGATTTTGTGATGATAAAAATATAATATCGATTTGAGTACATTATATCTTCGCCGAACAATTTTTAGAAAAAATACATTTTTCGAATCATTATTTGTACGATAAAATCAATTTTCTACATTTCGTTAAATGATTTAATTAAAAACTAATACAATAATTACAAGTATACATATATTTTAATATATAAAGTGTATAATGTCTTTTTCATTGTTTTCTTGCATAGGAAAAAACTTTTCAGATAAATATATAACAGGTAAAATACTAAATATTTAAAATATTCTTAAAAAAAATTCTAAGGATTTACGACAAATTCGAGAAATGATTTTGTATACGTTTTAGTTTTTATTAGTACAAAAAAATTATAAATTATGTTAAATTTATATTAAACCAATAAATTATGGTCATTTATTAACAATTCAATTTGTTATTAAAACATTTTAAATTCTATCATTGATTTTTATTCGTATAACGTATAATTAATAACAACTAAATCAATAAAGATGTAACAATAATATTTTATGTTTATGATTAGATATGCAAAAATCGTATATGAATTATGTTGGATCTTGTATCACAATGTATGTTAGTATGTGTCAAATTAATACACTATAAATAAATAAAATTATTTAAAATATAATAATTAATTACAATCCATGAGGTTATTTAAAACTTTGAAATTTATATGATAAAAAAATATTAACAATGCGTAATATATATTTTTAAATTTAAGTTAAACATTTCAAAAATAGAGTTAAGACAATAGTTTACCAAATTCCAGTTACTTACTTATCTTCATGAGTAACTTTTTTAAAAAAATTGAAAATTTGTATTTCTTTATTAAAATATTAATGTCGTAAACTATCATATTACAAAAAAAAATAATTTTTTTTTTCAAAACTCATAAATACCAAAAATAGGTGATAATCACATATAACCACTACGACTTTAGCATTTTAAATTATATGTACTTGTATTTATTGTTTGTTTATTTAAAAATGTCATCAAATAGTATACATATTATGTTTTTTTACAAAAATTAGTAAAGCAATGTTACTTGCTCTGAAGTTAAACGCAATGCTACATTACATATACTACATTCCCATCTGATTCTTTTTAGTTTTTCTTTCGTAGAATAGTTTTGACATTTATGAATTATACAATTTTTTGGTGGGTCTGCTACACTATCAAAACGCATTTCTAAAGGTATTTTAGGTTTGAAATTATTCACTTTATTTATTAATTGTGGCGGTTTTCTCCTTGGAGATATTTATGGAATGCCAACTAATCCAGCAACAAGGGCTAACCTGAAATTCTTCAGCGGAATTGTTTTCCCTTTACTTTTTAAATTGAATAGTATTTAGGAGTTAGTGACAGCAACAAAAGAAATGAAAAAAATATTCTATGCCTTTACTTATAGATATTTATATCCAGTAATCAACATATCCCAAATTCTTATTTTAATAATTCACCGATTGAGGACATGCTAAGATATTTAATGATCCATCTCTTGCTTTTCTCGAATAAGTTGTAAGTTGGTCAGGATCGTGATATTTAGAGAGAAACTAAATTAGACTATTGTCTTTCTATTTGATCCATGACAAATTTTTCGTTGATACTCTTCCCTCACTATCCCCTCTTTTCATTAGATTGTCATAAATTTGATCTGTAGAAAGTCCTTTTTTATTTCCACTTACAGTTTCACAAGCATAAACATTATTTTTAAGTAAATTTTTTATTAGGCCATGAGAAGAAAAAAAAATTGTTCAAAAATCTCTGTGGTATTTTCCTTGGATATTTCTTGTCAGAGTCATTACTATACGTTTTCCTAATGAAGTTTCAATTGACTCTATTTTTTCATTATATATCTGAAACACAAAAAATATACCCAGTTTCATCATCCCGTACCCAAAACTTGTAACACTATTTTATGGGTTTCATCGGTATATACTGCTTCATTGAACTGCGCCCCTTGAATTTGACCATTCTCTCATCTACTAATTGATATTCATTTTGATTTATACATTGCGAAAACGTTTTAGAGAAGTGATCAAGGAAAGACCATAACTTATATAATTTGTCGAAATTTGATTCATGTCTTAGAGGTCGCAAGTTATTATGGCTTATGTGAAAATTAGATAAAAACCATTGAAATATTTTAGGGGCATTAAAAATGATATGTATATGTATATTAGTAGACCAATAGTCTTTATACGATGGAAGCTTCTTTAATTTCCGTTATAATACTGATTACTAGGGCTCGGAAGTTATTGCACTAAAAATCTTTAAAAATTGATTGCATTATTGCAATAAAAAATACTCAAAATTGCGTTTAAAACTTGCACTTAAAATATTTTTATATTGATAGATTTTAGTTAAAACTTTTAACTTTTAAGAAATATTAATAGTATAAGTAGTGATAATGCCTTATTTATTTAATTAGAAAATGACATTAGGTAAAATTAAAAAATGTAGGTAATTGAAAAAATATTAAATATAAAATGAAACTGGATGTTAAACTGGACGAAGCTTTGTCCGGACTTTTAGGAACTTGCAAGCAATTTTATAAAAATTTAAAAACAATTTTTTCTTTTTTACTGTAAAAAATTGTATACCTACCTTAAAAATGATTGCACTGCACGATAAACAATTTCTTCAAGTTCTCAAACTCGAAAGATCTTCGATTAGAAGACAATAAATTATTGTATGCGGAAAAACTGTGTTCCACGTCGACAGAAGTTATAGGTGCATATTTGAAATAAATTGATTCTTGAATGGATAAATCTTCTGGAAATTTATCTGCTACAATTTTATCATCACACAATATGTTTGATATTTGTTGTAGAACTTCAAATCCCTTATTTTTGTCCAACACATTTTTAAACTTTTCATTAATTAATTTGCCCGTTATTCCTGACACTGAATCTAATTTGTCACAAACCTTTTAACTATTTTAATGCTTGACACCAAAGAAAGTCCTTGCGTTTCTAACTTTTCCATGGCATCAGGTAAATATCCATATTTGCCGTGAATAAAAACTAAATTTGTTTCCAACAATGGATGATCTAATATATTTTGTGTTTCTTTAATTGAAATCGCGTCATTTGGATTGAGCTCTTATATGATATTTTTTATTTCTTTAAAATGTTAACAGTAATATGAGACTGCTTTTATCTATGTACCCCAACGAGTTATTATAGGCTTGGGAGGTAATGGTATTTTTGAAGCTTTATTTAAAAAAAATAATACACGGGCTGGACATTTTAAAAATATTTATTTTACCTTGGCAATTAATTTATCAACATTAGCAAATGTTCCTCTTAATTCTTCAGCAACTCGATGTACACCATGTGCTAGGCACGTAATATGCACCATCTTAGAATAGAGTACACCAATTGATTTTCCGGCTTTGATCATGTATGGCGCCGCATCACTGACAAATAACAATACGTCATCATGGCGTATACCACCAGGCCAAAGTAGAAACATCAATCGGTCAAATACTTTTGTGATTGTCGAATGATTTGTCTTCTCGAGCACCTCTGAGTTCAAAAGGTAAACTTGACCAGGTTTGTCTAATTCTAATGTTCCAATAATAATATTAACAATATATCTACCTTGAACATCGGTGGTTTCATCCATCGAAACCCATATTTTGTGTCCGGCAATATTAAATCTGATTTTGATAATAACTTCTTCGTAAATATCGTTCACGTAATTTGTACGCAACGTGCTTTCGTCAGGAATTTCTCTGTTCGTGTATTTTTCCATAAACAAACGGAAATCCTCATTGTTGACTTTGTTTAGAGGAATGTTTGCAGATAATAAAGCTTTACAAAGATCTTTGGAAAACGTAGATTTTTTTGAGGACAGCGTAAGTTGTTGCTGTACTTTTGACGTTGTTTCGTTTTTATTGCGATTTATTGCGCCAATGTGTTTGTCAGTTTTTAAGTGTTGTGTTACTATATATCTTCAATCTGCAGACACTCGAACTTCACACAATTTACAAAAAAGAATGGACTCGTTACTTGAAAAAACATTTTCCCAAACTCACTGACATATTTAGATAAAACACTAGTCATCGACGGCTTAATTTTCGGCATTTTCGACAAGAATTTATTCTGAACGGACAGCAAACGTAATATGTACAATTTTATTAAATGCGCAAAGATAGATAAAACGACATTAATCTAATATTCTGTAATAATATACTGAAATACTACTATTTTGGGAAAATAATCATTATTTAATATTTTATTATTAATAGTAGACCGTAACGGCTGACTCGAAATGCTCGAAATAGACATCAATACGCATACAATATGTCCTAATATAAAAATAACTATTTAAAAAAATATATATATTACTCCCAATAATTGACACAAATAGGTAAATAAAATTGTACTATAAATGAGAAAAATCGACAAAATTGCAATTAAATTGAAAAAATGCACAAAATTGCAATCAAATTGAAAAAATACCCCAAATTGCAAAAAATTGCACCAAAAACTTTTAGATTTTAATTCGTACTCCCGAGAAACGAATTTAAAACATACTTAGCAACAAATCCAAACAATGGGGAAAAGTTGCAAATGCAACAACATCCGAGCTCTACTGATTACGATGGTTACGATGGCCAAAATGACCTTCGTAGAAGTAGAACTGATAGGTTCATAACATTTTTGCTTTTGTTGAGCATAATAATTTGTATGAAACACTTAAATGGTCTATTTGTTTAATTAATACGTTATTAATTAAAAAGTTTGTTTAGTTAATATTAACTCATTTGAAAATATGCAATGGAAAAAACTGACAAGCGCATCAATATTATTTAGTACACTTAGTCCACATTTACCTTCAAAATTCTTAGACTGAAAAATATATCTATGTTTCTCCCAAATCCCTTTTATATTTAGTACTCTTTCTGATGAAAAAATATCTTCAACACTTGTCTGTGCAGTAACTTCATTCACATTCTATAATAACATAATATTATAACACTAAATATAACAATGTATGCAATTAAAACATTTATTTCTTAACTTATCAATAATATTTGAATTAGAAGAAGAACAATTTAAATCTTGTGTATCATTTGGAACATTTATCAAAATTTAATTTGTAGATACTGGTTGGGTTATGGAGAGCATATTTGAATATCAACATCATAACAAATAAAAATAAAATTATAGTTTCAAATTATTTATTAATAAAAAAAAATTTTTTTTATTTGTAATAAACAAAAAAAAATTATAAATGTTACGCTAGAATGATTTTTATTTGTATGAAAAACTAATGTACAAATTAACCTATTAATTACTTCTATAATATCGGTAATATTCTCTTCATTGTCAGATTCATCTCCGATTATAGAATCGGTGTCACTAGGTATTGATTCGAATATTTCGAATAATTGATCGTGACTAAGGTCATCAATATTTATTTGTTGATCCATGGCAGTAGTATATAATTATAACCACCTAAAAATTTAATGAATAATATAAAATTATTACATTTTTGGCAAAATGAATTATAAAATTAAATAATATACATACTTAAACGTATAAAACTGTTCGATGGGTCTATATTTGTTAAAAAATATATCAGCAAATAACAAATGTTTAAAGAAAATTAATGAGAAAAAAAACTGATTAAAATTAGTAACATAATTACAATTTTTAATATCTGTAGCCTTGTTTTGGGGGGAAGGTGTTTTTAAACAATGTAACCACCGCTACCAATGGATGGTGGTTACAATAAATTACCACCACTACTAAACGAGTAAACAAAGATATAAAAGATGGTCTCAATATTATACTACTACCACTCAACGGGTAATAATTAAATAAAAATAATTTTGAATATTGCTGATATCTTTTTGTATATTATACATTTATTATATTTTTCTTATATTTACTTCACATCCTCATCCCATCAGAAAACCCAACGAACAATAAAATTATGTTCTTACTGTCATCGTGATATTTTAAGACACAAATATAATGTTGTAAAAAATAGAAATTATTTTTTATGCTGAATTTTAATAAATATATACTATATTAGATGAAAAGAAATTAACTTTTATTCAGTCATGTACTGTCTGATATTAACTAAACTACTACCAGACGACCGAAGGATCATAAATGAATGATAGTAAAAATGAATTTACTATCCGAACGACAAAAACGTTAACTATTAAAACGTGGGAAGTTAAACTAAAATTCTAGTTTCCCAGCGATGTTGATACCATAGTCCCCACTGACGACCTTCACCAGAAGAATATCCGACTATTTGCGTTTCCTATGTGTGCAATGGACGTAGGTACTGACAGGTATTCCAGGATAATTCTGCCTGATGAGAACGATAAAGTCCTTGTGTGGAAAGACAGAATATCAACGATCACTAAGAAACGAGATTTACGAGAAATATCAAAAGAGAAAGAAATAAACTCTGTGTACGCAAGAAAATATGTGACATTTATTAATATCGAAATGATTGTTAAAATGGTTCCTCGTTGTACTGAAAGCTGATCAAGTCTGCCCTGGGTGGATCTTGGAACAGCGTCGAAGCACGACGAGAGAATGTTGAAAACTGTCGAAATCTTTGTGTTTCGACTCCCCTTATATATGGTCGGGACCAATTATTTTTAGATATTAAAATAGGTTTATGCCCATATATGGGTAAAAATATGTATACATTATGAAAATAAAATATACAATAACAATGATACAAAACTTATTTACAGAATAACGATAACTTAATTAGGTTCGATTTTAATTAACATTGATTACGGGCGTAAACATACTGCCCCCCTTGAATGCATCCCGCATTCAACATATTGGCAGTGGATAGAGTTTTACGGTAGGTCGTTTGACAAGACCGGTTGGAGTCTTGACCGTAGCCACTCGGACGATACCGTCTTGTCCTGGGTGTAAAGCGACGATACGGCCGAGGTTCCAGGTAAATGGGGCTGTAGGTTCCCGAATGAGAACCAACATATCCATTGTCAGGTTGGCTTGTTCGGTTGACCATTTTGATCGACGTTTGCATGTATTCGTTTTGCCAGCGTTTCCAGAAGTGCAATTGGAGTTCCTTTATAAGTCTCCAGCGTTAGTAACAGACCATTGGCGTTGTGTCCAAGTTCGGGTCGATGTTTGCTGTGCTAGATATGAGTGTCAAAAAATGACTGGGTGTTAGGGAGAAAATATGTGACATTTATTAATATCGAAATGATTGTTAAAATGGTTCCTCGTTGTGCTGAAAGCTGACCAAGTCTGTCCTGGGTGGGTCTTGGAACAGCGTCGAAGCACGACGAGAGAATGTTGTAAACTGTCGAAATGTTTGTTTCGACTCCCCTTATATATGGTAGAGACCAGCTTTTTTTACATGTTAAAATAAGTTTATGCCCATATATGGGCAAAAATATGTGTACAATACAAAAATAAAATATACAATAACAATAATACAAAGATTATTTACAGAATAACGATAACTTAATTAGGTTCGGTTTTAATTAACCTTGATCTATTATATATATCAAAGATCTTTTAACAGAAAAGCTTTACTAAGGGAAAGAATGTTTTGTTTGTACAATTTATGAAAATTAAAACATAAATATATACAGTAATAGTTCCTGGCTTGGCATTAATTGAACTCCCTATTTAAAATTAAAGAAAAGGAATAGTTTTAAATGTTTTTTTAAATGTATGAAAAATTCAGTTATTTATTTAAATATTATTAAAATTAGATCAAATAAAATATTAACATTAATTTTATTTTCTATGCATTATTTCTTGTGAGCACCAGGAACTACGTATAAAGTGTGTTGTCGTGATGTATAGGGACGAAACACATAAGCAAAGCGATGACCAAACAATAAAATCATAATTTATATTAAGTAGGATGAAAATGAGTATACAATATCCTCCGCATTTCTTTCCGTATTTCCCTGCGCATTTGTGATTTCATCCGTATTTGTAATATCCTTCGCATTTTCCTCCACATATTTCACCACATTTATGTTATACTCTGCCTCCCCCAAGTCCACCATCTCACATATACTTAATTTTTTTTTTTAAAATTATATTTTTCAATTATAGCTGTAGATAAATATTTGTTTAATTTTACTTTTAACTAACGATAAAATCACTTCATTTCATTTCGCGTTCTAGCCTATTGTTATTGTATAGTACATAACTAATTACGTAATCTTTGTAGCTGTAATTATTTGTTACTTTTTACTTTTTCATTTATAGTTGATGACGATACATATTTTTACTTTTTGAAACTGGACTCGGTAAACCTGTAAGTCCGACCTGCAAGTCCGAAGATCTTTTGTCGATCGGTTTACAAAGGGTCTCCATTTTTACAACTTTTATAAAACATTAATATGAATGTATGTTTTAAAATCTAGTCAAAAACAGTATCTGTCCGGCAAACTTGCTATAAAGTTCAAATTTATATCCACTCGGTTTTAAATGTTTATGCATATTTCAAAAAGTGTTTCGTATAATGTAGCTGATTCAATCGAAATAAACTACTAGAAATAAACATATAAATAGGTTCCACCATGAACGCTAACCTATATAATTGAAATTACAGCATTTATCATTGATTTTACTGATTGAAAGTTTTTGTTTATCGTGTTCGATCCGACTGATATTTCCAACGTAAATATTTATATTATAACACAATCGAGACACATAAGTTTACATCTAGATTTTTGAATCGAACATAGACAATTATGGGAAATATTTTTTCATTGATTCTCGATTCACCACAAAAAATTAAAGAAAGTATTTTTTTAAATGGTAAATTTTTTAAGCTCTCAAAAATGGTTTCTTGTGGTGAAAATATGTTGATTTTAAATTCGCGAGTATACAAAGAACATCATATTTGCAAACGAACAATTATTCATAAGATTGTTTAAACGAATGGCATAATCTATTGTTGTTAAGGTAATATAGAATTTTCTACTTAAACATTTTTTTAAATTATTTATTTTTTTTTTTTACTTTGGTTATGTGAGTAAGATATTATAAGCGAAAAATTTGTATATGAAATGTGTTTATAAATATAGTTGTAGCAAATATAAGTAATAAATACATTTTTTTTTATTAAGCTTTTGACTACAATGATGAGACCAATTTATTTATCTTGCCGTTTCATCAACACCATCACAAAAATCAAATGATTTAAAATTGGTAATTGTAACTGATTTTATTAAATAAAAATGTATGGTATTAAAATCAATATTTTTTTTCTTTTTTCACAGTTGATATGAACGATAGACCGCCAATATTCAATTTATATCATGGATTACTCTCACAATCACCGAAAATATATTGTAGAGGAAACTAGCCGGTTCATTGTGAAACAGCACGTGAATTATTATCAAAAAAAAAAAAAATAATAAATCATGTACAAACATGGGAGATCAATAAGAGGGAGCAAGATTGGGCACTTATTCCCCTGGAAAATTATTATGAATTTATAATTTATAAATATCATTATAATTAATAATATTAGTATATGAAATAAGTTTTAAAGTACCCGATTGCTATCGTATTATCGATTGTCGTACGACGACATTTATTAATCGAAGATAACAAATGGGAAATTAGAGAACATTATCAAATTGATAATATTATAGAGGAATATGGAGTTTGGTTTTAATGTTGGATTGATAAAAATTTAGTTGAATCCTAATATGATGAGATTTCGTTCGTCAATTTATTAACTTAATGTGAATACTATCCTGGAATTTTTCAAATACTAAGTGTTTTCTTATCACTGCCTCTAAAAGAAAAGAAAGATCTTTTAGTACACTGAAAAGAGTAAACGCAGTTTCTTTCCGATACAGGTGAAGATCGTTAAAAAGTTTGTGTATGATAAGCGTCCATGTAAGTGAATTGATTTGAATTGATTGAAAATAAAAAAATATAATTATAAAACATTCATCCGGTGAATATGCACAAGAATAATTTTATTTCAGATGTAATAAATATGTTTGGAGTGAAACAAAGCCATTTGTAGTTCTTATTAACCGAAATATAAATTTATTTATATAATAAATTTGATTATCTATATTTTATTTTTTATTTCAATTATTAATTTTATTTTTTATTTTTATTTGTTTATTATTTATTTATTAATTTTTGTATTTATTATTTTAATCCACGGAATAATATTAAAACGTTATTTGGGTAATTTACATTTTAAACGTTTTTAATTGCCCCTTCCCTAAAACTTTTTTAAGGCGCCTGTGTTTACAAAATATTATATTTATTTCATATGGATAAAAATAAAAACACTCTATTATATATTAAACAAAAATTATTTTATTTTATTTCATAATATGAATTTGTAAAATAATTATTTACAAAGTTCTTACTTCCCCGTTGTAAGAGTTGTAAGTTATAATTTGATAGTGTATGATTAAAAATATACAGATATGTATTCTGGAAAAGTTTCGTTAGTCTCGAATTCCATCCTTAGGTTTGCGGTCGGCGTCTTGACGTTGTCGTTCGGTCTGCTCATATCGACAACTATAATCGGTACATAACTTTGGGAATTGGCGTAACATTGTCATTACCATAATATAATTTTTAAAACACTGCATAAGCTCTATATAATGAAGATATATTATTCTTCGTAAAATCACATTAAAATTCTTCATAGACATCGGAATTTAAATAAACCTTCAAATTTGTAATTTTACAATGATTGAAATGTGACATGTAGTTTACATCACTACTTCGGTATTAGCATTGATTATAAAAAACATGCATTTTATAATTAATGGTATTAGCCTAAAAAACCTATCGAAACAGGTTTTCCTCGCAGATCGGATATTTGACCGATTTGATCTAGTAATGCAAAACTTTTTTGATTAATTGTTGTGGAACTAACAGAGAACAAAACCAAATGTCTAAGAATGTCTATAATTTTATAACCTAGTAGAACGTTTGATTAAAGTTTGTGTAATATATGACACCCCTTACTGTTGTTGAATGAGCTCTCATCCATGCATGATTCAAAATATATATATATTTTTTATTGTGATCATATTCACCAATGTGTCCGATTAATGTTTTACGTTAGCTTCGTATTTTTTATCTCTTATAAAGTCAAGCAATAAACCTATACGATTATCCATAGAAATATTGACAATATCACTACGTTTCATTTCACACATTTCATGTGTTGTTGTTTGTTTTCAACTCAAACATAATTTCAGTATCCGATAATACTTGTTTGATTTCCATTTCCAGTTCAATTAACTCATAAGATCCTGTAGGTATTGTAAACATTTATTTTACCATATTCTTTGTCGAATCTTTATGTAATCCTCTTTGATTACAATTCCGGTTTATATTAGGAATTAAACAACTTGTTTTTAAACTTAAAAGACATATCTTGGCATTTTTAATGACAACGGTGATCAAACAAATAAAAATAGATAGAGAGATTACATAATTGGATAACAACAATATTATAGAAAGCGAAGTGAAATGTATTGATTTTATCGATAATTAAAAAACAATAAAAAAAACTAATCGTCAGCTATAATTGAAAAAAGTAATATTAGTAACTAAACCTTTGTATACTCCTTTTCATACTACTATATTATTTTAACAGGTTGAATGTCACAGTTTTCTTCAAGACTTTTAATCTGTAATGAACATATTTTTAGACCTTTAGTTAGCATTTTTGTTCATGTATGAGTTTTATTGTACACGCAATACGTTCCTAATCTAGTGTTATGAACAGAATATTTTGTTAATTAAAGCTCTAAGCATATTTGGATAGCATAAAAAGGATTTATGTACAAATTTGTATATTACTTCGTTTACGAAAAAAAATACACGTGTTAGTCAACTTGTTAATATCAACGATAATATTTTTTCTTCAGCCTATATGATTCATATGAACATAACCATTATTTCCGGCCATGCAATTAGGAGATAGGGTTAATGCTACTAAATTAGTAGTTATTTCGGGGTTTTTTTGATATACGTAGAAACGATTATTTCATATTTAAAGTCATTACCTCTTCATCAGCGATTACGAGCCACCATTTTTTATATACTACTGTGATCAAATTGAAAGGTGAATTTTCTTATATTTTCAAAATCTTTATTTATACTTCCAAATACATTTCATCCCCTTCAAAGTAATCTCCTTCCGCTGCAATACACTTATGCCAACGAAGTTTTCAGTCATCATAGCATTTAGCAAAGTCCTCCTTTGGAATGTCCTTCAGAGCCTTCTGCGATTAGGATTTTATTTCATCAATTGAGTCAAAACGGTGTCCCCGGAGCGGTCTCTTGAGTTTGTTGAATAGCCAGAAATCACACGGAGCTAAGTCAGGCGAATAAGCAGGTTGCGGAACGATGTGCGTTGAATTTTTGACGAAATGCTCGCGAAGAACCAGTGCCGTGTGAGATGGCGCATTGTCGTGATGTAAAAACCAAGAGTTGTTTTGCCATAACTCCGGCCTATTTTTGCGAACAGCTTCACGCAAACGCCGCATAACACTCAAATAATACTCCTTGTTAACAGTTTGGCCCGGTGGAAGGAATTCAGAATATACCACACCACGATAATCAAAGAAAACTGTCAACATTACCTTGATTTTTGAGCGGCTTTGACGTGGTTTTTTTGGTTTCCGCTCGCCTTTGGCACAGTATTCGCTCGACTGATCGGTTGTTTCGGGATCGTAAGTATAGATCCAAGTCTCATCTCCAGTTATTATGCGTTTCATTACGTCCTGATAATCAGAAAGCATTGTTTCACACACTTCAACGCGACACTGTTTTTCCAGAAAATTGAGCGTTTTTGGAACCAAACGAGATTTGACTTTTCTCAAGCCTAATTCATCACTCAAAATCGCCTGCACCAATCCAAATGATATGCCCAAATTATCAGCGATGTCTCTAATAGTCAATCGACGATTTTCAAGCACCATTTCTTGGACTTGCTTAACGTGATGTTCATCAGTCGATGTTCTTGGCCGATTTGACACCACATTCTTCTCAATACTCTCGCGGCCGGTCTTGAACTCGTTGTACCACTTGTAGACATTCTTCAAAGATAGAGTCTGATCCCCAAAGGTTTTCTGCAGCATCCTCAACGTTTCCGCAGCCGAAATTCCATTCCGGAAACAAAATTTGATGCAACTTCTTTGTTCAATAAGTTTAGACATAGTCAAAATCGCAGAATTCACTTTCAGCACTTAATAAAATAAAGCGTATCTCAAGCACTAATCAATATTTTGTTGTGAAATTGTGCACAGATGTACTAATAATATTACCAACTTCCAGAAAAAAAAAATTACCGATTGGAAAAAAGCGAGAAATTCAAATTAAAAATTCACCTTTCAATTTGATCACAGTAGTACATACATATATTAATAAACATAATTTTTTAAATATTATTAAATAAATACAATTATTTTTTAAGGAAAACAATAGCTAATAAAGTGAAAATTAATTAATAATATATATAAAAAAATTATTGAATACATTTTTCATCATATAAATAGGTATTAAAAAAATGCTATTTAATTCTTTTAGTGTAAATAGTGATTAATTCCTATGGTAAAATTGTCAATACTTTTCTAGATATTTTGAAATATTTTCTACGCATGAAATTTAATCAAAATTTAAATAACGAATGATATCGAACACAATTCTTTTGAACATTTGTATCTCACCACTAAGGCGTAGATCAATATGTTAATTTTTATTATTCACAAAATTATAACGATATGGAAATTAAATAACATTATTAACTGAATATTAAATGTATGTGTTAGTATTATCATATTATGTAAGTGATGAGATGCACCATATTGGGGAATATGAAATAGAACCCAGTATAATGAAAAGCGAATCTATCAAAGCAATCTATGACTTAAAATCAAATAAAACAGCAGATTTATATGAAATATCAGCCGAATTGTGGAAAGTTTCGGGAGAAGAAACGAGAGATGTTTATTTAAAATGGTAGAAAAAACTTATCGAGAAGGCATAGTACCAAAAGATTTTACCCAAAGTAGAACTATACTTATTCCCAAAAAAAAGAAATACTACCGAATGCAACAACTATAGAACTATCAGCCTCCTTACACGCTTCAAAAATACTTTTGAACATTATAAAAAATAGAATATGAAAGAAAACGGAAATAAATTTGAGAGAAGATCAGTTCGGATTAAGACAAGGAATGTGTACCAGAGGAATTATTCTAGCTTTGAGAACGATTGCAGAAAGAAAGCTAAATATGAAACGAAATACATATATAGGGTTTATTGATTTAGAAAAAGCATTCGACACCATAAACTGGAACTTGTTGATGACCATCTTGAAAAGAACTGGGCTAGATTGGAGAGACAGAAAAATTATTATGAAACTATATAAAGACCAAGAAACAATAATTAGAATAAGAAACTGCGTATCCAACGCTAGAATTTGCCAAGAAATAACACAAGTCTGTGCTTTGTCACCCTATTTATTTAATATATTCATAGGCGGAGTTGTTCAGGAACTCAAAGTTAAAGCTAAAAGTGTAAAATTAAATGAAAAGGTAATCCATTGTATAAGATTTGCTGATGACATTGCTATGGTAACAGAGACCGCGAAGGTTATGCAACAACATCTGGCTACATTTAATAAATAATTAAAACGATACCTTATGAAGATCAATATAAGGAAACTGAAAGTCATAGGGATAAGTAAAGATAGTAGAGTCCTCATTGTTAATATACAATTGGATAACAAAACAATTGATCAGGTATAACAATATACATATTTAAAAAGTATACTAACGAGTGACAGTAGATGTTCGGTAGAAATAAGACACCGAATAGCCATGGCAAAAAGAGCTTTCACAAAAAAAACAGCTACTTACGAACAAAAATCTTAGTCTTAAGAACAGAAAAAACTATACCAAAAACTACGTATGGAATCGTTTTGCTGAATGGTAGTAAAACTTGGACCTTAACAGCACAAGATAAAAATAAAATCGAAGCAATGGAAATGTAGACCTGGTAAAGATTACTTCGTATTAGTTGAACTGAAAAGAAGAGCAACGAAGAAATTCTCCAAATTGTAAAAGAGACGAGAGCTTTTCTATTCATTATTAGGTCAAGAAGCGTAAAACTTATAGGACACTTAATGAGACATAACCAATATAATGGAAGAAAGAACCAATGGATGCAAAGGAAGGGGAAGATTGAGGAAGACATTCATAGGAGAGATAATTAGAATAGCTGGATGCAACAAGTATTCACATATGAAGAATCTAGCATTAAAGAGAGAAAAGTGGAAGTTTATTTTTTTCGATATGACAAGACTCAGCCTATAGAAAAGAAGATGAATAATTGTAAATTAAAAAAATTATATTAAATCCATGAATTATAAACTATAATGTTTAAAAAGTAAATTTTCAATTGCCCGTAAAAGCAATAATTACTTAGAAGTGTTGACAACAATTATTACATTATATTTTTATTTCTTACATAATGGTTATGTGAATTATGCTTAAGACAATTGTGACTTGTACAGATTATCCAGGTTTTGTGGCTAAGGTCTACTGACCGTGGTACTTTATGTTAGCTCAGAGGAGCAATTCAAGGGGCATGGCAGAACAGAATCCGAACGGTTAAGGTCAGACTCCAGGTCGTCGAGATGGACCACCAGCACCGGGTTTCAGCCCGGACCCTATCGGGGGAAAGTCACGACTCAATTAAGTGCCTCGTTGATATCATTCCCCCCACTGGGTCTAGTGGTTTGGTTACTATCTAGCGTTTGTCCCACAACTACCACGTTTCAGCCGAGATAGGCACATCAACCTCGCGGGGGCACTGCATCCAGAGGGGCAAGCCGGTCCGGCGTAAGAGTTGGGCCCCCCCGCTCCAGTGGTACCAACTAGGTTTTAAGTTGACGTCGGTTTGTCAACCCGGGACTTACGCACCTTCCACTATTCTGGTAACTACGCCGGCTAGTGGTGGGCCAATGTGAACTATACAGTGATAACGATATTTTGCTATTCTGACACAAACCATTCGAATTAATTACTGATATTTTCAAATCTAATTCGACAATACTTTGATTCATGTAAACGATTTATTCATATTACAAAAGCAAAAATATTATAATAAAATTATAACAATTTGATAATTACATTAACTTGGGCACTATTTGTTTTAACTAGCTATGTTAACTCAATTTTAAAATTTTAATCTCATTTTAATCTTTATTTTGATACAAATATTAAATTGCTTAGAGCATTGTCTGATATTCATTTTATTTATTTATTTATTTATTTATTTATTTAGTTATTGTTTATTTAGAGTATACATCAGCAAGAAGTCCGTCGGATTATTGTAATGACATTGAATCACCTCCAGAAAAAATTATTACCATAAATAAGCTTGGAAAATTGGAGGAAGCCGAAAACCCAAACTTCAATCAACCATCACAGAGTACTAATAAAGAGACACATTTTCCAGTTGATCTTAATTATCCATTTGTATCTTCGTCTAGCACAGTTAGATTAGTAAAAAACATCGACCTAAACCAAATACCTCAAGATGAAGGAGAATAAAAACTAGTTTTCATGAAGATTCTTAATGTTTAATTTAACTAAAATATTAAAAAATTATTTTGCCTGGTATGAGTGTACTAATTATTTTGATTTATAATGATTTCTTGAATTCGTCATGTATTATTGTTTTATTGTTTTATTGTCGTATTATTGTTCGTTGTTCGAAATACAAGAAGGTTAATGTAATATTATAATATAATTTGTTTTAAAAATTATAGATTGTAATATTATTATTGTTCCTAAACAAATTAATTCATTAAGTATTAAAAAGACTATATTGAAGTTGTCTTTATATCGATTTAATAACCAACATGATTCATGACATATATATATCCTATATTAATCATACTTCAATCTTTTAGTTGTGAGGGGGGTTTGTGACCTCACAGAACAATATAAAAGGTAGAATAGATCTCCAAAAGTTAAGAACCTATGGTATAAATAACCATTCTAACCAATAATCAAGTAAACTAAATAATTTAAACAAAGAAAAGAACAGTATTTTTAATTCAATTTACTTTGTATTTGTTAATAATATCACAAATGTATAGTGCTTAAATACCCGATAAATAAATAGGTTTTTTTTTGTACGGTGTGTATTATGTGTGTTAATCCAATTTAAAAATAAATAAAGTAATCGATTCGTTTTCGTTATGATACAGTGACGCCTACCCCTATCTTCAAGTGTAGCGACCACTTCATCTACTTTCATAGGGGGAGGGGAGATAAAAATATAAGAGAAAATAAAATAAATATAGATATATGAGTTTTAAAAATAAAAATAAAATATACTATATAAATAATAAATTAATTATAGTGTTAATTTGAATGACATTTTTACGTTGCTTAGAAATTTGATAGAGTAAATTTGTAAATCACATAAATAATTACAATTATAAAAACGTATAATTCACGTTAATCGGTCACAGCAGTTTAACATGTATTGGTTATGAAATTGTATTCTTATCGTAAACAAAAAAAATATATATGTCAACAATAATATGAAAAACAAGATAGCCGATACGATGGCACAGTTAATATAATATACATTAAATAATGTTGAATAATCGTATTGAAGGTACTTATAATGAAAAACGGTAGCGTGCACTTATTTGTTTTTCATGATTATATCCTAATACGAGCAATTTTTACGATCAGTATCACTACACTTTTATAAGTTCTAGCTATATACGTACACTAGGTTTCAACTATATCACACTCGTCCCATAATAGCAGACATGATATTCGCGATGACGACGTCGCGAGTCTGCGAGTATTTGTGATTTGTCAGCGATATTTAGAAAAATATTATTTTATTTGTCGAATGCAAAAAAATGCGTAAAAATAAATATCGTATTATAAAGTACGGTACGATTCGGAAAAGGGACGTGTAAAATATCGCGGAACAACAATTATTTTAGAAGATTTTATGGATGAAAAAATCAAAAATATTTGCGCGGCATATATAATATATTTTTTTAAATATTTATTTGAAAATACACGATCTGTAAACAATTATTTTTACAATAAGCATATGTGAGAAGGAGAATACATGGATTGGTTGGTTTTAATATATAAGTTACCCAGTGATAACATTTAAGACAAGGCAGTTATAATTAGTTGATGAGTTCTGTACACCATCTGCGTGCGAGACTTTTTGGTGGGTTCCTATGTGTGGCATTAGAGTTTAGTTGGGAAATTAAGAGATAATAGTAGGGAAAAGAGTCGTGAAAAAAATTTTGTAAAGAAGCTGTATCAGAAACCCTGTTTATATGAAGGTCAGAAAGAAGGGTTTCATTAGAGACATATTTTGGTGCATTAGTCGGAGTTTTAAGGATTAGAAAACTTGAATTTTGTAGATCTTAGAGTGTTTAGCTGCGCCCCTAATTTGGGTATCATTAGTCCAGATAGCCGTTAGGTTTTATATAATTTAATTTTTGTTCGAATGTTCAGAAGAGAATAAAGGGATTTGCGGCAGTCGTCTTAAAATAGACGTAATATACAAGTTCAATATATAATACTACCTGAATACATGTGCGATGCAACAAATTGGTCCGTATTATTAATTAATAATAAAAAACAATAATATACATTGCTTTGGTTACGCGTGGAATGCAGTAATATTTTAATAGCGGTTTTACTGTTTATATATATATATATATATATATATCACTGGTCAACAGGTAGCAACGATTGTTGTTGTTACCCGCGATGTTGCAGCAACAGGCTGCTATTGATTATATAGATTGCTTAACGTTTAATAAATGTTTAAGTTGTTAATGTTGTTTGAAATACGAAGCGTGTCTATTGTCTAGAGGTGTATTTTATATTCCTATTCTACCTGTTTACGGCTTCTCGTGCACCTTTAATTGTTTATTATCTCTACTTTCCAATACTTTGAACAACTCAAATGTGGTGTATGCGGTTAAATATTCATAGGGCTCTCGGTTTGGTTTTGTATTGATTTACACGTGGGAACATAGTCCGTTCCTTTAATAGTGAAATGTATGAACACTCCTGTATTTAATAACACGAGATTTTGGTATGATTATAGATCAAATATCAGTTGAATGGAGATCAAGTCTGAATTTATGAAGAGAACACTGAGGACGCTGCACGTTGAATTGAATCTTGCTACGTTCCATTACGATGTGGAATATGATTACAGTCGCCATCGATGTATCGTCATTAGAATAATGGACAAGTTATGCGAATTTTGCTGTGCATTAAAATTCAAAAACGAAACTCCAGGAATGTGCTGCGCAGGTGGAAAAGTGAAGTTGCCAGAATTATATTTACCACCTGAACCGTTAACGTTGGTTCATAATGCCGGCCTACACGAAAGATAGTTCAACGCACCAACAATTAATGATGTCGCGATCGTAATAGTTGGTGAAGAATTTAACTCGCACGATGCAGTTCTTCATCGTAGATATGGTAATGTTCAGCGAGTTTCCAAAACACATCGCTCCTACGATGCATTGCAGTATCTAGTTTTATTCTGGCAAGGAGAAGATGGATATCATTTCAACATCAAAATGATAAATCCACAAACGCGATACGATTGCTACTGATGGCAATCCCAATGAACTGGGAAAAATGGTCATACTTCCGGCTACATTTGGAGGAAGCCCACGACATATCCATGAATACACACAAGATGCAATGACTTACGTTCGCGCATACGGCCGTCCAAATTTGTTCATAACATTCACGTGCAATCCTACGTGGGATGAAACTAGAGAACTTCTGTTAAAAATAAATAGAACTATATAACTACATGTATATTACATATAAACTTGTATTTATTTTCTATAAAATCTACTATAATAAACATGTTAATTAAATTAAGATAAAATCTATTGGTGGACGCCAACTAGTACCGGGCATTTGTTGGAGAGTTGAAAGTAATTTTGAGCTTTAAACGATTTTTCTTTAAGATATTACTAGATATATAGGTAATATGGGGCAAGAAATATTTGTTTGATCTTGAATAAGATTATTAATTAATAATAATAATAATAATAATAATATATTATTATTATTATTTTATTATTATTTTATATTACATGAACTGTGGAAAAGCGAATACAGTACCCCGCTTTCCTCTTTAAAATATTGTAGAGATACGCTAAAAAATTTGAAAAAAGAAGAACTCAGTTCCCCTGCATGCGCTCCCTCCCCCAGTTCATTTATTGGTATTAACAGTTGCATAAAACGTACAAATATTAAACCATCTAAGCAAATATTAAATTAATCACCATTGTATAATTTTTCGTGTTTCGTGCCACCATAGTTTTAATTGCAATTAGTACGTAAAATCACGCATTAATTTTAAACTATTATAAAAATCGAAAAAGATATGGTTAAGAGTAAATTGATTTTTATTACCTTAGCTATAGAAATTATTGTCGCAAACGCTGACAAGGGTAAGCATACTACTAACGTATTGAATACAATATAGAGAAAGTTATTATTAAATTATTTAATCTATCAAAATTTTATTTTATTTATTCACATACAAACAACGGTGAGAAATACCTATCCTATTGTACTACAATGTTAAAAATAATAGCAATCTATTATTTTGTGCATATGTATATTGAAAGGAAAAAATACATTTCTTGAAATATCTTTATCAAATAATTTTATTTGTAATAAAATATTTCTATTGTACTTAATTCTTTTAATGGATTTTTTATCGTGTTCATTATTTCAATGAAAATGGATAAATTTGTTTATTTTAAATATTTTTTTTATAAATAGTATAATTTATATAATTTTTATCAAAGCATATATAAATTAAATTGTAATATCTATATGGTTTCAAAACACTCTCATTGACAAACTTTGCATACCACAATATGTTTTTGAATTGTTTACTTAATCCCGATAAAAAGCACTTGTGACCAAGTGAAGTGTTATACACGGCATTTATATTAAACATGTGTTTATGTACGTACATGTTTACTCACGTTGGAAAAATATTTTTTATATTTTAATCGATTTAAACTTTTTCTCATAGCTATGTAATATTCTAACTTTGCAAAATACAATAAAATTATAATTTTGTAGTACAGTGCATTAATTACAACAGTATGCAAATGAAACTTTTTTGAGTGATGATTTCATCATATTAGGTGTTTTTGAATGGGTTTTTAGTGATGATTCTGAATATGACTTTAGTTTTTTTTTACTACGTCAGGATTTTTTACAAATTGAATTCAATGTAACAGCGAATTTTATTACCGTAATCAACGTGAACCCATAATTTAGATTAATTAATTGAGAGTTGAAACATTTTATAAATTTTATATTACTATGTAAATATACTAAATACATTTTTACATTTATGTATAAAGTAACCAAGTTCAACTTTAAGTTAGTTTTTGAAATTTATTTTCTTGGTTTTCCGTGTTGATCCATCATCCTTGCAGTCTCGCTTCAGCATTCAACAGTAGTCTGCCATCATAATCGAATTCCAGTTTCCCTGGTATCTTCTTTCCATTTCTCTTATATCCTAGTGAAATCTTTCACCGTGCTCCTCGCTGAAGTCACCAAGATTCTCGGGGAAATAATCTACATGTGAGTGTTAAAAGTGGACTTTCATGCTCATATTGCATACTAGTTCTTAAATGCTCTTCAGCATATTGCTTACCATATTTTTGAGATCAGGATGATTAAAATTGCCCAAAAAGTTCTCAACGACTGTATTAAATCCATTCCATGCGAGTTTTTTTTTTCATTGACAGTTTTTGAAAATTCTTCATCCCGGAAGAGTTGATTAATTTGAGGATCAATGAAAATGCCTGCTTTTATTTTTTCGGTAGTGATCGCAGGAAATTTTATTGCCAGGTATTTAAAGCACCCACTCTCTTGAAATAAGGCTGTTACAAACTGTTACATCAGTCCCAGTTTTATGTGTAATGGACGTAGGAGTATTTCTTGAGGGTCCACAAGGGGGTTACGTTTGATGTTTTTCGTGCCTGGAACGAATTTCGATCTTTGAGGCCACTTCTTTGTTTTCCCACAGTATACTGTCCACAAATATAACAAAAAGCATTTGGATTGTTCAAACACTTTCAAAAAGATTGTAAAAGGTTTCGTCTTTTAAAATTAAAAAAAAATGCAACAGGATACGGATTTCACTTTTAAATGCAATTTAGTACCACTAATAACCTCAATAAAATGTTTAATCTTCAGTTTGATAGAAAAATGTGAATCGCAGTCATCACAAGTCACGCTTCACAGATAAAATGCAACGTACCTACGTAATGCTACCAACGTATCTTCTCTAATTAATAAAATATCCCTCTGTGAAAAGAGACACTACCTGTAAACGATCATTGTGGGAGAACTCAGCGTGATTTGTGAGAAAACTGTACGTCCAATTAAAAAACTGAGTTTATTTCTGAAATCAGCGTGTAAAATTAATAAGAAAAAACACCCATCTTCCTAGTCATAGAAAATCAAGCATACCTATGTTATTTGGTCACTTTAATATGTCGTCACTCTCTTTAAGTCATGACTACATATACATAAATTAAATTAAAATAAATACTCAATATCAACTAATTATAAATACTATTTTTCTTTATATTATATTAGAGTGTGAATGTAAGCTCATTTGTTATTTACGTAAATATTTATAAACAAATTTATAATATACTATATAATCGTATTATAATTTTAAGGAGATAAAATAAGTATAAAATAAGACAAAATAACTAATACATATTTGGGTTTTTTAAATTAATTTTTCATTTTGCAGAAAAATTGTAAAAATAATCGTTGTTTTAATGAATACACATATTATTGAGTTACCTAATTTTCATTTAGAATTAATGTATTTAATTTAATATGTATTTATATGACATTTTCGTCAAACGTTAAGGCACCGCCATTTAAGTATGACATATCTCTATTACATGTGATATTACATTTTGTATTACCAAGAGTAAACGGTTTTAATCGAAACATATGTAACTAAAAAATATAAATTAATATATTTTTTTTTTTTTTTTTTATTGGAAATACTATATACTAATAATTTATTTTAACAATTAAGAGCGAAAAAAAAGAAGAAAAAAAAACAGATTACAATACAAAAAAGATTAAATTATAAAACGAGCCTCCAGAATGAAGGAAATAATTTTATTGATGAGGTTTTCATTTCTTAGATTAAGGATTGAGGGAAGATCTAAATTTACATTATGTGATTTTAATAAGGAGAATAATATTGAGCGTTTATATGAAAGAGGAGGGCACTGAAAAAGAATATGAGGGAGATTACAAATAGATTCGTTGGGACAAAGAGTGCACAGGGGAGAATTATTTAGGGAAAGTTTGTATGAATGGGAAGGTAATAGGTAATGTCCAGCACGTAGGCGATTAAATTTGATGATAGAGGATCTGGATAATTTAAGATTGTCAAACCAAGTTTTTTTTTGGGAATCTTTGGAACAATCTTTTTAAAATTAGCGGCAAAATTAGGGGGTAAATTGTACCACTGGGCAGACCAGAGGTTATAAATTAATATTATTGTAATAATAAATATAATAATATTGTTGTTGTAGTCAAATAATTGTTTATGCATTAATATTGTTAGTATAATGTAATGTCAAATATGATTTTAATGTAGATCAACTTGGAGAAATAGGATTGTTTAAGAGTATGTTATACGACCATAAACCTTTTTTGTACATGAAATATATATTCATAAATACAGTGGTGGTTCCTGGTTTGGATAAAAGGACGATCATAACCTCTACATAAAATTAAAGGAAACATATAAACTGCAATCAAATGCAAGCAAAGCGTTGTCCAAACAATAAAATCATAAACTATTTTGTTTTAATTTCAAGACTATTTGATGTTTTAAGTCGTACTTTCCTCACCATAGACTAAGGGCCGTCACTGTATATTTATGTATGTAATATGAAGAAAATGTAATACTGATCTTTCTATTTGAAATGATTTAAAAATTAGATACATTTATTTAAATGGTGAATCCTTCACAATTTACCGATATATATTTTTATATTAATGTTAAATAATTTCTGTTTTTAAACCAATGCAGTTTAATTGTACATATATATGTAAATATAATAATTATAAATATTTAAAAATTTCCTTCGTGAAGTGGACGGCGATAAAACTGATGCCTTTATGCACGCATTTTACTATTTAAGTAAGGAATATAAACACATAGTATTTTTATGTTCAAAACAAAATTTTTTAGTATAAATAATCCTCCGTACCTATTGTCTTCATATGTTGGCTTAATTGGGAATTACAATTATTATTATAAATTTTATTATATTTATTGTATTTATGATAATTGTTGTTATTTCTGTTATTATTGTTATTAATATTATACTATATTTTCAATGAAATTAGGAAAATAATATAAATATGAAATAATAATTCTATCAAATAGTCGTATATAATGATGGCTATAATACTAATTACTTATGCATAATTTAAAACTGTATTTTATATATATATATATTAATTATTATTCTATTATTAGCTATTTCTGAAAACTGCGACCAGTTCAATCTTGGAAAAGGTTTATTTATGATTTTATAAAACATTATTCAGTTATAATTCAATCTGTAAATGTAATTTTTATTTGTTATATAAATAATAATACTACAAAAATGATAAGTATATTTATGTGTTTATGTGTTTTATAGAGAAGTTATATGGATATCAAAGAGAACTATTGAAAAATTTCATTGACGGTATGTCTTGAATAATTAAAGTTAATTAGTACGTAAATATGAACTTATTGTATGTATTTGGATGATATTAGATAAATGTGATTATCACACGAACACATTCATTGTTTATTAATTACGAATAGTAATTAACAAGAAACAATTGAGTTTAATTTATTTATTATTTCTAGCACACGCGGACCATTTAGATTTCATGTTTGTAACTCCAATGGATTTTTATATAGTGAATGGGAATGGTTAGTATTTCTTTAAATTAAATAATTTACTGACGATTTATATCGATTTGACAATTATTATAGTCTCATTGATTATACCTTCAATTAACTGTATAAATATTTTTGATAAAAGGTTATACTAAAAAAAAAAGCAAACGGTTACCATGGACTGATGAGGATTTTCACAAACGTAAGACCATAGTTAACATTCCGAATTATAATTGAAATAAAATGTAATACATAAAATATTTGTATTTTTGTTCAAGTATCAAAGAAAGACGCACTGGAAAATTTATTTTTAAAACTGAGTGAGTAAATATGTTCAATATGTATGTATTATTTTACTACAATGGTGTAAAACATAATGAAATATTAGTAGTTCCAAATATAATATGTGTCAAATCATCTGGGCGTCCTATAAATTTAATTTTGACATGATTTCTCAAAGCATGACATCATTTTAATATTTCATCAAATTTTATTGATATAACTAATCATTAGGTTCACTTCAATAAATACATTTTTTCAACATGTTTTTCATTATATTCTCTAAGATTTTGTAATGATAAAAATAGAATATCGATTTGAGTACATTATATCTTCAAAGAACAATTTTTAAAAAATACATTTTTCGAATCATTATTATTTCGAATTATTATTTCATCAGTACGATGAAATCAATTTTCTACATTTCGTTAAATGATTTAATTAAAAACTAATACAATAATTACAAGTATACATATATTTTAATATATAAAGTGTATAATGTCTTTTTCATTGGTTTTCTTGTATAGGAATAAACTTTTCATATCAATATATAACAGGTAAAATACTAAACATTTAAAATTTTCTTAAAAAAAAAATTTAAGAATTTACGACAAATCCGAGAAACGATTTTGTATACGTTTTATTACATAATATAAAATTAATATATTACATTTATATTAGTATAAAAAATTATAAATTATGTTAATGTTATATTAAAGCAATTGAGTATGGTCATTTATTAACAATTCAATTTGTTATTAAAACATTTTAAATTCTATCATTGATTTTTATTCGTATAACGTATAATTAATATCAACTAAATCAATAAAGATGTAACATTAATATTTTATGTTTATGATTAGATATGCAAAAATTGTTTATGAATTATGTTGGATCTTGTATCACAATATATGTTAGTATGTGTCAAATTAATACACTATAAATAAATAAAATTATTTAAAATATAATAATTAATTACAATCCATGAGGATATATAAAACTTTGAAATTTATATGATAAAAAAATATTAACAATGCGTATAAAATAAAACTAAGTTTTTTATGAATTAATATATATTTTTTAAATTAAGGTTAAACATTTCAAAGATAGAGTTAAAGCAAATGTTTACCAAATTCCAGTTACTTACTTATCTTCATGAGTAACTTTTTTAAAAAAATTGAAAATTTGTATTTTTTATTAAAATGTTAATATTTTAAACTATCATATAACAAAAAAAAAAAATTTTTTTTTCAAAACTTCAAAAATACAAAAAAGGTGATCATTACATAAAACCACTACGACTTTAGCATTTTAAATTATATGTACTTGTATTTATTTTTTGTTTATTTAAAAATGTCATCAAATAGTATACATATTATGATTTTTTACGAAAATTAGTAAAGCAATGTAACTTGCTCTGAAGTTAAACACAATGCTACATTACATATACTACATTCCCATCTGATTCTTTTTAGTTTTTTTTTCGTAGAATAGTTTTGACATCTATGAATTATACAATTTTTTGATGGGTCTGCTACACTATCAAAACGCATTTCTAAAGGTATTTTAGGTTTGAAATTATTCACTTTATTTATTAATTGTGGCAGTTTTCTCCTTGGAGATATTTATGGAATGCCAACTAATCCGGCATCAAGAGCTAACCTGAAATCCTTCAGCGGAATTGTTTTCCCTTGACTTTTTAAATTGAATAGTGTATAGGAGTTAGTGACAGCAACATCTAGGAAATGAAAAAAGTATTCTATGCCTTTACTTATAGCTATTTCTATCTAGTAATCAACATATCCCAAATTCTTATTGTAATATTTCACCAATTGAGGACATGCTAAGATATTTGATGATTTATCTCTTGCTTTTCTCAAACAAGTTGTAAGTTGGTCAGGATCGTGTTATTTAGAAAGAAATTGAATTAGACGATTATCTTTCTATTTGATCCATGATAAATTTTTCGTTGATACTCTTCCCTCACTATTCCCTCTGTTGTGACGCGAATGCCCACGCTTAAAATTCCGTCGTGTAAGGCGGATACTCGTCACGGTTAACGCCGGTTGGAAATATTTGTAAAATAATAATAATTGAAAGGAAAAAAAAAGAAACAATACTAATAGTAAATGGACTGTAAGACAAAATATATTATGGCGACATGATATACAAAACAAGTAAACCTAATCACTAGCTTATCATCTAGGTGGTTTAACAACTGTATCATGCGACACAAAAACAAAATATAATTAAAGGTGATAGCATACGCCGAGGTATCGAAACAAAACAGCTGAACTGGACGATGACGGTGGCAATCCATCCAGTGTTCCCAACGATGCAACGCGTACACACGTGGAAGGTAACGTCACCGAGACGTAGCACGCGTACAAACGCGACAAGTGAACATCACACGATGCAATGCGTACATACGCGAAAAGTAACGTCGCCGAGACGTAAAACGCGTAACGCGACAAATGAACGTATCACGACGTACCGCGAACACACGTGAGAAGTAACGTCGCCGAGAAGTAAAACGCTTAAAACGCGACAAATGAACGTCACACGATACACCGCGTACACACGTGAAAAGTAACGTCGCCGAGATGTAAAATTATGGACGCACCGCACGTCCGAAATTTAACCAAAATATTTGTCCGTATATCCGCACACCGTACGCGCGGACGAACGATTTGACTGACTCGACCGACGCACTCGTCACAATCGCTGCGGTGTAGTGTCGCGGGGGGAGGCGGGGTACTCTTCTAGAATGTTCGATGACACCCCGCTCCCCGCACCTTGCAAATCTTATCTGCTCGTCCGGACACCCTCTTTTCATTAATTTGTCATAAATTTGATCTGTAGAAAGTTCATTTCTATTTCCACTTACAGTTCCACAAGCATAAACATTATTTTTAAGTAAATCTTTCATTAGGCCAAGAGAAGGAAAAAAATTCTTCAAAAAATTCTGTGGTATTTTCTTTGGATATTTCTTGTCAGAGTCATTACTACACGTTTTCCTAATGAAGTTTCAATCGACTCTATTTTTTCAGTATATATCTGAAACCTAGAAATATACCCAGTTTCATCATCCCGTACCCAAAACTTGTAACACTATTTTATGGGTTTCATCGGTATATACTGCTTCATTGAACTGCGCCCCTTGAATTTGACCATTCTATCATCTACTAATTGATATTCATTTGGATTTATACATTGCAAAAACGTTTTAGAGAAGTGATCAAGGAAAGGCCATAACTTATATAATTTATCGAAATTTGATTCATGTCTTAGAGGTCGCAAGTTATTATGGTTTATGTGAAAATTAGATAAAAAACCATTGAAATATTTTAGGGGCATTAAAAATGATATATATGTGAATATTAGCAGACCAATAGTCTTTATACGATGGAAGCTTCTATATTTCCGTTATAATACTGATTACGATGATTACGATGGCCAAAATGACCTTCGTAGAAGTAGAACTGATAGGTTCATAACATTTTTGCTTTTGTTGAGCATAATAATTTGTATGAAACACTTAAATGGTCTATTTGTTTAATTAATACGTAATTAATTAAAAAGTTTGTTTATTTAATATTAACTCATTTAAAAATACGCAATGAAAAAAACTGACAAGCGCATCAATATTATTTAGTATATTTAGTCCACATTTACCTTCAAAATTCATAGATTGAAAAATATATCTATGTTTCTCCCAAATCCCTTTTATATTTAGTATCCTTTCTGATGAAAAAATATCTTCAACACTTGTCTGTGCAGTAGCTTCATTCACATTCTATAATAACAAAATATTATAATACTAAATATAATAATGATCACTATAAATATGATTATATTGATTGATTATATATTGATAATATTATATGAATAGATAAATCTATGACTTAAAATCAAATAAAACAGCAGATATATATGAAATATGAGCCGAATTGTAGAAAGTTTCGGGAGAAGAAACGAGAGATGTTTATTTAAAATGGTAGAAAAAACTTACCGAGAAGGCATAGTACCAAAAGATTTTACCCAAAGTAGAACTATACTTATTCCCAAAAAAAAGAAATACTACCGAATGCAACAACTATAGAACTATCAGCCTCCTTACACGCTTCAAAAATACTTTTGAACATTATAAAAAATAGAATATGAAAGAAAACGGAAATAATTTGAGAGAAGATCAGTTCGGATTAAGACAAGGAATGTGTACCAGAGGAGTTATTCTAGCTTTGAGAACGATTGCAGAAAGAAAGCTAAATATGAAACGAAATACATATATAGGGTTTATTGATTTAGAAAAAGCATTCGATACCATAAACTGGAACTTGTTGATGACCATCTTGAAAAGAACTGGGCTAGATTGGAGAGACAGAAAAATTATTATGAAACTATATAATGACCAAGAAACAATAATTAGAATAAGAAACTGCGTATCCAACGCTAGAATTTGCCGAGAATTAACACAAGTCTGTGCTTTGTCACCCTATTAATTTAATATATTCATAGGAGGAGTTGTTCAGGAACTCAAAGTGTAAAGCTAAAAGCTAAAAGTGTAAAATTAAATGGAAAGGTAATCCATTGTATAAGATTTGCTGATGACATTGCTATGGTAACAGAGACCGCGAAGGATATGCAACAACATCTGGCTACATTTAATAAATAATTAAAACGATACCTTATGAAGATCAATATAAGGAAACTGAAAGTCATAGGGGTAAGTAAAGATAGTAGAGTCCTCATTGTTAATATACAATTGGATAACAAAACAATTGATCAGGTATAACAATATACATATTTAAAAAGTATACTAACGAGTGACAGTAAATGTTCGGTAGAAATAAGACACCGAATAGCCATGGCAAAAAGAGCTTTCACAAAAAAAAACAGCTACTTACGAACAAAAATCTTAGTCTTAAGAACAGAAAAAACTATACCAAAAACTACGTATGGAATCGTTTTGCTGAATGGTAGTAAAATTTGGACCTTAACAGCACAAGATAAAAATAAAATCGAAGCAATGGAAATGTAGACCTGGTAAAGATTACTTCGTATTAGTTGAACTGAAAAGAAGAGCAACGAAGAAATTCTCCAAATTGTAAAAGAGACGAGAGCTTTTCTATTCATTATTAGGTCAAGAAGCGTAAAACTTATAGGACACCTAATGAGACATAACCAATATAATGGAAGAAAGAATCAATGGATGCAAAGGAAGGGGAAGATTGAGGAAGACATTCATAGGAGAGATAATTAGAATAACTGGATGCAACAAGTATTCACATATGAAGAATCTAGCATTAAAGAGAGAAAAGTGGAAGTTTATTTTTTTCGATATGACAAGGCTCAGCCTTTAGAAAAGAAGATGAAGAATTGTAATTTAAACAAAATATATTAAATCCATGAATTATAAACTATAATGTTTAAAAAGTAAATTTTCAATCGCCTGTAAAAGCCATAATTACTTAGCAGTGTTGACAACAACTATTACATTATATCTTTATTTCTTGCGTAATGGTTTTGTGAATTATGCTTAAGTCAATTGTGACTTGTACAGATTATCCAGGTTTTGTGGCTAAGGTCTACTGACCGTGGTACTTTATGTTAGCTCAGAGGAGCAATTCAAGGGGCATGGCAAAACAGAATCCGACCGGTTAAGTTCAGACTCCAGGTCGTCGAGATGGACCACCAGCACCGGGTTTCAGCCCGGAACCTATCGGGGGAAAGTCACTACTCAATTAAGTGCCTCGTTGATATCATTCCCCCCACTGGGTCTAGTGGTTTGGTTACTATCTAGCGTTTGTCCCACAACCACCACGTTTCAGCCGAGATAGGCACATCAACCTCGCGGGGACACTGCATCCGGAGCGGCAAGCCGGTCCGGTGTAAGAATTGGGCCCCCAGCTCCCGTGGTACCGACTAGGTTTTAAGTTGACGTCGGTTTGTCAACCCGGAACTTCCGCCCCTCCCACTATTCTGGTAACTACGCCGCTAGTGGTGGGCCAATGTGAACTATACAGTGATAACGATATTTTGCTATTCTGACACAAACCATTCGAATTAATTACTGATATTTTCAAATCTAATTCGACAATATTTTGATTCATGTAAATGATTTATTCATATTACAAAAGCAAAAAATATTATAATAAAATTATAACAATTTGATAATTACATTAACTTGGGCACTATTTGTTTTAACTAGCTATGTTAACTCAATTTTATAATTTTAATCTCATCTTAATCTTTATATTCATACAAATATTAAATTGGCTAGAGCATTGTCTGATAATCATTTTATTTATTTATTTATTGTTTTACTTAGAGTATACATCAGCAAGAAGTCCGTCGGATTATTGTAATGACATTGAATCACCTCCAGAAAAAATTATTATCATAAATAAGCTTGGAAAATTGGAGGAAGCCAAAAACCCAAACTTCAATCAACCATCACAGAGTACTAATAAAGAGACACATTTTCCAGTTGATCTTAATTATCCATTTGTATCTTCGTCTAGCACAGTTAGATTAGTAAAAAACATCGACCTAAACCAAATACCTCAAAATGAAGGAGAATAAAAACTAGTTTTCATGAAGATTCTAAATGTATAATTTAACTAAAATATTAAAAAATTATTTTGCCTGGTATGAATGTACTAATTATTTTGATTTATAATGATTTCTTGAATTCTTCATGTATTATTGTTTTATTGATTTACTGTCGTATTATTGTTCGTTATTCAATATACTAGAAAGTTAATGTAATATTATAATATACTTTGTTTTAAAAATTTTAGATTGTAATATTATTTTTGTTCCTAAACAAATACATTCATTAAATATTAAAAAGACTATATTGAAGTTGTCTTTATATCGATTTAATAACCAACATGTTTCATGACATATATTTATCCTATATTAATCATACTTCAATCTTGTAGTGGTGAGGGGAGTTTGTGACCTCACAGAACAGTATGAAAGGTAGAATGGATCTCCAAAAGTTAAGAACCTATGGTATAAATAACCGTTCTAACCAATAATCAAGTAAATTAAATAATTTAAACAAAGAAAAGAACAGTATTTTTAATTCAATTTACTTGATATTTATTAATAATTGTTATGAACCAATGGTTTTATTATAAATGTTAAACAGAACCTTGTATAGTATGACAGAGCATTGTAAGCCTCGCCAGTCGAAAGGAATTGCTGATGCAGCCCTTTCGACTGGACACCGGCACGACCAACACGGACGACTAGAGTCAGTGTTGTGTGGAACGTTGTTTTGTACAGTATAGCTGTACTTATTCAATTTCAGAGCCTTCATTAAATAATATTGTATTAGTTTTTATTTCCATCAATAAATTGTAGAGTAACGTCGCTGAACACAGACTCTTTTTATTTAAATATCGCGGTCTCTTAAACGAGTCCGTAACATTTTTGGTGGCAGCGGTGGGATCCGTAGATTCCAGTATCCAGCTACTGTGTCAAAGGGTCACAGCTATAAAACTGGTGGTAAAAACTAATATAATTAATCGGAGCATTCAGAATATCCAGAGCATCCGGTCAATCAGAACATTAAGAAGAAAAACGAACAAAAGAAGAAATAAATCAAGAAAATTATACGGTATTATAAAACACATTTAATTATAATAACCGATTCGAAACTCGCAGTTTTGCGCGGTAAGCACATTCTTGGACGCGACCGGCGGATACAATTCGTGGTAATCCCCGCTACTACACGCCACCCTTCCAGAAGTACTGTCGTGTCACACGTGTCGTCGCCGTCGTGAGTTCTTCATCGTCGTCTACGCGTTTGAAGGCCATCGGAGCTGTCGTCTTTATCGCTACCGTTGCACATCGTCGCAACATTAGCCGCCGTCACTGGGTGTGCTATAGCAGTGACGTAAAATTGCCGCCGCGTAACATACGCGCCGCCGCAACCGCTGTTCGCGTTGCCGCCGGAATAAACGTCACTGCGCACAACGCGTTATTACATCTCAGCAATAATTGAATTGACTTCGATTGTGATAACGTTGTATTTACAAATACGAGTGTAGTCGTATACGGAATATTAAACATTTAGAACATCTACAGAAAAAAAAAAAAAAAATGACCAAACGAAACCCACTATACGTAGTGGTCCCCGCGCCAGCAGTTTCGGGGCTTGCGAACGTCGTTTCAACAAGAGCTGTCGAAGAGGATTGTCGACGTAAAACAACCACTGAGCATTTCAGAGCATTCCAGAGCATTCCAGACCATTCCGAACCATTCCCGATCACTCCAGACCGTTCCAGACCGTTCCAGACCATTCCAGATCATTCCAGACCGTTCTAGACCATTCCAGATCATTCCAGACCATTCCAGACCATTCCCGGTCATTAACGCTTAAGGCCGCGTGAGTAGTTAGTTAAGTTATTTAGCTAATATCAGATTGTTGTGAAAAAAAAAAATTTTTATTTTTTTTAAAAATTTTTTTTTTAAATATTTGGAATACTTAGATTAAGAATATCTTGGGAGATTATTGATAGATTGTTAATGAGTGGGACAGCAGATAAAGGAACAGAGATTTCAAGACTGGAAGGTAATGACCTTTTGGGAAACCAGTTAAATACCCTTGCCCCAGCTCCAAGAGTAAGCCTACCTGTAAGATACACAGATCCGAGTGATTGTGATTCCGAACGTCCGGTAGACGATATCTCCCCTGACACGATATTCGTAAGGACTGATGTGTCCGTCACAGAAACTACTCACCTCATCCACAACGTAACCAACACTCTAGGAGAAGTAGACCGATTCGTCGAAATAAAGAAAAACGTTTTAGACCAAACCGTTTACGGGACCAATATGAATGACGAAGAGGAACAACAAACGTTGTTCGACGTGCATTCATTGGCACAAAACCTACCGGTCCAATCAATGCAGTCCAGTACATCTGGGTCAAGACATAATACTGATACTCATCAAAACAATCAAATCGAAGACGGTTTAGACACCGAGACAATTAGTTTAGAGGCTGCACTTAAACTACTTCCTAACTCATTTAGTGGAGACAACCAGGAAGAAATGGAAATCTTTCTGGAGAAATGTGATTTTGCGCTGTCATGTACCAATAAACGGATTCAAGTTCGTCTTCTTCAAGGAATTATGGTACGACTTACGAGAAAAGCTCGACAGGCAATCAAATTCAGAACCTTCGACACGTGGACAGCACTACGTGACGCTCTTAAAGCTGCGTTAGAGCCGCAACGCACGACCACACACCTGTTTCTGGAGCTATACTCTAGTAAACAGAAAGCGGGTGAAGATGTGTTGACCTATTCCTCTCGAGTTGAGAAATTGCAAAACCTCCTTGTTGAGCAGGAGACTATCGGAAAATCTCTGGAAGTGGCCAAAGCTTTGGAAGCAAACTTTAAGCAACAAACAGTCCAGGTGTTTATCGAAGGACTTGGACCTTTGAAGGACTTTATAAAGGCCCGAAACCCTACAACTCTAGAGAAGGCCATTCAAACGGCAATAGAAGAGGAGCGAGTAAGGCGATCCGCAGAAGAGTCCAAGAAACTTTATAATTCACAGAAGAAAGGAGAAGGGCTAAGAGCCAAGATGTGTTTCAATTGTAGCAAGCCAGGACACTGGGCGAAAGACTGCAGGGCAGTAGACAAAGAGCCCAAAGTAAACCAATCAGGTTTATCACAACCACGATCAGTGCGCATAATTACATGCCAATATTGCCGGAAGCCGGGACATACAAAAAACGTGTGTCGGAAACTGAAATACATTCAAGGGAAGAGAAACGATCCCAGTTCATCAGATAAACCAGAGAATCGCAATCAAAATGCGGGAAACCAGGTGCAGTCGACTTCCAACGGCGGGCGGTCGGCTGGCAGCCTAAAAACAGCCGTAATAACGTTTTCACCATCTTCCTAAATGCCATAAAAAAACATAATCTTCAACAGGAAGATCAGAAAATTATGCCACTACAACAGAACCTTTACGATGACCATTTCTTTTGTCAGTGTCCTCAGACCATTACACCGAACATTAAATTATTAGTTGACTCAGGCGCCGATGTGAGCTTCATAAAAGTCTCTTCATTGAAAGATGAAGTCATAGTCAACGAACCGACTGAACAGAACCTCACAGGAATCACGGGACATTCGCTACAGTCATTAGGGACAACTCATTTGACCCTGTGGATACGACAAGAGAAACGTACGGTGGAATTTCACGTAGCACCACCTTCGTTTCCCGTGCCACATGATGGGATTCTAGGGAAACCTTTTTTAATTGGATTGGAGACGATTGTAAACTACAAGGAAAAACAACTAATTTTAACAGATAACCAAAGTCATTCTAACCTCGCGGAGCATTCAGAATCTTTAGGATCTAGAAACTTAATAGAAAATTCAGAAACTTCAAATACTCCAAATACTTCGGTAGCAGAAAATTTCCCTATAATATTACAACCTCGTAGCGAGACTTTAATTAGTATTCCCGTCAATACATTGCTTTGGTTACGCGTGGAATGCAGTAATATTTTAATAGCGGTTTTACTGTTTATATATATACACAGGCTATATATAACAGGCTGCTATTGATAATATAGATTGCTTAACGTTTAATAAATGTTTAAGTTGTTAATGTTGTTTGAAATACGAAGCGTGTCTATTGTCTAGACGTGTATTTTATATTCCTATTCTACCTGTTTACGGCTTCTCGTGCACAACGATTAAACAAATATGGTGTGCGATAATGAAATAGCACCTTTAATTGTTTATTATCTCTACTTTCCAATACTTTGAACAACTCAAATGTGGTGTATGCGGTTAAATATTCATAGGGCTCTCGATTTGGTCTTGTATTGATTTACACGTGGGAACATAGTCCGTTCCTTTAATAGTGAAATGTATGAACACTCCTGTATTTAATAACATGAGTTTTTGGTGTTAGTATACACGTGTATTTAATGACCATTTACTCGTTTATTAAAACTGCTTGTACATTTACGTTCCAAAAGTTTTTATAACATTTTTTTTAAATTTATGAATATTGCCGTCTAATTCTGTCGTATGCCATAAAATTTTCGTGGTATTCTTAGATTGATTTAGTATTTACAAACTATTAGGTAGTTTGTTATCACCCGACAATTACCATTAGAAATATGTGAATTTATTAAAGCATGCTGGTTAAAATCAAAAGTTAATTATATTTTAAGTTTTGGTTTAAGGTAAACGTTGGGCGTAGCTGTACGCTAAACGCCAAGGCAATAAAGTGTGGTTTGTGTACGGAAAATGAAAATAATATATTTTATTGTCTTGGTAGAACATCAGGATTTTTATGCAGACATTTAAAAACTATACATAGTATAAAATCACCCACAACTGTTACAAGAAGGTATGTACTTAGCACACATATATATTTATATAACTTTAATTTTAAAATATATTTTACGGTCTGAGCTATAGGCATAAATAAATATGATTAAACATCTTGAGGGAGAGAGGGGCCAGTCAATAGAACCGATTTTGTGTTGTTAACTATTATATTAGAATGAATTGACCTATAATCATACTTAAAGGTAAACGCATTATCATTATTTGTACGTTAGGTTTTTACGAAAATTCAAATTGTAAGTGAGTTATGAAAATTTTGAAATTGTTATATTGTACATACTCATAACTCGTTGTAACGGGTTGTAAGGATGGCAGGAATACCGTTGAATAGTTGTATAAAATAAAACAGTTACAAGAGCGGTACGCGTTACTAGCTACTATATATATTTCTATACAACTAAAAAAAAATGTAAGAACAGATAACACTTGACTTCCCGACAATGACAAATGTTCGCGTTAATACGGCTACGAACGTAGTGGACGAGTATATCGGTTCGACATATCCAAATCGTCGTCGTTCGTAGGAAATCGTATTTTTAATTAATATAATATTCCTATTTATAATACCCAAATACGATTTGCGGGTAATCAATAGCTGATGCTTAATTACCATATCGCGAAATCGTATTATTATAAATAGGAATATTTCGCTATCTGTTACGTCGGCGTACCGGTGGCGAAAATACCTTATGATCGCACGTAATGTATTTACGGCGGTAAAGTATTTTCGTTCAGCGTTACTTGCGGAAAGGGATGGACAGTTGATAAATATCGGCTCGGTGGTGTAAACGATTCGTTTACACATACACGAGCCGTGTCATCGTATGTATGCATATTTTTGAATAATTTTATATAATGGTTTTACTTAATAAATCTATAGTTTTCGTTCAAAAATTATTGATTAGTTTATTTTTCTATATTAACTAAATTATATTTAATTATTTAATGCATTTAAATTTTTGATTCTTAAATATAGTTTAATTCTAAAAATATAATTAACTGAGTGTATTATTTTAGTGTTAATTGAATAATTTTTAGTTTAAAATTGTATTATTTTTGCAATAATTTAATATTTTAATTTACTTAGAAAAATTATTATTCATTTATACATTTTTCAGGCATTTTGTTTAATTTTATAATAATTTAATGTCTATTGATATGTTAATATATTTATAATATATATATTAATATGTTTTATGTTAATATAAAAATATATACATATTGTTTTATTTTCTACAAAAAAATTTAATTTATCAAAAATGACATTTTTTGAAACTATGAAATATAACGTTATCAAAAGAGGTGGGCTATGCCCACCTCTAAAAAAAAAAGAATATAAGAGAAGAGAAAAAGAATCAAATAAAAAGAAGAATAAGAAGAATAAGATATATAAGAGATTTATAATATAATATACATAAAATCAAAAACTATGATCATAACAACAAAGAAAAAACTCATAAAAACATATGCATGGAGTATGGCATTGTACGGAAATAAGATAAGGATGATAAATAAAAACAGGAAGATATGTTAGAAGCTTTTGACATTTTCGTATTGGAGAAACATGCAAAGAATAAGTTAGATCGAAAAAAGAACAAATGAAGATGTATTAAGTCTAGTCACACAATCTATAAAAATAAATCAATTAATTAAAATGACCATTAAAATGTGCTTTATAAAAAAAGTTATTTGCATTTTTTTATTCATTACTTATTTTAAATGTATAAAATAACAAAATAAATAACATACGAAATAAATATAAAATACGTATTTGCAAAATTTATTGAGTGCTTTTTTAATATATATTATAGAATATTCCTTGAAACTTGAAAATCGTACATTTTAAATCTTAATTATAAGTTATTTTACAAAACAGCATTAGATATAACAACTGATATTTATAATTTTTACATTAATATATATTGTTTTAGCGCCTCTTTAATCATATTCGGAAAGGATTGTCGATGAGTTTGAACACATTGTAAAATATATTGTGTCTATTCCTCAATCGTTGTTAATATATTATTAAAATCTTGTGCAATTTCACACTCCTTTCTGCTGAATTGTTTACAAACTTAATGAGTACTAAAACCCTTTTTCCATTATTATAATGTTCATCAAATGGCCATTTCTTTGGATTTCTCTTCAAGAATTCTTTATTGATTTTGAGCCGGTTAAAAATATTTAAACTGGCTTCTGATATGAAGTAATTTATTTGATTCTCAAAATTTTTTCATTTTTATTATTAGGTAAATAAGAGACAAACCTATTAATTTATCGGCAATTTCTTTGGCAACAAATAGTTTGGAATAATTTGTATTTGCTGGATATCGCGATGCTTCCACCATTTTTTCCTTTACAACAACTGGAATATTGTCATCAAAAAAAGCAAATTCAACCACCTCTTCAGACAAATACTGATCAATATATACTACAAAAAAAAACTGATAAATGGTATGCAAATTTTGCGAAAGCTACTTTTGAATTTGACCTATTTATACTTTCATACAATTTTAAGTCTCTTAAAAATTGTAAGTCGTTATACCGTGTGTCAATTGAAATACACATTCAAACCTCACTTTTATGTACATACAAAAAATAAATACATATATATATATATATATCATCAAGAGATGCTTTGGATATTTTTGAAAATTTTAATTGATCCCACAACATAAACATTTTCAAACAGTATATAACCTGTGCCATCCACCTTACCAGATGAATTGCTCCGGGTGGAAGACCTCTCGTCCAGCGTACGCCGACATAGAATGATATACGCTGCGACCGTTTTTTCTTTGTTTTTGATACATATCTATTGTTTCGGTGTAATATACATATTGTTGTGATTTAATATATACAGATTGTTTTCGATTTAATAATTGTTTTTTTCTCGCGTCGTGAATTAGTTTTGACAAATACATACACATACGTATAAAACTAAAAATAATAATCTGACGAAAATACGACATTTATCGCGTGTGCGCTCGCCCACCTGTCCGCCTCACCACTCGTCCGACCGACCGGTACCGGGTTTCGCATATATAGCTATACGTATATGCGTTATCTCCGTTGCACGGATAACGCGGCGAACTGTGCAGCGAACGTGTTTGTTTGCAAACCAACTACCACGCTTGATTACCGTCATCCACTCGTCCGCCGACCGACTTCTTAGCGGTGACCGATCGACGAGCGAACAAAACCTATCGGCTTGTTAGTATCGACTACCGAGGTCTAATCGGCCGGTAGGTCACTGCTCAGTGTCCCCCTGGGCAGTGGGTACGAAGTAGGCCCCAGTATATACAAGGCCGAAACCTTACAACACGTACCACACAATATTATCGGTAACGTCGTCTTTGTTATTCGTACGCTTACAGTGAACGTATAAAACACAATAATATCAACGAAATTAATTCTCGAAACAATAACGACGCGCTTTTCCTCGCGAAAAGTATGCGAGGAAGTCACGAAAACGGAAACGTCGAATTCACGACGCGTGTTTGAAACACGTGGAAAATAAAAACCATCGCGAGTCGGTTATAACGTTTTTCGTGCAATATCCGAGCCGCGTTGTTTGAAATGTTTTCCGAATAAAATTAGCGAAATAAAACTTAAAGAAATAAACGTAAAACAACGTTTTTACGAAAATATTTTACGGTGTACACACGATGGTTTTTCAGCCGACTAGAGCGACTGTGTATTTCACATTTTATTTATATTTATGTTGAACTTTGTTGAATGGAAAATGTTAGAAAACAGCACGCCGTAAATTACGTCCGGCCCTGCATCTCGGAGCACGTATCATCACATGTCCTCATTGTTCTCAAGCTCGTCGTCATCGCACCGTTCTGCGTGGTTTGGCGGGCAGTGATCAGTCTCATCCGCACTTGCATCTTCTAGCGAACGTATCGAAGCGATTTAGCCGTATGGACCAGCCAATCGGTGCGCGTTCGAGTCCGCCCTGGTTACCCGTTGTGCGAATTCCGATGGCCCGTCGATGGCCATGTACTCGTCACTCCTCGCATGCGACAAACGATCCGAGAAAGTCATATGGATAGTAACTACTCTGTCTACATTCGACTCCAAGTTCGTTGGCCAACAAAACGGATTGTTTATGTATGGCACATTGACCGTCATGAAGTCCAATATTGGTAGAAGGTCGTCGGACAACATTGGCGAATTCATAGAGTTCACAACAGCCATAAGCAAGAGCCACGCCTCGCTCCTCAAAAGTCCTTCGGCTTCCAATCAAGCCGTTATAATTGGCACAAAGATATTCCTACAGTACAACGACGTAGTCGAATGAGGTTGCAACGTTGACCACGGAAATGGCATAGACGCGAATCCGGATTTGTTTGTAAACCATCTGGTGGATCTTATGCTCATCCCGATCGTTAGCAGAGCGAAATTCGCGTAGTTCGATCCAATTCCATCGTTCTTCGACGATCCTAGACGGTCCGGCAGTAACACTTCGGTAAGATCGTCGTTCGACGACGATTGAGACGTGGCTTCGGTGTCGTACGGCACTACAGCTGTCCGTGCTGAAGATGGCGGCAGAAAACATGCTGCATTCTGGACGTCGTCCAGTTGCCGTATTGGCGTTGATTCTTGTCGCAGTTTAATCACCCGGATAGCATTGCCTAAACGTGAACGCTCTATAATCGCATACTTGGTCGTAATATTTCCGAAAACGTGATGAACTGCCGACCAAAATTTTATCAGATTCATTGACAAACGTTTTCTAACTAAAAAAAAAAGAAGACAAACGTACCTTCAAAAACGCTCGTTGGCTCGGTGTACGAATTTAACATCTCCATTATTTCTTCCAAAGTCTGTACACATGATGTTATCGTCGTTTTGGCTGAAAAATAAAAGTCCGTTGAATATCTTACCTAACAATTTTATCAAGCTGAAATTTAAAAAAAAAAATGATAATAATTATAACCAGTTAACTAATATTATGTCAGATTTACATAAATAATATTATCACGCGTTACATTATACTCGCTTATCGTTCGAAACGCGACAACAATACCGATCGAATTCTCAATGATTTAACCTGACGGACACGCATTTTCCGCGATCAGTCGATCCCTAGCTTTAAATCGTGATACATACCAATAATAAATTCGGACGGCGTTTCGGTAACGTACGCGTGTCATTTATCACGTCATCAAGAAATAATTACCTTTTGATTTTTCCGTTTTGAACTCGTCCAACTCGACATAAATATGAACCGCGCGATCTTCCAAGTCGTATGTTGGCAGCCGGTTGTTGCCCGTGAAATCGTCGTCCCCTGTGCAACAAAATGAAACGCGAGATATTACCATTTAGCCGTTTCAGATCAAGATTTGCACGTAATACGAATATTTTTAATATGACATCGCGATTACGTTTTGAGTTTCCGATGGCCTTCTTCATCTTTTTGCCAAATATGGCGTACACGCGACTTTTCAGTTTCAATCGCCTTCCCAGTCCTTGGATCGATCGCAGGATAAGTGGTTTCGGACCACGACGCGTCGCCGTCCAGTTCTTCTACTCCGACGCCGTCTCTGCGATCAGTCCGGCGAACCATCGACTGTCCGCGTAGTGCCGTCGAACGGATCAACAACGCATTCATCTTGATATGCAAAAATCGACTGTCCCATCCGGCGTATATATGTCGAATGACGTACGAGAAACAATCACCACGGACGTTATTGAATCGTCTGCGGATGCAATAGCGACCGCGTCATTTCGTCTCCGTCAGCTACGCCTGAACAGGTTTGTTGTTTGATAATACACGCTCGTTGTATCGTATACAAATGAAATAGCATAGAAGAGCGTTATCGGCAACCCTAGCGATTCCATATGCTAATCGTTCCGTTTAATAGTGATCGACCACGTACGCGCACTGCGCGTATGCGTACGCCTCTGGAAAATACAAAATAAATGGACGTGCCAAAGGAAGACTTACTGTCTTTCCACAAGAATTTCACCCTTATTTCATCAACCAATTCTACCAAACCCGGTCATAAACGCAGTAATCCGGTGTTAAAAAAGTATTTTTCAAGGCCGGATATTACTACGAATTTTGTAAACATTAAGAGATTAACGAGACAAAAGGAAGCAATCTTATTATACCTATGTGTGGATGTCACGGTATAGAAGTCGTAGTTGTACGACGGTAAACGGACAATCGAAATCAACGTATCGATTTAGTCGACGACAATGAGTATACGTCACTTGCTAATATAGCGGGAATAAAACAGGGAATAGTATGTAATATTTTAAAAACAAGGAAATAATATATAATTATATAATTTATAATATATTTAAAGAAAAATAATAGTAATTACAAAAAAACAAAAAGAAATCCGACTTTGGACTTGGTGTGGACGGGTGAGATATGCACGGAACAAAATGTGATCGTATCAACTCTTTTCCCCCTCCCCCTACACAAACACCCACACCTGCACAATCCAAGAACCTGCGTCATCGTGTGCTATTCGGGTACCCCGATCGTAGTTACCTTTTTCTTGGTGAATGTCTGATCCACCACGAAAGTTAACAGATTGGAAAAGCAACTACCGCTTGATTCTCACCCCTCAATTTAGCTTTATCTCGGTAGAGCTGACTGAGCTCCTCCAGGGGATCCCCATTAGGCCTTGTCCCATCAACTCCTCGTCAAAAAGCTCCAGTAAGAGTGCTATAAACAGGCCTTGGGATGGTTCCAAGTCAACGCTTTGACCTCCCTCTGGCGGGGCTGATGTCTCCGTCATCAATGGGGTAAAGACGCGTTTCTCGATCTCCATTCGGATTGATCCCTTTTGAAATTCCCCTTGGCAGGATCTTGTCGACCGGGACAGGTAGCATCGGTCGGATCTACGTCCTTCGTGTGGTAGATGTCGATTGACGCTTTAGTTGTTGTCCTGCTGAGGGCACTGCCAGTCTGCGTGTGGCCGGGTGTTCGTTTTGCCCAGATTGACGGATTGGTTGTCGGAGGTATAGTTGTCTCTCCAGTGTCGGGGCTGATCTTCCAGAAACCACCTTCGTCGGCTGCGGCGGAGGTAGGTCCGTTGCCGCTGTCGTTGCTGTACCGGTCGCCGTGCAGTACCAATAGCCGGTCGTGAGTCCCCCATTCGCCGTACTGGAACAGTTGCCGGATGCAAGTCCACTGGTCTTGGTGGCGTAGCTGGCACTGCCCGCACGTGGTCACACTATCTACGGTTATATGCCTCCCAGAGGCGTTGGTCTGTCATTAGGTCTGATACGACAGCTCCATGAACGTTCACCGTAGTTTTCAATGGCCCCATGTCTTCTGGGAACACCGCGCCCAACGTTTCCACATTTTGTCGAAGCTCTGCCATAGTAAATACTATTGCTTAGACAGCTGTCCAGTGTGTTGTTCTTGTTGGACGCTACCTGTCCTCTCGACGCCCATTATTTCCGGACATCATTGAATGAAAATAACAGAAATACGGAAATTTTTTTTTTATTTAGAAACGGCCGGCTTGAGACTCGAGACGTGTACCTTGCGGGGAGGGCTTTTGTCTGTCCAAAAACCCTTCACCCAACTAAGTGTCAATTTCAAGGCAAACCCAGCATGAAAACCTTGCTTCTCCTTTGAGAGAAGGTACGCTTTACAATATACTTTACATATATCTCCCATGGATAACCCGTGATTGCCTTGTGGTTTGATAAGGGCTGTTTATACCACTTCTTTAGCCTCTGTTCTATTTCCGGATGCGTTTCGTTTGTTGCTCTGTGTGAAAAGTACTGTAGAATGTTTAAGATCCCAAGAACGGTATTTATCGTTCAACAACAATAAACCCTTTTTTAGTGCTTGGTTGCAACGTTCCACAGGGTTGGCTCTTATTTGATACAATAGATACATCCCTTAAGAAATAGAGGCCTCGAAAAAAAGTTGGGACTGTTATTTTTTTTTAAATTAAATATTGGTACAATTTTTAAAAACTTAATAAAAAACTACAACGTTAAAAAAAATTATTTTCATAATAATTTTTATAGATATTTTAAGAAAGAACTAAATGTAATGACTATGAACAATTTAACTACAAATAATAATTATAATAATATAAATAATAATAATAATAATAAATTATATAAATAATAATATAATAATAAATAATAATAATAATAATAATAATAATAATAATAATATAATATAATAATAAATAATAATAATAATAATAATATAATAATAATAAAAAATAATAATAATAATAATATAATAATAATAATAATAGCCCGTGGGGGTTTGCCAGGACCTCTATCGGGCGCGGTCCCCTGCGAATGGGGAATGCTCTTTGCACGCTTGTTGTGTAGAGGGTAGTGGGGAAATAAAATACCCATTGTGGAACAAAACCTGGCACACCATGAAGTACAATGAGAAAGAAGAAAGCCTCGGATAAATGTAACGGCGTAAACGGGATCATTGCGATATCGCCTGAAACCGCGTCCGGCAGGGGAATTGAGGTGTCCTCGGTCGTTATCATGCGAAATCCTAATACAAACATAGTATTTTCATGTAGCAAAAGAGAAAAACAACCCAGAGTAAAATGGTCTAAAGAAAAATATAAAGAAATAATTCTTTGTCATTATTACACTTTAAAAAAAACGGGAACCATCAACCTCAAAGAAACATTTAACTTATGGATCAAAAGAAATCCAAATTCAACTCATGAATTAAATCCTAACACCATGACAACACAAAGAAGATTCATCCTGAATAACAACAAACTAACTGAAATAGAGTTAAAAGAAATCATAGAAGAAGCAATGCTCATGAGTAAGGAAACTGAGGACCAGAAAATGGAAAATAATGTAGAGGAAATAAATAATATGATTACAAGTTCAGCTAATGAAGAAATAAATACAGAGGTTACTGAAACCACACAAGAAACCAATGAAACTGAAATTGTACAAACCTTTGAAGGAAAAGACGATGACATTGATTTAACGATTATGATTAGTGAAATCATAAAAAGAGTCCTTGAAGATAAAAATTCAGATGGAAAAATGCAAAGAGAACCATTAAAAAAACTGAACGACAATCCGAAACTCAAAGAAAAAATAAGGCTAGGTAACAGAGCTATAGTAGAAATTATAAAAAGAAGACCAAATGAATACAACCACATTACGACTATAAATAAACTGATCTACGCTACCGCTTCAACAATACAAGATACAATATTACTTCCAACAACAAAATCAAACAAACAAAAGAGACCATGGTTGGACGGACCACCTTGGAAAAAAAAAATTCAGACCAAGATAACTGAAATCAGGAAAGACCTATCACGCCTCAAGGAATCTCTTCAACTGAATCTTAGTAACAAAATGATTAAGCAAAAGCGACAACTATATGACAAATATAATATAACAAATTCCAAAGACCATGTGAGAGTTGAGGAACAACTAAAGAAGAAAGTAGCAGTAAAAACATGCAGGATAAAAAGATATACAGAAAGATCAGCCCAATACAGACAAAATAAAATATTTGTTGAAAACACCGGGAAGTTTTATGACAGTATCATGGGGAAAAAATACCAAATTGGTTCTACACCGTCGAAACATGAAATTGAAACTTACTGGAAGAGCATCTGGGAACAAGACATCGCACACAATCAGTCAGCTCCATGGATCCAACAAGAATATAAAAAAATGGCCAACATCAGCCGAATGGAGTGGGAAAACATTGACGAAAGCGAATTAAAAGCAGCCGTAGGAAAAACAGCTAATTGGAAGTCGCCAGGTAGTGATGGCATAACCAATTTCTGGCTAAAAAATCTTCATGCAGCACACAAGAACTTAACTACTGCATATAACGAAATGATCAACAACAATGATAAAGACAAGCAAAGGATTCCAGATTGGCTGACTAAAGGAGTAACGTATCTAATACCCAAAGGCGAGAACACAAAGTTAGCTATGAACTACCGACCAATTACATGCTTAAATAATGTATATAAACTTCTTACAAAAATAATATCTGAGAGATTGCAACACCACTTAACAAAGAATGACTTGTTTCCAGCCGAACAAAAGGGATGTGTCAAAAACACATACGGGTGTAAGGACCATCTTCTTATTAGCAAAATGTTATATAAGGATTGCAAAAAAAGGAAAAAAAATATGTCACTGGCATGGATTGACTACAAAAAAGCCTTCGATAAAGTCCCGCACACCTGGATTATTGAGGTACTGAATATCTACAGAACATCCTCTACCCTCCTTTCTTTCGTCAGCAAAACAATGAATAATTGGAATACCGACCTGTACCTGATGTCTGACCCAAACAGAGGCCTCAACAGCAGCAACATAGTCATAGAAAATGTGCAAATAAAAAGTGGGATATATCAAGAAGACTCGTTGTCACCATTGATGTTTTGCATTGCACTATTCCCTCTTAACTCAATCCTGAACAATACGAACGCAGGTTATAAATGCAAGCGAGAAAAAGAGAAAGTCAGTCACCTACTTTATATTGATGATTTGAAGCTGGTAGCAAAGACTGACAAAGAATTAGTTGAGCAAATTGCGAAAGTTAAAGAATTTAGTGATGACATTAGAATGGAATTTGGACTTGATAAATGCGCAAAGGCTTCATTTGTCAATGGACGACTTGAAGCAAAGCAACACATAGAAATAAGCGATTCAAGAGCAATCAAAACCCTAGATCAAGCGAACGTATATAAATATTTAGGCATAGATGAATATGATGGAATCCAGCACAAAAAAATGAAGACCAAACTAAAAAAAGAGTATTACCGAAGAATAAGAGAAATCCTTAAAACAGAATTAAACGCTAAAAATAAGATGACAGCAATAACAACGCTGGCAGTACCTGTAATCCAATATAGCGTGGACATAATCAAGTGGACCCAGGCGGAGATACGAAAATTAGACACTCAAATAAGAAAATTACTTAACATGTTTGGAGCACTTCATCCACGAGCCGACATTGACAGATTATACATTCCTAGAAAAGAAGGAGGCTGAGGAATGAGCAGTATTGAATCTATCTATAACGTCGCAAAAAAAGGACTTCAGAATTACCTAAAGCTAAAAGAACGTGACAAATATTTAGGCATGGTGTTTAGACAACAACCAATCGAGGATGATGAAGACCAAGATCAAATTACAGAAGAGATAGAAAACACCAACCAAAGTAAACCTGAAACAATAAAAATAAAAAATATAAAGCAACACCTAAAGCAAAGAATAAAAGAGGAACGAATAAAAAAATGGAAGTCTAAACCACTACATGGGCAATTTGCAAAAGAGTCGGAAAAAGAAACCATAAACCTTAACCATTCTTGGGCGTGGCTCAGTTACGCAAATCTCAAGACAGAAACGGAGGCATTAATAACAGCATGCCAAGATCAAGCCATTGCAACAAATTATATGAAAACGAAAATAATGAAAACTGGCAATGACCAAAAATGTAGACTTTGCCGGTCCTTCAATGAAACTATCCATCATATAATGTCAGGCTGCTCCATCTTGGCAAAAAAGGCATATCTAGAGAGGCACAATGCAGTGGCAAAACAACTCCATTGGAACATCTGTAAACACTATAATGTAATAGTCGACGAAAAATGGTACCAACATGACCCAAACCCTTTAGTCAACACAGCAGATGTTACTATCATATGGGATACTCAGATACAAACAGACAGGAAAATAATAGCAAACAAACCAGACATTACATTAAAGGATAAAAAGAAAAAGCAATGCCTCCTAATAGATGTAGCTATCCTATTAGATTATAACATAACACAAAAAAAAGCAGAAAAACAACTGAAATATAAGGACTTACAAATTGAAATACAGAGAATGTGGAACCTTAGAACCAAAGTAATCCCCATCGTCATTGGAGTAACAGGACTTATATCTAATGTCACCTCAAACTTAATCAAAGAAGTTCCTGGAAAACATAATCTCCTACAAATTCAGAAGACAGTGGTGTTGAGTACTGCACACATAGTACGCAAAGTACTATAATACAGAAAACGCATCAGAAGTCATCAAAATTGAAAGTAACACCCTAGGTGCACGATGTGCACTCGGTGTTATTAAACAATACAACCTTAGTCCAGCTAAGTGAAGTCGATAAATAATAATAATAGTAATATTATATTTATTATTATTATTTTATATTACATGAAATGTGGAAAAGCGAATACAGTCCACCGTTTTCCTCTTTAAAATATTCTAGAGATACGCTAAAAAATTTGAAAAAAGAAGGAGTACTCAGTTCTCCTGCATGCGCTCCCCCCCCCCCCCCCCAGTTCAACCATTAGTATTAACAGTTGCATAAAACGTACGAATGTTAAACCATCTAAGCAAATATTAAATTAATTTATTACTTATGTAATATTTACTCCTGATCACCATTATATAATTTTTTGTGTGTCGTGCCACCACAGCCTTGATTGCAATTTATACGTAAAATCACGCATTAGTTTTAAACTATTATAAAAATCGAAAAAGATATGTTTAAGAGTAAATTGATTTTTATTACGTTAGCTATAGAAATTATTGTCGTAAACGCTGACAATGGTAAGCATGTAGTATTGAATACAATAAATAATAAATAAATAATAATAATAATAATAATTATTGAAAATAATAAATAACGTATTGAATACAATATAGAAAAAGTTATTATTAAATTTTTAATCTATCAAAATTTAATTTAATTTATTTACATACAAACAATGGTGGTAAATACCTATCCTATTGTACTACAATGTTAAAAATAATATCAATCTATTATTTTGTGCATATGTAGATTGGAAGGAAAAAATAAACTTTTCGAAACATCTTTATCAAATAATTTGATTTTAAATAAAATATTTTTATTGTACTTAATTATTTCAATGGATTTCTTATCGTGTTCATTATTTCAATGAAAATAAATAAATTTGTTTATTTTAAATATTTTTTTTATAAATATAATTTATAAAATATTTTATCATAGCATATATAAATTAAATTGTAATATCCATATGGTTTAAAAACACTCTCATTGACAAGCTTTGAATACCACAATACATTTTTGAATTGTTTACTTAATCCCGAAAAAAACACTTGTGACCAAGTGAAGTTTTATACACAACATTTATATTAAACATGTGTTTATGTAATTACATGTTTACTCAAGTAGGAAAAATATTTTTTATGTTTTAATCGATTTAAACTTTTTCTCATAGCTATGTAATATTCTAACTTTACAAAATACAATAAAATTATAATTTCTTAGTACAGTGCATTAATTATTTGGTCACTAAAATATGTCGTCACTCACTTTAAGTCATACGACATATATGTAAATGAAATTAAAATAAATACCCTATATCAACTAATTATAAATACTATTTTTCTTTCTATTATATTAGAGTGTGAATGTAAGCCCATTAGTTATTTACGTAAATATTTATAAACAAAATTATGATATACTATATACTCGTATTATAATTTTAAGGAGATAAAATAAGTATAAAATAAGACGAAATAATTAATACTTATTTGGGTTTTTAAGATTCATTTTTCATTTTGCAGAAAAAATATAAAAATAATCGTTGTTTTAATGAATACACGTATTATTGAGTTACCGAATTTTCATATAGAATTAATGTTTTAATTTATATAATATTTTCGTCAAACTTTAAGACACCACCATTTAAGGATGATGTGTCTCTATGAAATGTGATATTCCACTCTGTATCACCAAGAATAAACGGTTTTAATCAAAACATATGTAACTAAAAAATATAAATTAATATTGTAATAACAAATATAATAATATTGTTGTTGTAGTCAAATAATTGTGTGCACATTACTATTATTATTATAATATAACGTCAAATATAATTATAATGTAGATCAACTTAAAGTTATGGGATTATTTAATAGTAAGATATACAACCAATAACCAACTTTTTTACATGAAATGTATATATATTTGTACAGTGATGGATTCTGGCTTGGTGGATAGGATGATCGTAACTCCTATTTAAAATTAAAGGAAAAAATTAAACTGCAATCAAATGCAAGCAAAACGTTGCCCAAACAATAAAATTATAATCTATTTTGTTTTAATTCCAAGACCATTTTATATTTTAAGGCGTACTTCCTTCATCATCGACTAAGGGCCGCCACTGTATATATATATGTATATAATATATATATATATGTAATATGGGGAGAATATAATATTGCACTTTTTATTTAAAATGATTTATAAAATTAAATACGTGTATTTAAATTGTGAATCTTATACAAATAACCCATATTTATATTAGTATTAATGTTGAATATTTTTACTAACACTAACACATATAATATCTATGTAATTAAAAACATTTGCATACATTTTTTACAAAGTGGATAGCGATAAAACTGCGGCCTTCATGCATGCATTTAACTATTTAAGTGAGAAATATAAACATAAAATATTTTTAAATTCAAAACACATAATTTAAGTATTATTTTTCTCTTTACCTAATGTCTTAATATATTGGCTTGATATGGTAATTATAGTCATTATTATGAATATTATTATTATTATTATATTCAATGACATTAGGAAATTAATATAAATACGAAATCAAATCTATCAAATAATCATATATATTAAATATAGATAGCTATAATATTAATTTCTTATGTATGACAACTATTTAAAACTGTAATTGATATAAAATAATATTTATTCTATTATTAGCTATTTCTGCAAATTGTGATAATCGAAATATTCGACAAGGTTTATTTCTATTATTTTAAAACATTATTCAATTATAATTCAATGTGTTATATGTAGTTTGTATGTTTTATATGAATATATATATAATATTACATAAATAATATTTATATATAAAGATATATTTTTTTTTAAATATGTTTTTATAGATATATTACATAGCTATCAAAGAGAACTTCTGAAGAAATTTGTTGAATGTACGTATCGTAATAATAAAAGTACATAAATGCGTAAATAGGAGCTAATAATATCTAATTGGATGATATTAAATAAATGTGATTATCACATGATCATATTCTTCTTTTCTTTGGTACAAATAGTAATTAACAAAAAATAATTAAGTTTAACTAACATAACATTGAAGTGGTGTCACGTGGCACCTCCTTCATTCATGCCATCATGCCCTGTATACATATTAACTAAATTATCTATTGTAAAAAATATTACAGATTGTATATTATATTTTAAAATAATAAAAAAAAACTAACATAATTTTTAGCACACGCAGACCATTTAAATCTAATGTTTGCAAATCCAACGGATTGGTATATAATGAATAATAAGAGTTCGTATTTCTTTAATAAAAATCAGTTATTGACGATTTATATTGATTTGACAATTACCATAGCCTCATTGATTATACCCACAATTAACTATCTAAATATTTTTGATAAAAGGGTTTACCAAAAGAAAAGGCAAACTGTTACAATGGACTGATGATGATTTTTTGAATTGTAAGATCATTGTTAACATTCTAAATTATAATTGAAATATAATTAAAAATATAAAATCTTTTTGTTTTTGTTTAAGTATCACAGAAAGAGGCTCTGGAAGGTATATTCCTGAAATTAAGTGAGTAAATATGTTCGATAAGTTTTGTTTACTATATGGGTGTAATACATAATTAGGTACAAGTAGTTCCAAATATAATTTATAAAAAATCGTTTGGACGTTTTACAAAAAATAGTTTTTACACACTATTTCTCAAAGTATCATATTACATTAATATTTCGTTAAATTGAATTGATATAAATAAACATTAGATTAACTTTAAAAAAAAAAAAATTTTCAACATGTTTTCCATTGTTTTCTATTGGATTTTGCGATAGTAAAAATATAATTTCAATTTCAGTACATTACATCTTCACCAATGAATTGTGAAAATAAATTCATTTTCGAATCATTATTTGTACGGTGAAATCAATTTTCCATCTTTCATTGAAAGTTTTAATTAAAAACTAATACAATAATCACAAGTATACATATATTAAAAAAAATAAAGTGTATAAAGTTATTTTCGTTTTTTTCATGCTTAGGAGGAAGCTTTTCTTTTAAATATATAACAGGTAAAATACTTAATATTTAAAATTTTCTAAAAACAAAAGTCTGAATTCACGACAAATCAAAGAAATGATTTTGTATACATTCTAATTTTTATTTATGTGAAAAAATTATTAATTATATTAAATGTTATTATAGTTATAGAGTATGACCAATTATTAACCGAATTCTTTATTAAACCATTTTTAATTCTATCATTGATATTTATTCTTATAATATATATTTGATATAACTTAATCAATAAAATGTCAATTATAATATTTTATGTCTATACTTAGATATGCAAAAATCTTATATGGATTATGTTGGATTTTGTGTCACATTATTTGTTAGTATGTGTCAAATTGAAAGACTATACATTTTTTTAAATATTTAAAATATAATAATTTACTTTAATACATGAAAATATTTAAAACTTTGAAATCAATTTAAAATTATATTTTAATAACGCGTATCAAAGTAATAATTAGTTTGTTTATGAATTAATATATTTTTTAAATTTAAGTAATATATTTCAAATAAGTAAACAAAGGTTTATTAAACTTCAGTTTCTTATTTATGATTATAATAATTAATATAAGTGATTTGGAATGTTTATGATATTTTTTTTATACTATACTATACTACTATATTTTTCTTGTATTTACGTCACATCAGACATCATTCCATCAGAGCACCCTACGAATAATAAAATTGTGTTCTTACTGTCATCACGATATATTAGATGACAAATACAATGTTGTAAAGAATAGAAATTATAATTTATGCTGAATTCTAACAAATATAATTTATATTAGATGTAAAAATAATAATTTTTTTTCAGTCATATACATTATTTAGATATTTGGAATTATGGATTAATTAAGTCGGTAGTGGTACTTTTTGATTAGGAAATATTAAACACGAGCATAATATATATAATAAATACAGTGGCAGTTCATGCCTTGGCATCAATCGCACTCCTTATTTAGTATTAAAGGAAAAGGATCATTTTAATTATATTTTTCATTCAGTTATTTATTTAAATATTACTAAAATTATATCTAGTAAAATATTACATTAATTTTTTTTCTATGTATTATTTTATGTGAGCATCAGGGACTACGTATAATGTGTGTTATCGTGACTTACAGAGACACATGCTAGAAAAGCATTGTCTAAACAATAAAATCATAATATATTAAGTACTATAAAATGGAGTATACAAAATCCTCTGCATTGAAATTCCTCCGCATTTTCCTTCGCATTCGAAAAACCTTCCGTCTTCCCAGCGCCGACCATCTAACCCATACTTAATTTTTTCTTTTTAACTTTTGGCCCTAAGTTGATGAAGATTTTTTTTCTTTACTTTTAACTTTTTTCAATTAAAGCTAACCATGATTTTGAATGATTGAAACTATTCTTGATAGGGTAAAGGGTCCCTCTTCTTTACATTTTTTACAAAACATCGATATTACGTATGTTAGAAACCAAGATAAAAACAGTATTTCTCCGGCAGTCTTGGTGTAGAGATCAAACTCATATTCTCGTAGCTTTAAGTGTTTATACATATTTCAAGAAATATTTTAAAGTGTTTATACATCTTCAAAAACAGATTCGTATAATATGGCTGTTGCAATTGAAATTAACTACAAGAAACAAACATACAAATACCTTCCACCATCACTGTTAACCAATTTAATTGAAACTTCAACATTTATCATTGATTTTGTTGAGCGTAAATTTTTGTTTATCGGGTTCGATCCAACTGATAATTTCAACGTAAATATTTATATTATAACACAATCGTGTGTTCGGTTCATATTACAACAACATTGAGACACAAACTTGTGTGTACATCCAGATTTTTTAAAACAAAAATATACACTTATGGGAAATATTTTTTCGTTTGTTTTCGATCCACCACAATAAAACTAAAGAAAGTATTTTTGTGAACGATAAATTGTATACACTCACAAAAATGGTTTCTCGTGGTGAAAATGTGTTTTTTTTAAATTCTCGTGTATACAAAAGACATCGCAATTGCAAACGAACAATTATTTATAAGATTGTTTATGCGGATGGAAGAACCTAATATTTTTAAGGTAATATAGAATTTTCTACATAAGCATTTTTAATTTTTTTTTTTTTACTCTGGGCATGTGATGTAAATGATAGATCTACAGTTTTTTCACTACCTTCACATATTTTGAAGATATTTAAAGATATTATAAGCAAGACAATTTTATATCAGATACAATTATAAATATATAAGGCTCTTGACGATAATGAAACCAAGTAATTTATTTTGCCGTTACCATCAACGCCGTTACTAAAATCAAACGGTTTAAAATTGTTAAATATAACTGATTTTATAAAATAAAAATGTATATTAGTAAAATTAATATTTTTTTATTTTTATTTGGCGGTTGATATGAACGATAAGAAAATAAATTGGTTTTAATTAATTTTTCTTCTATAGTTTTGTTACTTATATCATAATTATTAATTTTGAAAAGTAACAATACTGTAAGTCTATTTCATCACTTTCGGTGGTCACTGATAAATATTATATGACATAAAGTACGGTTATACACATTGATGTTATCTAAATAATTATTTTTTGGAACCATTTTTCACAAGTTTTTCAAGCCCAAGGCTATCAAAACGTAAGTGATGTTTAATAGTTTTATAGTTTTGCTGGTTTGAATACGTAAATTTTTTAAACACAACCATATTTACTTCCTTTTATTTTTAGTATGGGCAAGTTTTAGACTTATCCCTAAACAAAGATAGAGAAATACAGATGTTAATTCCGAATTTCACACATTCTCAGAGAAAAATAGCAAAACTTACAGGTGTTTCGAAGTCAAGGGTCAACCGAATAAAAATAAAAAAATAGATAAAAACCTGTGCCTAGACGCAAACCGCGTTGAAACAAGTGACAGTAAAAGGATCACAACTCCTCGCGATGACCGTAAAATTAGGGACATTCTTCTTAAAAATCGTAAAGTGTACGTCACTCAACTTACTACGTTGAAAAATGACGATGGAATCAACGTTTTCAAAAGGACAGTCCGTAAACGGTTAGTTGAATAAAATCTAATGGGTCGTCATCCAACCAAAAAACCACGACTGACTGAAGCCATGAAGAAACTGTAATGGGCTATAACAATGGGTCTTAACTTATTTGATTCTATGGATCGCTCAGAGAGTTTTTGATAGGTCGCGGACTACATCGATTTCCTGATGACCTTTTTTTTTTTTGCTTGTACAAACATTTCACACACATTCTAGACTCTAAAATAAATAAAAACAATAACACGGAAATAATGTTAATATTATTGTTCAACTTCAAATACAAAACTTAAAATAAATAAATTTAATAAAATTAAAAAAATACGAATAGCTGGCAAATCGTTTTACGTTAATTTATTTTTTCAATTTTTTAAGTTTGACTTACTGACTTACGCAGTCATTTTGGGCTTTAATTTTAAAGTTTGGACTGCAGATTAATATATTGAATTTATTTAAATGTAAAATTTTAAATAATAATAATTAATGAGAGTGTTGTGCTTGTTTTGTTTTGAGAGTTTTATTGAATCTTGGTTCCACTAATGTAGTCAAAGCCACGCGTAGACAATGTGTGACATCAAGATTATTTCAAGTTTTGGTTTTTTTGTGAGTTATTCCGGAAAATCCAGCTTCACATAAGTATGTTGAAGAAAATGGAAGTAGAATTTTCTTTGCTTTTTCGAAAAGCATGTAATATTCATTCTTGAGTTCCATCCAAAATTTGGTTAGAGACATTGATTTGAATTTTTATTATAGATCAGTATCTAGTGATAACTCTAACAAAAATCTTCATCTCTAAAGCATAATTCATGTTGTGAGTACGTTAGAAATGGATAATGTACTCAGAATATCCGTCTTGTGGATCTTGATTAAGTGGATAATACTCTTCAAATTTATCATGCAATGATTGTAAATGATATGGATAGTAATTTTGAAAGTATTATTGTCGATGTCTGTCTCGTTAATTTCTAAAAATTATGAAAAAGATTCAAACATCTCATAGTTTCCTTCCCGAGTACGCGTACACTTTATTATATTAATTGTTGTAAATGAACCTTGTAAGTTTAAATTAAGAGTATTTACATTGTTAAAAGTATCAGATAAGTAAGTACATTTTGCGATCCATTTAGTGTTTTGCATGATTGAGATATAATTGCTTTTCTTTTGAATTAAAAATAATTCAATTTCTTATCTAAACTCAACAAATCTAGCTAAAACTCTACCACAGGATAACTACAGAATTTCTGCATGCATTAACAAATTAGAATGCTCAGATCCCATTTTCTCCCATAAAATTAAAAATAGCCTATAATTTAAGGCATTACATTAAATAAAATTAATTATTTTTACTGTTTGAGTCAATACTTCATTCAAATCTGGTGACATGTTTTTCGCCACTAAATGTTATCTATGTATAATACAATATATATGAATAAAATCTTTGTTTGCTACATTTTTAATTTTGGAAACTACTCCAGAATATATTCCAGTCATACCTACGTGCACACGGACACACAAATTTCCCAGTTAATTTGGAATTTTTTTATGTACTCATCTAATTATTTAAATACCTCACTCCTTGTCGTGTGTGAAAGTAATTCACAACAACATAATAAATCTTTACACAATTTTAATATTTGAAAATCAATACAGCGAATGTAATATAATAGAAAAGTTTTTTGAGATATATCAGTTGATTCGTCAAGTTGTATTAAAACCATTTTGATAATTTAATTTTATGTATAATTTGTTCCTTAATATCCACAAAAATATCATTTATTCTTCTAAAAATTGTCATAAAATAAAGGTAAATCATAATATTTTTAGCAACAGAAGGCCTGGAAAGTTTACTGGTAACATTAAGTAAACAAGGTTTTATTAAATATTCCCCGATATTATAAAGTTTTTTATATTTAACTATACGAAATGATAACATATAAAATGCTTTAACTAATGAATAATCTGCCTTAGATGCGTTATCTATAACATTTTTCGAACTGCCAACACTTTGCTCTTTTTAATAAACTCCTTATGCTGTGTTTCTAAGTGACGAATATGCTTTGCAGGTTTTATTGCTTCATTTGATATAATTATAGAACACAGTACGCATTGTGGTTTTGGAATGTCGTTAGAGCCAGAAGAATAACACATAAATCCATACTTAATATAATCATCATTATAATTACGAATAAATGTGCCTTTTTTCTTCTTTTTATGTGGTGATGCTATGTTATCATCAATGGACTACGAAACTAAATTAAAGCTTGTAACTATTTGTTAATTGGTATTTTAAGAAATTTCATTTTTTTTTTTTTTTGTAAAAATTTAATAAATTAGTTTGTTTAGAATTCATATTTAAAATAAAAATGCTAGTAATACTTAATAAATCTGCAGAGAAAATAAACTAAAATAACGCACACAACGTCGCAATCACAATTGAAACCCGATATTATTATTTTATAGTTTGTACTTACTCAATGATGTCCAAAACTAATTGCTGCGATAGTATGATGTGTGATATTAGATACTGATAAATATTTTCAAGTATCCATACACGGTTGAAAGTTTAAACACTACACTAAAAATAATATTTTTTTCCAAAACAATACGGAGTGGTTCATTTTTCATCGCGGACCGGCGACTGAGAACCACTGGGCTAGAGAACACCGGAGTATGATTGTTACAGATTGGAGTCGAGTAAATATGACTTTTATAAAATTTTAAGAAGCTTGAATAATGATTTTTTTGTATTTATGGCTATATTTACAGGTCTGCTTCTCAGATAAGTCAACCTTTCAAATTGTGATGAAGAAAAGTTTATTCGTTCGACGACGACCGGGAGAAAATTTCAGTCCGGACTGCCTTGTTGAGAAAGTTAAATACCCTTTTAGTATAAGGGTGTAATCTGTGATTTCAGCCAAGGTTATGGGAAAGCTCTTTATCGTGGAAGGGAACCATGAAGCAGAACCAGTACAAGCGAGTATTGGAAAGTCGCTCCTGCCTCAGGTTCAAGAATAATTCCCTGGTGATGAAGAATATATTTTTATCTACGACTCGGCACCATGCCACAAAGCCAGAAGTGTAACTGCATTCCTAGATGATAAAAATGTAAGCGTTTTGCCTTAGCCAGGGAATTGCCCTAAAGAAAATCTATGGGAATTCACAAAAAGAGAGATCACTAAAAAAGTCATTACCATTAATCAGCAACTGATAGAAACCCTTATCAAAGTGTGGCATCATAATCCCGATCCCTGACACAATGCAAAAGTCTGCATAGAGAGCATGCGTCGCCGCCCGTAATCGCAGCAAAAGGTGAAATCACTAAATATTAAGATTTTCCTAAATTTGTTAAAATATCACTTTTCATGAAAAAATAAATAGATACAATGAAGAAATTATCTATTTTTTATATTTTAAATAAAGCATTCTAATAAATTAAAAAATAACAACTACACCTAACGCCAATTATTTCCCCATTTAATACATTTAAACTTGAAAATTATAGGAAATTTGTACTGTCGCTAATAATTTAGCCTCCCACTGTAACTAGTAACTAGTGGGTAGGTTAGAATCATATATTTCGTGGATATATTCTAAAAAAAAGATTTTTTTTACACTTATTAATAAATTATAAGTGATTACTTACTATGATTAATTTCAACGTGACGAATGACATCGTGCTCCTTCATGAAAACTGAAGTACAAGCACTACATAAATACTGTTTTGTTCTACATACGGTAAATGCATGGCATACATGTTATTCTTACGCGTAAAAGATTTAATGAAATCATTACACTTAAACATTTTTTATTTTTTTAACAAATTAACATACGAGTACACGAGCGAATACAAATGAAGACACACAAAATTCACAAGTGAATAATCAAGTGTTTACAAACTGAATACGGAAAGACTGCTGTCATTTACTTATTTTAGGGGTGGAGAGGCAATAGAGGTATTTGCTCAACTCCCAAGAAACATTTTATTATTTTGCTTAAGGAATATTTATTTTTGATTATATAATTTGTTTTCCACAATATAATCGTGTGGATATTCAGTTTTAGATTTTTAATAAAACTTATAAATATCATAATTTGACCAAATTAATATCAAAGTTAATGATTATGATTACATTAAGACGTTATCAATAACTATTTTATCAACATTTTCAAACCTTAAGACAGCCGACAACGGATGTTATATATCTCAAACGTTTAAAATTTTTAATTGATACCTATTTTTATCATTTAATATTAAGTTACTATTATCTATATTTTACTTTATAATGATTTTTTTTACCCCTCAAAAAAAAAAAATGTTTCACAGGTACGCTACTGTGTGCAGTATAAGAATTGTACTTTAATGTACTATTAAATACACATAACGTACAACGGCAAATGAAACGGTCATGGGGTCCATCAAAAATATATTGTATTAAAATAAATAGCATTAAGTAGAAAAAAACGTGGTCAGCTTTAAGAGAAAAATTTAAATAAAAAAGTACATATTCACATATTATTTTGCTAAAAAATTTTAATATGAAATTACCTAAACGGTAATCTTACAAATAATAACAGATACACAGATTACATAAATGGTTATGTACTTTATAACAATAATACGTTAGGATGCGAAAAAAATGTAGTGATTTAATCGTTGGTTAAAAAAAGTAAAACAAAAATCATCGTAAGCTATAATTAAAAAACATAATTAGTAAAAAAATCAACATCAGCTAAAATTGAAACATTTTGAAAATTAAAAAAAAAAATGAAGTATGGGTTAAATTGTAGTGGCAAGGAAGGTGGAAAATTTTTCAAATCTTTTTGATTTTTCAATATTCAAAATATTTTTCGAAGGGAAATATGGAGAAAATTAGAAACGCGGAGAAAATCACAAAAAAGCAAAAATTCATAATCAGCTTTAAATCAAAAATTTAAAAAAATCCTCAAAAAATGTTAGGAATGTGTTTGGTGGTGGGCACATGGGAGGCGGAGAATATTTCAAATGCAGATGGAAATGTGGAGGAAACTACAAATGCGGAGGCTTTTCTATACACATAGTACAAATGAAAATCTATTAATAGATATTAAAGAAAAAAATGTTTTATAACTTCTATAGTGTAATTTCCTGAAATAAAATTGTTAATACTTCTCTAGATATTTTCAAATTTTTTCTAGGCATAGACTTAAACTAACATTTAAATAACGAATGATATCGAACGATTTTTGAACATTTGTACTTCACTACTAAGTCATAGATTAATATATTTTTTTATTATTCACAATGTTGTAACCATATGGAAATTAAATAACATTAATAATTGATTATATAATTTATGTGTTTGTATTTTCATATTATGAGTTGTCAATTAAACAAAAGGTGTTAAATCCATGTTTTATAAACTATAATATTTTAAATGTAAATTTTCAATCGCCCATAACAGCAATAATTCTAATTTTTTTATTAAATTTACCAATGTTGATAGCAACTATTACACATTTTTATTTTTTGCATAATGGTTATGTATATTATGTTTAAATAAATTGTGACTTGTATTATTGTGAGAGTATTAACGATATTTTACTATTCTGATACAAACCGTTTTAATTATTAACTGACATTTTCAAATCTAATTAAACAATATATTGATTCGTGTAAATATTATATATATGTTATAATGAATAAGTTATTTATTTTACAAAAAAAATATAATATATTTTAACAAAACATTTTCAACTTGATAAATATAATAACTTGGACTCTATTTGTTTTAACTATCTATGTTAACTCAATTTTATAATTTTAATCGTTATATTTTTACAAATATTGAAATAGCTAGATTATTGTCTGATATTTAGTTTATTTATTTTGTTTACATAGAAAATAGCTCAGCCAGAAGCCCTGCCGATTATTGTAATGACGTTGAATCACCTCCAGAAAAAATTATTATCACAAATGAGAATGGACAATTGGAGGAAACCGAAAACCCAAACTTTAATAAACCATCACACAGTATTCAAAAAGAGACACATTTTCCAGTCAATTTCAATTATCCACATGCATCATCGTCTGGTGCAGGTGGATCATTAGGGATCGTCGACCTGAACCAAATGCCTACAGAAGAAGAAAAATAAAAAATAGTTTTCATGGAGATGTTGTAACGTCACATGTATTAAATCTCGCTACTCATTATCATCGAGTAGTTACAGGGACCAAATTGGTCTAATTATAATTATTAATATATATCGCATCATATCTTTTAATAGTTCCCTCATTTTAAAATTTAAATTAGCGAGTCCGACCTGAGTAGCTGTCGCGACCACATCGTTTTTTTTTTCATTATCTGTAAATTATTTTTTTGTGCAAGATTTATAAGTGTTATATTACTATTATGATATATATATATATATTATATATATATATATTATATATATATATTTATTTATATATACTTATGTATATTTATATTATATATATATTATTATTATAATTATTATTATTATTAAACGTCTATTCACCAAAATTAATGAATAATACATCCTTTCCATCCCCCTAGGCGAATCCATCGACGGGCAAGAGGTAGACACGCATTGATGCAACGGCATCAATGATGGTAACTATGTGTAGATGTATTGGCGATTTGACGTGAATCTGTTATAATTTGGCCAAGACAATTTCTTTTTTTCTTTTCTTGTAAATATTTTGTCCACTAAGATCGAAAATACCAAAATTCTCGTGGCTCTGACCTAAGAGTCTCGGCACAAGGTTGGCGACCCTTGTCAATGTATTTATGGTCGGCTACATGACATTCGTCTGACGACCACGTATATGCAATGCCAATATTGCATATTTATATTAAGCAACAATAATCGTTACTTCTTAAAGGACTGTGGTAATTAATGATGAATTCAATTAAAAGTCGAATAATTATGTTATTTATATTTCGTGGGTTGCTACGATGTATAAGTAACTGATAATTATATTATATATATATATATATACTGATACATATTGTTTGATATCGAAATTCTTTTTGTACAGTTAATTTCAATATCGTGCGACTGGATGGGGTAATTAAATAATTTCACACAATTGATCACTTTTAACAATTATATTGTGAATACAAACAAGAAAAATATATGGCACGACAATATTTCGACTTGTGTCCGCGCATGCCCGAACGGAACAGAACGTCGCGGTGGGTCGTAGTATCGTACTTTGATAAATATATTAATAGGGCAATTATTGTATTATCGCGAGTTCGGCCACGGTCCAAAGTTTACAAATTTCCACTTGCGTAGACATTCTCCCCCGTTGAGATGACCAGCATATTAACATATTGACAATAAATTTAACAAGACAAATTCGACAAGTCCCTGACAATTTAGCAGATACATTGAAGTTATACATTTTTGATCAAGATAAATAATTGCCCACCGTATCTTTTACAAAAAAATTGATTTCAATTAATAATATAAACAAATGATAGAATAATACACGAGTAAAAAATAATATAAATAACGATAAATGATATAAATAATATATAGTAGATATAAAATGTTCAAATGCAAGATTACAATATGTATAATAAATATAAAGTATACAAAATGAAAAATAACCGTTATAATAAACAAATTTATAATATATAATTATTATTAACAAATAATAAACCTAGTATAGAGTTCGCTACATATACATGATTTAATAATGTGCATTAACATGCTAACTTTATATATAAATTAAGTTAATTAAAACTAAAACTAAGATTACACAATGCAAAATATGAATGACAATAAAAAATTAATTATTATTTCAATCCATCGGTAACAATACTATATAATATCAATATTCGGACGCAGTTGGGCTAATGCACGTAAAATATCTGAACCATTAGATAGTAACGAATATAGATTCGCGAATGACCACTTTTGTGACACTTTAACTACAACCAACAAGGTTTTTTGGATCTTATGTGACGTCAAGAAACTAAAAGGGAACTTACCATGACAACATCGACCGATAAAACGCCGCATTCGTGCTATTACACGCAACATCCTCGTATATGAGGAAAACCGATTATACCATTCCTCTTCGATGGGGTCGACGTGTAGTTAATGGTCAATGACACGGTTTTAATTTCTGGAAGCTATTCCAGTGGTACAGCAATCCAAGAAGATGTCATATGTTCATCAAACTCGCGCAAGAATGGAGGTCCGGACCAGTAAAGGGACATTCATTGCAGTTCTGAGGGCAATACGCCTCGGGACGCACAACCAGCGGCATTGTCCTCGGAACGAACATAATTCCACGAACATTCGGGCAATAGTTGCTGAACTTGATGCACGCGGTTTGATACAAAAACTTTAAATAATGCGTGAGGAGAAGTGAGCCAGGACAGAACAATTTGCGAATCTGACTAAGCGAACATCTTGTTGACAGATACATTGTGATCAAGAATCACATTTATACGAGACATCCACCGAGCTAATAACACTGCGGCACATAATTCGAGACGGGGAATTGTAGTGGACTTCATAGGTGCCATTTTCGTTTTAGTTCCGAGTAATGACACCGAAACAGTACCGTCAACAGCCATGAGACGAACATAGACAGTAGCAGGATATCCACATTCAGACGCATTGCAAAACCCACACAACGTAATTTGACTATCCACGCGAGTATTAAGATATCGTGGAATCTTAATATTGGACAACGCTAGCAGTTCAACCATGAATAATTTCCATTGATCAGCCAAGTCTGAAGGCAAAATTTCATCCCTAGACACTTCAGCATGCCAAATTAATTGCATAATGTGTTTCGCATAGAATGTTACGGGAACTAATAATCCCAACGGATCGAAAATTCGCGATATAACGGAAAGCACCCCGCGTTTGGTTATCACCTGCAAAGGTATGTATACATCGTAACTAAACACATCTAATGTTGCATGCCATTGGATGCCAAGAACCTTGGTTACATTAATATTGTCAGACTTAAAATGTAACGAGTCGAGAAGACGATCTTCCGGTGGGACGGCCAACAACACAGGTTCTACATTACTGATCCACTTTTTTAACTGAAATCCCGCACCTTTTAATACGTATTTTAGGTTTGACTGCAACTGCAAAATGTCAGCTAAAGAATCAGCACCAACGCATACGTCGTCAACGTATGTTTGAGTTAATATGGCGTCTTTTACGGCAGGGAAATCTAAACAATCATGTTCCGCAATATCTCTGAGTACTTTAAGCGCCAAATACGATGCACAATTCAATCCATAAGTGACTGTATTTAACTGACACTTCTTGAGCACATGCAGAGGCGACTCCCGCCAGAAAATGTGTTTAAAGCGGCTATAAGCAGGTTGTACGGGTATTTGCCGATACATTTGGCACACGTCAGCTGTGAACACCAATTTATGAACTCGGAACCGTAGCAAAATGTCCACTAAATCCTGTTGGAGACAATGATTGTCCGGATGCCACTTAACATGACGCGTCAAAAACCACTTTAATTTTAGGGCTTGGTGACCTTTTAAAAACTGCATGATGTGGAAGGAAGTATACGCCCAATTCCGAAGCAATGGACATGTGACCCAACTTCAGATATGCACGCATAAAATCGGTGTAAGTTTGATAAAGATTAGGAACTGATTTAAATTTGCGTTCGAGATTTTCGAAACGACGTAAAGCCACTTGTCGCGATCCGGGAAAATGTTCCTTCTCGATTGGGCCTCGGAATGGCAATTGAACTACAAATCGACCAAATGCATCACGAGTACGTTGGAATAAATAAATTTCTTCACATTTACCTTCTTCTGTGAAATTAGAAGGAGCAGGTTCTGGTTCTTCAATGCGCCAAAAGCGTTCGACTGCATCCTCCAGTGACACCGTGAAAGATGATAAATGCGAGGAATAATTAGTCATAGTACTATCTAAAACAGGTCCTATGATAATCCAGCCAAATAAAGAACTATAAACTGCTGGAGAGAATCATCTACCAGCACATGTTTATCGTCAAATACTTGGGAAAAAACATCTGCACCTAGCAATAAATCCATGGAAGCAGGGCAATAAAATTCCGGGTCAGCCAGAGCAAGAGGGGTAAAATTTTCCTAAGATAACTTACTTACTTAAGATTACTATTCCTTCGGTAAATTTTACTAGGTTAATTTTAAAACCAGTAATATTTTCTTAAGTTTATTTTGCTCTCACTAAAGTAAACTTTAAACTATTAAACGGTAAATTTTCTTAGAATAACTGTCATCAGTAAAATTTTTTTATACAATTTTTTGTTCGGGGTGCTATTAATGTTTAAATTATATTGTCAAAACATAAAACTATATAGATATCTCATTTAAATTTACCAACTACATAATATTTTAAGTTATTTTATGAGTACTTATGAATATATATACATATATAGTCATATATATATATATATATATAATTTTATTTTTTAATGAATTAAAAAAATTTTTGGTAGTGAATTCGCAAATTTACCACAATTGATTTATTAAAAATGTATCAACTAGAAAATCGCACCTAAAGTTAATTAATTTTTTTTAAAATACAAATTATTTAGGTTTAATAATGGTTATCAAAATAACTACAACATATTCAAACTTCTATTAACATATTTATTTGTTTATTTTATAATTTGTATATATAAAAGTTTCCATATGAAATTAACATGATTAAACATTTAATGTTATTAATAAACTTAGGATTTTGTAAATCTATACAAATGTAAAACGATCATTTATAATAAAGAAATAAAAGTACAAAAGTTCTAAAAAATACCAAAAATACTGAAAAAGCATTTAAAATTATTTTAAAAGCTAATAAAAAATAGACATTAATTATGCTTTATTTATTTGTATGTTATTTAAAAATGTTAAAAATGTTAAAAATATTTAAAAATTATATAAGTATTCACAACTGCTTGTGAATGTTATATCGACCTTAAAAATAAACAAATTCAATAAATCAAACAATAATGGGCATTTGATAATAGGGATGACGACGGAAATGATAAATTCCGGTTTAAACACAAAAGCCCAATAACACATGTTAAGCCAACAATACACGTAACAAAAAAGAACAATGATAACGTACAAACGGGCGACTATATTGTTTGAGCATAAGACTTTTCAATTGACGGGAGTGACTGATACTAAAATTACCTTATATATAAAATTATATTATATGTAAATACAAAATATTTTAGTGAACAAATAAATATTAAAAATTATCACTTATTTTTTATTATTATAAAAATATTCGTTTTTATATTAACGTAGTGTGTTGATTTCAGATATAAACTTCAGTCTAAAATGAATATATAGACAATGTCCATATTTAATATATTAATTACTTGAACAGACCTCTTAATCTATATGTAAATCATGCATGTATGAATATAGTTATAAATTTAATTAATTCAAATAATATAACTAATAACTACAATATCATAAGTGGATTTATTATTTGTTACATTAGTAAAAACCATTGACAATAATATATGTAACTATGTTATTAATAATATTTTTATGTATGCAGTGGTGATTATTATTATTGTTAGTGACTCATCAGAGGAGACTTTGAAACTGTGACTCCCCTTAAAAAAATACCAGCCACTTGTAAATAATAATTAATTTTTAAAAAAAATGTATTGAAATATTTTTATCTGAGCCGAAAAATATTTTGTTTTCTTTGTCTATTGTTATTGAAGGCTACAAAATCTAAAACAGATAAATAGGTATTTCAATCGAAACATCATTTTAGTCATTTGGACGACGGTCGTCGCAGATTCATTGTACTGGAAAATCAAAATTATTAAAACTTACTATTATATTAATAGTACCAAGTAATTCTAATGTAGAGCCGTTTGCTGTAATCAGCTTAAAAGTATCACTTAGTTTTGATTTAATACCCAATGGTAAATGTTTAACACTCATTATTGATGCGGTAGCACCTGTATCGATTACGAAAGAACAATTAAAATCATTTATTTTGCCTTGTAATTCAAGTCGCAAACCTTGCTTGAATGTCGTTATGTGTACAATAGGATTTTATGTTGTAATGAAACCTTTTGCTGTATCATCAGTTATGTTATCGTCTACTACAAAAATATTTGAATTATTATTATTACTAACTTCTATTTTACTTTTTTTTTATTTGAATTAAAATCCTGTCTACGTGAAAAAAATGTTTTTCCATAACACATTACGAAATTATTTAAATTGTTATTGTTACACATTTCGTAATCGTAAGTGTCTGTTTGAATTATAATTTTGCTGATTTTCGATATGAGTGGATTCATCAAAAAAATTGTCTAACCCAAAGTCCCAGTTGTTATTATTAATGTTTTGTCCTAAAATTAATTCATCTTTTTTGTATATTTTATTAATAATATTTTGTAACAACGAAATATTTTGGTTACGTTCTTTTCATTCACTGTTAGAATATTTTATTTGGTTCGGAGAATACCTAACACATTTCTCCTGCCCTCTTAGTTTTTTTGGTTTGTGTCAAATTTATTTGTGTTAGCAGAATAATTATTGCGTCTTAGACTATTCGTAATACGAGTCGTATTGACCTCATTTACATTAATATTTTGATAATTAGGTGCTGAATGTTCTTTATATTTATTTAAATTGTTTCCCCTAACAAAGTTGTTTCCTTTCCTCGATAAATCCTCATTTTTATTAAAATTATGGTTTATTTTATTTAAATTATTTTCATAATTGTTATTATTTAGTCGGGTTTGTCCCCGATTGTAATCATTATTAACATACTGGTTATTATTAAATCGTTGCATAAAACTAGAACTATTATTATTTTTATTGTTTCCAAAATTATTAATATTATTTCGTTGAATACTGTGGTTTGTGTTATATCCATTAAAATTGTTATTATTGTTACCACATTGATTGTTTTCATAATATTGTCGATTATTGTAATTATTATTATTATTATTATTATTATTATTATTATATCTGTTTCGTACCAGATCCTTACCCAATCGCAAGGAATATAGATACGGGAAATAAGATTATGTATAATAAATAAAAGGGAAACAATAATAATAATAAAGAGAACAAATAACAATAATTGTTGCGTAAAATGAATTCTATTGAAAAACAGCGAACTAACAGATCGATATGGTTTATAATTAAATACATTTACACGAAAGATTAACAATTCAAATAATAAATGACAATCTATTAATACTATACAACAATGAAACTTAAAATAACTCACATCACAATGGGCATTTGTGCTCGACAACAACACACTCCAATGAAGTGGTACCAAAACGATGACGATGATGAGTGGTGATGGAGGTCACGTATTTGTCCAAAATGGACTATTATAGTTTATAATAAATACGTAATAGTGGACACGACAATGTACCACCAAAGGCGTAAACGCAACGACGACGACTTTTCGCATACGCGCGACGGACGACGAAGCAACCAGTCCCCACTGACGAACCGGGAACCCATATAAATCATACTAGATATGATACGTAACAATATCTATTGTTACAATTTTCTTTCTTAAAGTTCAAATTATATTGATCCCTAGAATTATTTTCATTAATATATCGCTTAAAATTTTTATTGCTGTAATTATTGTAACTATTATTTTGTTGTCGGAAATGGTTACCTTTAGAATTATGTCTAAGATGGTTATGATTGAAATCATTAGAATTATTTTAGTGTTCTAAATTTGATTTTACTTCTATAGTATAACTAAATGATTTTGAATATTCTACTTTCTTTAAATTTTTTTCTAAATCTTTTAAGGTTTTATTATTCATAATTGAAACTACGTTATAATAGTCAATTGACAACGCCTCTAAAATAATATCAATTTTGTCTGATTCACTAATTGTCGGATTTGTTTCTCGAATTAGAAATAACATATCAAACCAAAACTCAGCTATTGTCTCAGAGGATCTCAATTTTCGATTTCTTAATTTAGATTTTAACATTTTAGACCTAGCAAGAGATGTAAAATCGTCCTTCAATTTATTTTCTATATCCTCAAAATTAAATCTCTCGTTATTAGAACTAAAAATTTTAAATGGTTTAAGAGCCGCGCCTTTTAAGTATAGTGGTAGATAAATTAACTTATTTTCCTCGTCCCAATTACTCGCTCTAGCAATTAGGTTATAATTTTCGAAAAAATCCAAAATACATTCTTCTGAAGAACCGCTAAAATTTCCGGGTAAAAGATGATAAATACCCGCTATGTCAAATTTTGAATTAAATTTATGAGTACTATAAACTGGTTTCGAATCACTTATAATTTCGTTATTAATTTTATTCGATTCAGTTTGAATATTTGAACAATTATCAACTTTTAAATTTATATTCTGTGTCAATATATTATTCCACCCGTTAAATTTTTGATTTAATATTTTAGTATCTCCAGCTACTTCCACACTATGAATATTTTTATTGATATTCGATTTATTAGTATAGTCGGTTGTTGGTATTAAGGTCTGTAAATCGTCAAGAAAATTGTGAAAATTGTGTGTTGTACTGTACTCTCAGTATCTAAGTTATCTGTTACGTTATTTTCTTTATTTTCTATGAATGGTACGTTACCTACATTTTCTTTGTCTATTGTTATTGAAGGCTACAAAATCTAAAACAGATAAATAGGTATTTCAATCGAAACATCATTTTAGTCATTTGGACGACGGTCGTCGCAGATTCATTGTACTGGAAAATCAAAATTATTAAAACTTACTATTATATTAATAGTACCAAGTAATTCTAATGTAGAGCCGTTTGCTGTAATCAGCTTAAAAGTATCACTTAGTTTTGATTTAATACCCAATGGTAAATGTTTAACACTCATTATTGATGCGGTAGCACCTGTATCGATTACGAAATAACAATTAAAATCATTTATTTTGCCTTGTAATTCAAGTCGCAAACCTTGCTTGAATGTCGTTATGTGTACAATAGGATTTTATGTTGTAATGAAACCTTTTGCTGTATCATCAGTTATGTTATCGTCTACTACAAAAATATTTGAATTATTATTATTACTAACTTCTATTTTACTTTTTTTTTTATTTGAATTAAAATCCTGTCTACGTGAAAAAAATGTTTTTCCATAACACATTACGAAATTATTTAAATTGTTATTGTTACACATTTCGTAATCGTAAGTGTCTGTTTGAATTATAATTTTGCTGATTTTCGATATGAGTGGATTCATCAAAAAAAATTGTCTAACCCAAAGTCCCAGTTGTTATTATTAATGTTTTGTCCTAAAATTAATTCATCTTTTTTGTATATTTTATTAATAATATTTTGTAACAACGAAATATTTTGGTTACGTTCTTTTCATTCACTGTTAGAATATTTTATTTGGTTCGGAGAATACCTAACACATTTCTCCTGCCCTCTTAGTTTTTTTGGTTTGTGTCAAATTTATTTGTGTTAGCAGAATAATTATTGCGTCTTAGACTATTCGTAATACGAGTCGTATTGACCTCATTTACATTAATATTTTGATAATTAGGTGCTGAATGTTCTTTATATTTATTTAAATTGTTTCCCCTAACAAAGTTGTTTCCTTTCCTCGATAAATCCTCATTTTTATTAAAATTATGGTTTATTTTATTTAAATTATTTTCATAATTGTTATTATTTAGTCGGGTTTGTCCCCGATTGTAATCATTATTAACATACGTACGTACGTTACCTACATTTTCTCTACTATTGTTAAAATCTAATTGTAAATTGTTTTCTGTAAAAGTTAAATTCGTTTTGTCCAAGTTTTCGTTTTCCTCATCAACATCGTGTTGTTCACCTCTTAAATTTTTCAAAGATAATCGTGCGAGTTTTCTTAACTCTGATAGTGTTGTCGAACATTCACAGTTAATATTACAAAATTTTAAAAATTCCACTATTTTTGACTTATCTAACAAATTTATCCACCCTAAGGTTTTTTGTGAAATTAAAAATTCAAACTTTTTTTATAACGGTTGTATATTAAGAAATTCCTCCTTATTTAAAACTTTAACTTCATATAATGTACACAATGTAAATTTTTTAATTAGTGTATGAGAGAACGGTAATTTTCCGAATCTTGAATTCCCCAAAAAAATCCCCAAATTATTTCGATCAATTTGCCGTAATAAAGTAATTAAGTTTGTTGTATTTAATTCTGTATTAAAATTTTCATCTAAAAATAAAATATTTTCTTTTGTTATTTTTGCTATTTGATTATTTGTATTACGTTAAATATAAAATTTACTATCCATGTAAAATTAATTTACTCAAAACATAATTAGAATTTTTTATTACCACAGACAAATTTGAAGAAACAAAAACTTTACATAAGATATCCTCAATCCATAACATAGCTATCCTTAGCATAGCTAACCTTAGAATCGAAATTTTTAGAAAAATACTTTTCTAAAAATTGGGACTCAAGGGATGGGCGCCTCCACCAACTGTAACGTTCTTTCTCCCTACTCTTCCATACTGGGAGTTTTGTTTATTTTATCGAGGTCTCGAGGACTCGACCTCGGTGTGTGATAATTATTATTATGAACTAGGGTTACCTTATGTAAATAAATCAAGAAACAAATAAATTATTGTATTTTAAATCCTACCAAACGCTGAGGGTCTTTAAGCGAGGTGATAGTTGAGGTCCTCTGGTGATCTCTCCACTGGACGGTGTCTGATGTTCGACCCGACTCGAGGACTCTTTACTGGACGTCGTCTGGTGTTCGACTCTTTACTCGATGTTGTCTGGTGTTCGACAACTTACCCGTCGTTGTCTGGTGTTCAACCTTTACTCGTCGTTGTCTGGTGTTCGATAACTTACTCGATGTTATCTGGTGTTCGACTCTTTACTTGTTGTTCCATTCACACACCTTCGTATCATCTGGTTATGTAGGTCACGCCCCAAAAACCCTTAGTCAGCACTTCTCTCGCCCCACCAAAATAGTAGTACATGATGTCTTGTGACTCATCGTTACATTTTATCGAGTTATTTTGTTGTGTAAGTGTGTATTTTATGTAGTTATAATTATTAAAATCATAATGGGGACACCCATTCATTAATTTTAATTTTAATTTATCCAAAATATATCGTTGTATTAAGTTGAGATAATATTCGTTAGTTATTATTTGCCTTTTGCCCTATTCACAAAACTCTAATTTTAAATGTTAAAATGTTCGGTGAGTGTTACGTTCAAAATCACTAGACAATAAATCGAATACGCCACCAAAGGACTGTTCATTTTTTGCTTAAATCTTTAAGCGTATGATGTAGCGCTTCTATTGCTTTTTGGGGCACCATAGTACATTTGTCCCATATGATGAGTTGACATGATATCAGTATTTTTCCCATTCCAAAATTTTTTTTAATATTACATATTGGAGTTTCGGCAATTTGCATATTGAACGGTAATTTCAACGCTGAATGCATTGTTCGGCAAGCATCCAAAAGAGTTACCGCAATTCCAGATTATGAGATTGCAAGTGCAATATTATTTCGTGATCGAATGGTTACTATAATAAGTGCAATGATTTATATTTTTCAAGTTCTTTCTGTCACATCAAGAAAATACAATCCACCACTCTTGCATGTATTTTCATGCATAATTCTGTCATACGCAATTCGTTGATCTAAAACTAATTTAGGAAGATTCGTTTGAACAAATAAACGAAATTTGTTGATATTAAATTGCGTTTTTTATCGCAATTCACGATCAAAAAAATTGTCTGCGAAACTATTTGGCGCAGTCACTCACAATTGTGTCATTGCTATTTTAGTGATTGCCAAGCAGATGACTTCAATACAAATCAGTGCTTCATTATACACGTTTGGTGTGAACTGAACGTCTTGATTTCTATTCATTACACGCAAACGGTAAATCTTCACTTATGTAGTCTTTGTATATCTTACAAAAATCTTTCGGATTGGATGATAAACACGTTATTAATATGATTGCAAATAAAGTACGTATTTGCTGTGGTCGTCAGTTTTCGATGCATCAGCGATTGAGGTGTCCCAATATGTATCGTTTTCAAGAAGATTTAATTTTTGGCAAGCTTAACGATACGTATCACATTTTTGCCCGTAAAATGTTTTTAATTATTTGAAGGATGATGGTCCACGTACTTTAATTAAAATTAATCGCAAATAAAAGTATTCTGAACTATTTGAATGAACAGTGTATCTAAATGTATCTAAATCATAAATTGTTATTGAGTTTAAAACATAAACTTCTAAAACTTATTATTATATTTAGATGAGTACATTTTTTCAAACAGTTGTGCAATCATGCATCTTAAACGAAAAGCGATTGGACGATCTTCACTTTAAGCACGAAAAAGGAGCATCTCAAACTTCAGAAACAAACGAATAAAGAAAAGCAATACTGGAAACTAATCAAGTTCGCAATTCTCAAGCCCGTTTTACAATAACATCATGAAAGATAAGAAACGATCGAGTACAAATATACGATCCAAGTGGTCACTGCACACTGAAATCAATTTTGTTGCATTCCGCTATGATGTTCATTATAAATAGCAGACAAAATGTGCGAATATTGTGATACCCTTAAATTTAAGAATGAAGCGCTAGCAATGTGTTGTGTATTTGGAAAATTAAAATTGCCATAATGACATTTACCACCTGAACCATATCAACCTTGTTATCAGGTGACACAAACCTATTAAAACATTAGAACACTTAAATGTACTGTCCACATACATAGTAGACATACATGAGGAATGGTTCGTTGTCGTAAGTTTGAATTTCTAAAGATTCCAGCACTTCATGTACATTTTGAATATTATCCGAACATGTTGGTAATTGTGATCGTCTGGCTAAATATATACTTTTTCGGAAGTAATTTATATCAGTTTTGTTTAATGTATTTAACCGCTCTTTGTTAAAATTGTGTGGATGGATGAATGGTCGGTGGATGATGTGTAGTAAATGATTCGGAATAAAATATCATCACTTGACTTATCAGTGAAAAATGTTGGTTAGAATTTAGAAGATAGAAATTAGAATAAAACAAAAGCCAAAAAGTATTGAAAAAATGATACACATTTTTTTACTTATTTTTCGTTTTCACAGAAAGGGTTGGGTGTTAAGAAAAATAGTCCACTCCTTGTCTTTAAAAGGTTCGCCACGCCACTATCGTATGTTTTATGATTTGAGCAAAAATGAACAGCTATTTGGTGGCGCATTTATTTTATTATCTGGTGATTTTTGATAAATTCTCCCTGAACACTCGACCTTCCCTTACGTGAAGTAGATCGCGGAATAGGGCCGAAATGCGAAATACGAATATATGTGTGGGCCGGTAGAGGAAGTAAGATAATTCAATAAAATAACAAAGATATATAAATATATAGGTAAATAGTGGACTGTAATGATGTAAATAACAATGGATACAATATTTATATATATATATATATATACAATAATGCTCTTACTAGCTAAAAGGGTAAGAGGGGAAGACATGCAACAAAGAAAATAAACTTTAATTATAAATAATATAAGAATGGTCCCAATGGACGCACAAACGCGTAAAAAGTCGTGGTGCACGGTAAACAATGGTATGTACAAATATAATAGTATATGCAACTATATTATACGACCTGTCTGGTACACAAAAGACGACCGCGGACTGTACAATATGTCGAAAGCAACGGTTATATACGATGGTCTTGTAACAGCAATGCGTGTACGAAAGGAGGCAAAGGCCAAAGAAAAAAAGACGTATATCGTGCTAAGGTTCAACGAGAACAGAACGGAGCGACGACGAAGGCGATGCGTAACGGCGGCGCAAGTTTGTCAGCAGTGTCACCACCGGCGCCAATCATTATTATCGGACA
>CM032339.1:36181779-36202102 GCA_019022885.1 Schlechtendalia chinensis
AAAAATGTTTTTCCCACAAGGAGTTTTATTATTTCTGAGTTTCATAATTAAGTTCTCGATTTCTCGTGTTTCTGTAACACTAAATCTATTTCTGCTGTTTAGTAGTCTTAAATTGATCTAGATTCCGTTCTTCCGTTGGCCGATTAAGGAAGAAATCCAATATTTGTACATTTTAATTTACTATGGATTTCTATATCTTCCATTTTTTAAACAGTCTAAAATTAAGAAGGGGTATTGATTAGAATATATATATTAGACTTTCTATACGTATTTAACACTTTTTATATATCCACCATATCTTCAGTTGACTAGTTTGTAGTTAATTTGATTATGTATCATTCATTCCCATTTAAGTATATTTTCTCTAGGAAAATACGTTATATATTAAAGCAATACTTGACATTTTCTAGATCTTCATAAATATTTCTTTTTATGTTGTTACTTCTTCCATTTGTTGGGATATAAGTAGGTATAAAAGAGCGGTTCTGGGTCCCCCGCAAATCCTCCCAAATCCTCCACCCCCTCGCCCACTACCTCAATTAACCCCAATTGACCCCAATTGACCCCAATTGACCGCAATTGATCTCAATTAACCCTAATTAACCCCAATTAACCCTAATTAACCTTAAATTAACCTCAATTAACCTCAAATTAACCTTTCGATAATTGATCAATTTCCACCAAATTAACCTTAGTTAACTCTAATTAACCTCAATTAACTTCAATTAACCTTTGATAATTGATCAATTTCCATCTAACTTCCTCGGTGAACCCTAATTATCATCAATTAACTCCAATTAACCTCAATTAACCTTTGATAATTGATCAATTATCACCTAATTAACTCTGCTCATCATCGTTCCACACGCGTTCACCGTCAGTTACTCGATTGACTCATACCCCTCTTCCGCCGGTGTAATTGAACGATTCGCTGACACGCCGGGATAATGTGCCGTGTAATCGCGTGATTAAACCCTTTTTTTTCATCGTACACACACACACACACACACACACACACACACACACCCACACACACGCGCGCGCGCGCCGCGATCGTCTCTTGGACACCGCGATGGACACCGTACGACGACGCGTGGACGGCGCTTTGATGTCGGCTCCCCCCACCCCCGCTGCTCGCCGTAAAAAACATTTTGACACCGCCCGCCCGCCACGACCCGTCTCTCTCGTTCATCCGTCAGCCCGATACACCCGAACGTCCTGCGACCACCCGCCGACCCGAGATATCACCGCACGTGCCGAGACCCCGCCGCCGCCGCCGCCGCCGCAGCCGCTGACGCCGCCGCCGCCGCCGTTTAAAAACCTAAACGTCCTCCCGTCCCTTTCCTCACGCACGAGTCCTCCCCCCCCCCCCCGCCACGCCATCAACGTCGACCCGTCCCACCCCGCCGCATCCGACCGCGATATCTTGAGATAGTATTAATAACTCGATACGCGTGATAATAATTAGTACGAAGAGTTTCCGCTTTATTCTGTACCATATAATTTAAATTTACGAAATGTAGTAAAGATTTTTCGTATATTGTTTTAGTTTACGTTCACCATTCAAGACTTTTAGTTGTTATATTCATAATTTAATTTTTCTTATTGTCACATTACATGTTTAATTTCTCTCTGGTTTTTTAAAAATATGGCTGGAAATATTGAAGACAATGCCGCTATTTATAATAAACAATCGTATAAATATTACATACGTCAGCCCAGCGAATTAATCGACTGTTCTGTTTTTACCATCAACTTTACGGATCGTAAGAACAATTACCATTGGACTGGATCCCGCTAACATGTTCAACGTTATGGTTCGTATAATGACTTCTACACGATACATATGCATATCAATAGACCTTTTACGCCGTATTTACACGATGATGGGGTATATTCTTTCAATTAAATCGGATGTACCTGCGAAAACCAAGGAGAGAATTCTCCTCAAAGACGAGACTACTACTCTGATAAAAGTGGCATATCGCGGAGAGAATATGCTCTTAATAAAATCACACCGGAGAACGATGAACATCGTGTACAATTGAATCGCGAAAATTTGCTAATCATTCAAGGTCTCGAGGGATGTATTAACGAAATTATCACACGAAAAACAACAATCGTACGGCCTGTGGTTACTGGAACAATTTGATCGAATCGCCACGTATTTAAAATCTGATTTTTATCGAGATAAAACATCAAATTTACAAGAAATTACTACGGGCTTGGATGGTATTCACGAAGATTTGATTACTACCAACGTTCCTGTGAATATCACAGAACCTAATTTCATAAATCAAAATTATATTATTTGCTCGTGAACAACTCGCACAGTGTTGGTTAATGAAATTACAAAGCGATCCGTTATTAGAAGTAATTATTCTCATATTAAATATATCTATACTCAAACATTTTTACTTATATTATTTCTTTACTATAATAGTGTACAGACGAAAATGATGGACCTATTTATTTCAATTACAGACACTATTAATGAAAAATCACGCATTGATGTACGCATACATAGTATTGGCGGTGTAAGGAGAGAAAAGGAGATTGTATACAATAATATTATATTAAAAATAAAACAATAAAATCAAATTTTTACATTGAAAAAACACTTGCTTTATTTTATTTTATTTTTTCTATTTACATTAATAAAATGTATTTACAATAAGTATATAGTTATATTATTTAACGAAATAAGAAAGAAATATATATTACAATTTTCTAACTTCCCCCGTGAAGGGGTTGTATTGAATAATTCGATCATGAATGATCAAACAGTATGCGGCTACATCTGCAGGAAAGTTATTTTCAGCCTCAAATTCAATTCTAAGATCGATGGTAGATGTTTTAACGTCATCATTTTGCCGTGAACAGTCTATACATATAAATGGGCCCAACTCTTTATATTTTTCTCTGGTGAGATAAGGTTGAGCGTTTGAACGTTCATAATAGTATTTTTGAAAATCTACATAGTTTTGATAAAACATTGTAAACAAATTTTTATCGAAGCTTTCGTTAAAATTCTCATATGGGTATTCGACAGAATTCATATACGCTTTAACATTTGTTAGCGAGCACGTGTCGTAATTAGCACTGTATCCTTCCGACGTTGTACCGGTCTGCTTATTGTTAAATGCGATTATCAAACATCTAGGTTTTTCCAGCTGCGAGCAAGTCTTCACCATCCACGAGTGTTTTTTTGTTTGTGGTATGTTAGGGTATTCACAAAGTTCCCAATTTCTATAAGCACAATTTATCATTTTTTTGCTATCAACGATTTTCAAAAGCTTCAGTCTCTCGCGATCGTTTACTTTTACCACCGGAACTTTCCATAACACTTTTGTTAATATAACCTTAACCTGCTTCATTTTAGTTTTAGTCGTTTCAAGTGCCAAGGATTCACCCGGTACTTCTATGAAATTTATTGACCTCAAATCGTCCATAGTTCGATTCAAAATCAATTGTTGACTGCAATTGATTAAAATATGGTTGTAATCTTCACAGAACCCGAAAACGTGTTTTAACGGAATACATCCACTGAAAAATCCGTCTTTTTACGAAATTTTTATTACTGTTCACGTCATCCAAGCCGCATTTTGTAAAACGTTTACATCTGCCGGCGTATACGAGCAATATCCTTTCATTATACTGCTAACCCCCGGGGTTTTTCACTCTTTGTATTTCGACAGAGTTTATTTCATATTTCATCTCGTTAAAAAAAACTCGTCAATCCGTTATGCGCTATATTCACTTCGGTTTTCATTTCATTAGGTTTTGTTATTTTTCCTTCTATATAGATATAACTTTCACTTGGAAGTGTATACGAATCTCTGTTTGTATAGCGATTCTTATTTCATCACCGTTGTTCAGAGCGGTCGTGGAAAACGGGAGAAACGAGTGTATAAACATTTCTTGAATAGGCGATTCGTTTACATAGGGTGCGTTTACGTCTAAAAATAACTTGTCCATATTACTAATTAACACTAACTGCACCGCCCGCAACAATTAAACTTAGAAATTTTTGGTTTTCCCTACTTAATGTATTTTTAATATTTTGTTTTTTTCTCGTGTGATTAGCAGGTGTACGCTTGTCAACAGTTTCCTCTTTAATGAGAACGTTATTGTCACTGACCGCGTATTTATTTATATTAAATTTTAAACCATTTTTAACGAGCAGTCGTATGTTCACCGTTTCTCCACGAAAATTAATCAATTTATCGTTTTGATCTTTTAACGATACCCGTATGCAGTCTATTGTACTCGTTTTGAGTTTATATAAGATACAATATTCAGGTATTTCGACTATCTTGAAACCTGGCGGAACCGTCGGGTAAAATTCATGTATTACATGCGACTGCTCACCGTTATTAAATGATCCTAAAACTAAATTACATTCAACTTTTTATACAGTTTATGCTCATAATTTTGACCACGTTATCAGATTCGTGTTTTAAATCAGCACTTAGTGTACGAGTGTCTATAAAACCTAATAACGATGCGATACTATTTTCAACATCTAATTTAATCACATTACTACAGTGCAATATACACTTTAGTGAACTATTATTCGATATTAAATTGAAAAATCGTACACTAGATCCCAGTAATTCCTGTATTTTAGCTTCTAATGTTATTATCTCATAACAACCCGTAGGAATCTCAACTAACATAGTTTCACCATCGTCTTTGATAATACCCAGAGTGTTACAGCCTGCCTCTATGTTAGGGATACAGTTATAAGTCTGTAAACTTAAAAGGCCGATCTCCGATTTATCACCTACTTCTATAGGCGGAAAGAAACTGCATTCTAATTCAGATGAGTTCCCACTCAATGATAAAGTTTGAGATGGCATATTATTTGGTTAAAATTTCAAACACAAATGTCCGCAATTAAAAGTATCGAACGTCTGTTGTTGGTTATAATTATATTCAATATGACAACCCGACAAATATTTTTGTAGCTGTAACGGGGGTGGTAGGTTTCCGAAACTATCATAATAATAAACAACTTTTCCGTTTTTTTTAAAACAAACCCAATGCGTACCAGAATTCTTTTCAAAGTCTAGATTAACTACCGCTACTTCTCTGATTCTAGGTGCAACAGGCAACCTATCTATACAAAACACTCCTCTGAAATGACGTATTTTCATTAATTTTGCATATTTTTCAATCTCAAAGTCGAATAGAGCACGATTGGGTAATATTAGTTTTTTGATTTTATTTTCTTATTGTTTTCATTTTTCATACGCAAGCTCTTTGCTTTTGAATTCACGATTTTATACGATCCACCTCCCTTGTATGGCTTTAAAAATAATCCTTTTCCTAAATGTATAGACGATCCATTATTCGATTTAATATCTCTAATTGTTTTCACAACGTTACCAACTCCACCGACTAGTGTCCCCAAAGCAGAGAGACCCGCGATTATTGGTATTAACGGTAAAACACCTCCAGTTTTTGGGACCTTGATCACTCTAGGTTTATTATTCTTATTACCAGTTTTGTTTTTTCGAACATGTTGCTTAACGCCGTCAATAGCTGCTTTAATTAATTTACCCATGTTCGTTGTTCCAACAGTGTTGTACGCTTTCATTGATTTTTTTATCGCTTTTTTAGCCACGCCAACAATATTTTTAAATCCACATCCACCACCGATTTTACGTTTGGTCTTCATACCCGTAGTGACTATCCACGCAGCAGCTTTTTCCTTAAAACCCGCGTCTTTCGCTTTTACTCTGTCCCACGCACGATTTTCCAACTCACGATCTGCTTTGTTACGATCGAATAAAGAATTACTCTTTTCGTAGGCGATATCGTGATTCATACAAGCAGAATCTAATCTATTTATTCCTCTCTGTCCTAAAGATAATCGTTTTTGTAAATTAGTCCCGGGTCCACAGTACTGATAGCCTGGTAGATGTACTTCAACTGGTAAACTATTTATTAGTGTGTTTAATAAACTACTACCGCTATTGGCCTTGACCTCCCGACGCGTCGGCATTGTATGCTCGTATTATTCAACTAACACATGTATTTATATCATGCGTTTTATTAATCAGGAAAAAAAACTAAAGGTTGAAAATATCGACCCCCCATCGTCTTTCGAAAAAAAATCAAGACACGGTCACTTTTTCCGAATACAATACGAGCATTGATAATCGGACCGTCCGGTTGTGGTAAAACAAATTTAATTTTTACATTGCTAACGCATGAAAATGGAATTAAATTTGAAAATATATATATTTATTCGAAAACTTTAGATCAGGTTAAATATGTTATGCTCGATGATATTTTAAGTGAGGTTCGGGATATACATTTATTTAAATACCATGATAATGAAACCGTAGTAGCTCCGGAAAGAGCGTTACCGAACTCGGTTTTTATATTCGATGACATTATATGTGAGAACCAGAACATAGTGCGTTCATATTTTTCACGTGGCAGGCATAATCAAATAGATGTGTGTTACTTGGCTCAATCTTACTCGCGTGTACCGAAACAACTGATTCGAGATAATGCTAATTTTATTGTTTTATTCAAACAAGATGAAATGAATTTAAAGCATGTTTACGATGAACACTGTTCGGGGGATATAAAGTACGTTGAATTTAAAGACTTTTGCATGATGTGTTGGCGAAAAGGGAGATTTGAATTCGTTGTTATTAGCAAAGAAGATGAACGCGACAACGGTCGTTACAGGTTTGGGTTTGACACATATGTCGTTATATAATATATCTATATATATATATTGCTATAGTAAAATATATATCATTTATCTGTAATCATGAGTGGGTCAAACAAGTTATTGCTTACGGATATTATTCAGGCGAGAGAAAATATAAAAAGAAAATATAATGCATTGAAACAAGGAAAGTTTGAGTCGGAAACAATGATGAACAACACTTTTAGTTCTATTATCGAGCCGCTTAACAAAATACAGCAACACTTGAAGCCATTGCAGGAAACAGAATTCTCGCCACCGTACAAGGCCACGTTGACAAGTTGGAAGAATAACGAAAATGAAAACGAAAATTTTGATTCAGATGATATGTATAACGCGTTTAAAACGCAACCATCCGCCGGAATGGATAAAGTGTACGGTCCGAAAAAACTCCGCAATGGTGATATTGTTTTGGGTAGAAAAAAAAATTAAATTTACCAAAAACGAGTTACATATCGAGTGTGTTGATGACGGGTCTGTAACTTATCCGTTAACGTTAGGTCTCGCTAGTTTATTATTTGTTAAATCTCCGAAAAATATACGAAAAGTGATTTGAAAATGTATAAAGAAATATTAAATAAAACATCAGCGCATAGAACAAAATATGGAAAAGAGATAAAAATATCGAAGGGAAAGAAATATGAACTAATATCGAATCTGTTTTCAACCGTCGGCGGCGGTAGCAGGGTCAAAGATATTATAAATATGCGATTACAGAAAACGCAAAGTCTAGTTTATTGGAACGATGCTAACGAATTGGTCGATAGATTACGTTTACTATATTCATCTCTTGCAGCGGGTAATACAGCTGTACGTAATGAAATAATTACGATTTGTGAAGAATTGGTTGAAGCTAAATTATTGAAAAATATTCCAAATGTCTAAACACGATATAGCACTAGAACTTCATAAACCGGTTAGAAAAAATTACACAAGACGACGGGTAAATGTTTACTATAAAAACGATTTATTTCAAGCAGATCTTATCGATATGATATCATATTTTAGAGAAAACAATGGATATAAATATATATTATGTATTATCGATTGTTTTACTAAATTCGCCTGGGCTATACCATTAAAGTCTAAAAAAGGTGAAGAAGTCACCTTAAGTGCAGGTAAAAATATTTATCGATAGACATCCGAATCTGTTGCAAGTCGATCGCGGAAAAGAATTTTATAATAAACATTTCAAGAATTTGATTGAAAAATGCAATATAAAAATGTATTCTACGTACAGTACGGTAAAAGCGTGCGTTGTCGAGCGATTCAATCGTACTTTAAAAGAGAAAATGTTTAGACAATTTACTGCTAGGGGATCTTACGAGTGGGTATCAATTTTACCTGAGTTGATGGATAATTATAACAATTCTATACACAGAACAATCGGTATATCCCCCAAACAAGCCGAGGTAGACTCATCACTTATAAAAATAAAAATTCGTAAGATTAAACAGACAAAAAAAATTAAATTTACTGTTGGCGATAAAGTTCGTATCAGTATGCATAAAGGTGTTTTCGTTAAAGGATATCTACCTAATTGGTCTACCGAAATATTTACTATTATAAAAGTAAATAAAACATCACCAACAACATTTATCTTGGAAGATTATACCGGTGAACGTATTGCCGGTGGATTTTATGCCGAGGAAATATGTAAAACAATTCACCCTGATAAATATCTAGTTGAAAAAGTTATTCGTGCTAGAGGGCGTAAAATATTCGTTAAATGGCTGGGGTTCGATAGCTCGCACAATAGCTGGATAAATAAGACAAATCTTAATATATAAACAAACAGTTGTCGTTTAACCATGGACGTGTTTGGTAGTTCTTCATCTAGTAAACTAAATAAACTAATTTCAGACGGAAATAAAGTGTCTGAATATAATTTTAAAAAAACACGGTAAATCGATTGATGAAAATCACGAGAATATTGAGAATCTCAGAGTGAAAACCGAATCGTTTGATAATCGTCTACGTGAAATTGATGATAAAAACAATATTTCCTTATCACTTCTTAATGATAGTGTAATTAAATTACAAAGTCGACTATATCTCTCGGAGAAGGAAATACTGAAAATAAATTCACGAGTCAACTCTCTTGAAGTTCATATAACAGACAGTACATAATTTTCTACTGCTTAAAGAATGACGTGCTCACCATCCTCTTCGGGGATTTTAGATATTGAATGCGTGCTCGGAACAAATTCTAAATATTTAATCAAAGAGATGTCTGTGATTGATACAAATAGTTGTGCAACTCAACACTGGCTTTTTAAACATTCATCGAGCACAGTACAAAATGCAAAAAGTAGACGTGTAAATCTGTGGCTGTTAAGAAATTATCATCAACTATCATTGGATTGCGGTGATGTAGAGTATAAAGAAATCGAGCGGATTTTAAATTCTTTGAAATTCGACATTATCTATGTGAAGGGCGAAGAAAAACGACAAATAATCGAAAAGTTTATCCCGGAAATCAAGGTGATAAACATGGAAAATCTGGGATGCCCGCGACTAAATACAATATTGAACGATTACAATGAGAGAGATTTTTCATTCCAACCGTGTTGTATTTATCATTCGTACTTAAATCCTAGAAATTGTACGTTTAATAAAATTTTTGCTCTAAAAAAATGGTTTATAAATAATCTCTTAAAATTATATTAATGTGTAAAACTTGTGTATTTTTTTAATAAATGCAATGATGGTATAATATCATTATGTAATATAGCAAAAATGTGTTTGTATGTTATTATAATATCCTAGAATGGGAGCAGGCGTATTAATCTTTCTTGGTTAGTAATCGAAATAATGCGATACCCGATTATTAATACACAGATACCAAACGTAGTTTTGGTTGTAATCTGGAGAAAATATATATATATATATTGAGATAATATTGAATGCAGTGATCTTTATAGAGAGTTATCGTAATGGTATCCCTAAATTGTTTGAAAAATATATTTATCAGTAATCTTTAAATGGACGTATTGTATTTTATAATCATGCAGCTGTGCAGTAACTGCGTTATATATTATCATTAAATACGTTTAAATGTTTTTCAAATATGTGATAAACCCTCATACTTCATGCTCGCTTAAACGAATATCAAAAAATAAAATCGAAATGAAAATATATGGAGTGGGGCTTATGACAAGGTCTCTTTACAGGGTATAAGGATCTGAAAAATCTAATAAACATTCATTCGTACCTCAATACTCTCAACTAGTTGTTCTGCATTTACCGAAACACTTCAAATATTTAAGTAAGTCTATTTTACGTATTCAAATTTATTATTATTATTGTTATTATTATTATTATTATTAAAATAAATTCATTATGCTTTTTATATTTTATTTTCAAAACGATAGTTAAGTGTCTGTGAATAGTTGTGTTTGCATTTTTTTTTTTTTTCTAAAATAAAATAGAATATCTATTCACATAATTAAATAAATATAAATAATAATAATAATAATAATAATGATACAATAATTTTCAAATGGAAATCTGTTTTTGCATTTTTATATATAATATATTATTATATTTTATATTATAATAATATATTATTATTTTACTATGTATACAAAATATAAAATTAAAAAACATTTTTTAATAATTATATATACATAATTTCAGAATGGATTCAATTTTATTATCTCTGCAAGCACAGGCTCAAGACCACGATTTTGCTCGATGGAGGAATTATGTATAAACGTGGAATATGTAATTGATTCATTTGAAGTGAAAACCACAAAATTTGGGGTCAGCGTGTTATGTGAGATATTCGATTTAATAGGAGAGCGCCTTTCCATTTTTATGCCGAGATCGGTTAAAATGACGAGGGAGCAATGTGAGGAATACAATGCCAGAAAGGAGAGGTGTATAAACTAGTTTACCAAGGAAAGCTTGGGAAGTCATTTGTATTTAAGTTTGTTTGAAAAAAATTTTACAAATAAAAAAATATGTTTTTAAAAATCTAACTTGTTTTATTTTGTTATTTTCCTTATTCTTAAAATTTAACAATGTATTATACACGTATTTGTATAGAAGGTTTATAGTCGCTAAAAAATAATTAATATTAATATTAATATTAATACTGAACAACAGTAGTATTTAACAAGATTTGGTGTATAAAAATTAAGTAAATAAATATTATTATTATTATGTATCTAACATAACAATAAAATAAATACGAGTATTAAAATACTTTAATATACAAATTAATACAATATACAGGTAAAAATATAAATCTTACACTATTCTATAGACTGAATATAATACAGGTACAATAAATTAAAGAAAATATGCTTTTTTTAAATCCAACTTGTTTTACTTTATTATTTTTCTATTCTTAAAATTAAAATCTATTATACACGTTGTTTGTATATAAGGATAGAGTTGTTAAAATAATTAATAGTTATATAAGTTTTTATATAATGATTGCAAACAATAGCATTCAAATATTAATCCCGAACGACGGTAATATTTTACATGATGTATTATACAAAAATCAATTAAATAAATATTATTATGTATTTAACATAAAAATAAAATAAAATATGAGTATTAAATTACTTTAAAATACAAATTAATACAATATACAGATAAAAAAATAAAAACAAATAAATCTTACACTATTCTATAGACTAAATATAATATAAGTACAATTAATTTAAAAAAAAATTACAGAGTTTTATAATGACCGTGCGCATAGGTATGAACACGGTCATCGAGAATAACGCGTTTATCATCCAATCTGTTCAAAGTCATCTTCAACGTTTTTACAGTTTTCACCTGATGATTGAATGATCGGATTGAAATGTTTTCTCTATACGGTGTATACGGAGTATAGACTGGGTGTTGATGTAGAGATGGGGTTGTGATATTAATAACAGGATCGATGGCGGCGATCCTATGTATATTTTTTATAACTTCTGCAGCACAGAGTACTGCATGTGTTTTCTTCATCACCTCATTATCAACACTTTCGTTGTCATCTGAATCGCTATCTTCAGCAAACAAACACTGTTTGTGATCGTCGAACGTTATGTGATTTTTAATCACATGTCCTCTAATCCCTTTAGCACGAATGTTCACCACCCGTTCAACGTCATACGCGTAAGATTTCGCCCGGAGTGCTACAAACTCATACATCGTACAACCGTCTGTCTCATCCGAAAAAAAACCGGGGATTTTCTTACGCGTGTCCGCATAACATGGGTGATCTCGGGGTAGATTAGAGGTGTCCATACGAAGCAACAAATTTGGATTGTTCGCCAAATCATGATAAAAATCGTCCGTCTCGATATGATATACCAGCGAATCTAAAATAATAATAATAATAATTTATGATATATTTTTTGAAAAATTAATTAAATATATATAAATATATACCTGTATCCGTATACATCAATGTTATGGCATCGTTATAATGGTTTTTCATTACGTTATAATGATAATCATACATTAGTGTCTTACTAATATCGAGTACTGCAAAACCAATATAAATTGGTTTGCAAAAATCAATTATTTTATTATGCATAGACACTGCTGATAAATTATCACTATAAATTGTGCAGCTCTTAAATGTTGGTTTGTTAACGAGTTTAGTTAATCTTTGCGAAGATGAAACCAGTTCGATTTTTATTCGTTTTCGCATAGACTCCATAGTTTTTTCCTAAAAATTTTAATTTTTAAAAAATTTAAAAAATATAATTTAATATTATGTGTATTAATATTTACCGAACACCGCATTGTTCATAAGCTTAAAGAAATCTTTTTCAAACTCGTTAACTGCTTTTTTTCTCATCTCTGTGTTAAGGTTTATATATGAAGCCATCCATGGAGATTGATGAAATTCCAACACACGATGCACCTAAAAATGAAATAAATATAGTTAACATGTGTATATAGTGTAAAGAGGGGTATATAATATATTTTTAATTACGTTTAATACATACTTTATCAACAACTAAACCGTTAGCCATGGCTTGTTTGAGGTTTACATAATGTACGATGTAATTTTTTTTAACCTCAAAAGTAGCCATCAATTTTCGTACGCGAGATGTGTGTGGTATGCTGGCGAATGGCAAGAATGGAAGATCATTATGCGCGTCGTGCAAGTCTTGCGGGTATGAGATATCGACTTCGTAAATTCTACCTAATTTATCCGTCTCTCTCATCCACTCGAGTTGTGCTAACGCGACGTCAAGATTCCCTAAGTACCAGCGAAATTCACCGTACGGCATGTAACGACTCATCGCCCATCCATATAAGTTATTACCTGAAATTTAAAAAATATATAATAGGAAAAAATTAATTAAAACAAATTTAGAAAATTAAATTAAAACAATTTACAGTCTTGGTAGATTAGCCATGATTTCGGCTTTTCATTGTCGTACGTCGGTGTTTTATAGTTGTTGGCCTTAGCGTACCGCATACTCGCTTGAACCAACCCCCCGCGTATACCCTGCTCTATCATCAACAACATTTCATAATCTGTGAGTAGATCGAGATTAATCGAGGTGTATTTCAACATACAATCGAAACTAAACCCGGGTGCGGTATAATAGTAAGCCGGGTCTAAATTGTATGTTGAAATACAGATATCCCGAAAATTCTCAAACACATCAGCTAGCAACAGTACATCGATTTTCAAATATAGATCACTGTACTCACCGAGAGTACGACATTTGAAGTGATCCCAAACCCGAATCGCATGCGTGTAGTCAACGTCTTTTCTATATGCGACTCGGTCAATGTACTGTAAAACTCAGATTTTCCCGGTAAGCTCGTATCAGACAGTTTGGACCAGCTGTCGGTGTATTCATACGGATATACACCTTTACGTGTTACTAGAGGCATATCGATTGAGGTGAATACTTTCGCGATTTCACGAAATTTTATGAAATCATCGGACGAAAGATTCTGCACCAAGCTCGACAAGCTCGATGCCATGAAACGACATGTATCGATAAACCTAATAGTGAATTCATTATTAATATATTTTGTAAATGAAATAAAATTTTCTTCACTATTAGGAATGACCGATATTCTGTTGTTATCATACCCCAACTCTGTAACAATAAAATGTGCATCGTATTTCGATAGATTATGCAAAAAACACGGAACGAATTTCTGTGTTTTGAGCTTCAGATTGCACGTGTTACATAGTGTTTTTAAAAACTCCCCTGACAAGTGGTCGTGATGCGCAACTTTGCAATTTTTTTCATTGAAAATTGAATTACATAAGTCGCATCTGGTTTTTAAACTATGTAAACGCGAATCCTCATCACTCATTATAATCGCAACGTTTGTCGCTTTCAATAATTTGCATATTCTATCGGCTACCTTGGTCACAGCTAGTACAAATTGTCTCGCCACATCATCACAGGCCTCGGATCCGCGGAAAACGATCGGCGTTTGCGGAAATTTCATACCTTTCAAGTAGTTCCACCGATACATTTTCCGAAGTCTTCACGATGAACCATAGCTCATCGGTCGATGTGAATGAAATGCTTGAGTGTTTTCACCATATCTTTCCGTTATTTTCAACAGAAGAGCTTCGAAGTCTGCGTATATTACAAACGGTAAACGTTGTGTCTTGCACCACGCTTTAAACTTCAAAGTGCTCCCCTCCGTTGGCATAACTGGTAAGATTGGTTTGTGCACCCCGCATATTTTTTTATGCTCTACGAGTGCGGGCATACCGTACGGTTTATATTTTCCGAGGTCTGCTATCGAAACTGGTGAAACACTTTTTGCAGAATAACAATTCATGCTCGTACAAAGTTTTCTGGTTTCGTACAAGCCGCGAAAAATTCGATATGTACGCGTAATGATTTTTATTCAAATTGTTGACGAGTAAAAGATCGAAATGATTCGTTTTTTCCTCGTCAACAACTCTTATCGGGTATGCGAGGTTGGTATTCAATTTTTTACAAAATTGAATACCATACACGTTTACAGATGTATCAGGATTACAACGTTCAAATATTTTAGTCTCTGATACAGGTGTAGGTGTCGTTAACCTTGAAAAATCATAACGGTACTCTTCATTAAAATAATTAATATCGACGCGTGAAGAATTGTTATTTTGCACGTGCTTTGCCAGAATCGCCCATTTAAAACACTGATGATCAATGTTTTGTGGGTTTATAACAGCTCGCCTCTTTATTATGTCCTGCGGGAGTGGAATATATGAAGACCCACCTAAAGGTGAATATTTATACACTCCTAACAATAAACCGTCGATATGTGATAAGTTGTACCCGCTCCCTTTATTCGCGTAAACGTCTTCTTCCATATGAAGAATTAAAAAGTCGCTATCGACCGCAGCCTCGATATCACTATATGCAAACAACTCCCTTGCCGACGTTTTAAACGCTCGGTTTTGAGACGATGTTTCAACATTAGGGATATCGTAGGTGGCTTCCAACTTTAAATTATATTTGATCGGGTGAACGCGTACACATTCGTGTAATTTATCGATCAACACTGACTTTACAAACCCGAGAAAAGTGTGGTAATTATTGAATTTCTCCATATTTTTTCTGTAATACCACACAACTCCGCGTTTAAGTGAAGCATTAATTTCGATAAAATTGTATGCGTTCACCGATTCTACACGTGACTGTTTGCGTGCAATATTTTTAGTTGTCTTATTAAAACGTTTACGCGATAAAATATCGGCGGAGGGGTTGCCGAGTGTGTTACCATTCACATGTACATTATTAAATGTCGATGATGATGATAGAGTACACGCGGAAAGAGGAGCTAATCGCTCTCGATTTTCTATGTCACCTAATATATTAAATTATTATTATTATTATTATTAGTTTTCATATTTAAAAAATATCTAAAGCAAGTTCGGAATCATGTTAAGCAATGTTACATTCAAATTCATATTTGTTAATTCAAAATAAAATGATGTTTGAATATTACACGCAGAGGGGGGCAAATAAAACAAATTACTTACCGTGTACGCTTTTGACGTGTCTACCAAGATTGTCCCTCCTAGTAAAAACTGTTGAGCAGACGGTGCACACAAATGTTGAATCCTCGTGTGTTTTTCATGTGTCTCGATAAGTTACTTTTATTGGTGTAAGTTTTTGTGCAGAAAGTACAGTTAAACATCATGATATTAAAATAAAATTAACTTGAAAAAATAGTTATAATATTTTTTCTGGAATGTGTTCACTTTTAAAAATTGTATAACACGAAAGGCTGCTGGAAACAGACTGATTTAAAATGAGTGTTTCAGTATTTATTTAAAACACTCGTTATACATATTTTTATCTCATCGAGTAGTATTATCGCCCTTCCAGTGAAAATAACATATACAATCTAAATTTCAAATATTTTGTTCAAAGATTACACATACCGACAATATATACGTACATATTATACGATAAGACATCATGTTGAGATCGGCGGTGGTGGATGCGACGGGGTGGGACGGGTCGACGTTGATGGCGTGGCGGGGGGGAGGACTCGTGCGTGAGGAAAAGGGACGGAGGACGTTTAGGTTTTTAAACGGCGGCGGGCGGCGTCGGCGGCTGCGGCGGCGGCGGCGGCGGCGGGTCTCGGCACGTGCGGTGATATCTCGGGTCGGCGGGTGGTCGCAGGACGTTCGGGTGTATCGGGCTGACGGATGAACGAGAGAGACGGGTCGTGGCGGGCGGGCGGGTGTCAAAATGTTTTTACGGTGAGCAGCGGGGGTGGGGGGAGCCGACATCAAAGCGCCGTCCACGCGTCGTCGTACGGTGTCCATCGCGGTGTCCAAGAGACGATCGCGGCGCGCGCGCGCGTGTGTGTGGGTGTGTGTGTGTGTGTGTGTGTGTGTGTGTGTGTGTGTGTGTGTGTGTGTACGATGAAAAAAAAGGGTTTAATCACGCGATTACACGGCACATTATCCCGGCGTGTCAGCGAATCGTTCAATTACACCGGCGGAAGAGGGGTATGAGTCAATCGAGTAACTGACGGTGAACGCGTGTGGAACGATGATGAGCAGAGTTAATTAGGTGATAATTGATCAATTATCAAAGGTTAATTGAGGTTAATTGGAGTTAATTGACGATAATTAGGGTTCACCGAGGAAGTTAGATGGAAATTGATCAATTATCAAAGGTTAATTGAAGTTAATTGAGGTTAATTAGAGTTAACTAAGGTTAATTTGGTGGAAATTGATCAATTATCGAAAGGTTAATTTGAGGTTAATTGGGGTTAATTTAAGGTTAATTAGGGTTAATTGGGGTTAATTAGGGTTAATTGAGATCAATTGGGGTCAATTGGGGTCAATTGGGGTCAATTGGGGTTAATTGAGGTAGTGGGCGAGGGGGTGGAGGATTTGGGAGGATTTGCGGGGGACCCAGAACCGCTCTTTTATACCTACTGATATAAACATTTATAATATTTACGTTGAATATTTTTCCCCAATATGCTGGTGTCCTAAATACTATCATTGAAGTGTAAGAAAATGTTCACGTTTAATGAATTTAGTAGTACTTTGCATTTAATCAAGATGAAGATAAATAATAATATTTATATATTTTTAACTAAAATAATTTTGCACTCCTTTAGTGTACATACATTATATAGAAGAAAGTATGTTATTTTGTATTAAATATAATTTAATGGGTTTTTTTATATAAACGCATATCATGTATTAAAGTATGATACTAATATATAATACATCAAAGTATTTTATATTTTATTTATACAATATGATTAAAATAAAATATATCTGTAGGACATATAATACATTTTCATAATACACAATACATTTACATCATCACCAAGAATAGGCTATCAAATCAGATATTTTAAATTAATATCAGATTGCTATACATATGATTCATTTAGTCAGAGTATTGGTCTACATGTAAAATGCATCAAGAACTATCGTTTCTTTTAGTAATATGAAAATTTAATATATATACATCCATATACTTAGGATAGTTTTTGATTCATCTTTATTAAATGCTATAAATAATAAAATATAGAGAATGTCTTAAATGGGTGGATTTGTTTGTATTACATTCAAGGCTGTAATTGAGGAGGGAAGGGATTCAACACTTCCCATCCTTGAATTTGTTTATTAACCATTGTTGGATACTAAATAAATAAGGCCCGGCCGCCCCACTGATCGCGGTATATTTGGTCTCCGTCTCGGTATCAGGCGCAATAAGGTCGCCGCCCAACCGGTCGATCGAAAAGCTCTCTTTTCCCATGTAACGTGAATGAGACGGCAACGCGAACAAACACATCATCGGCAAATTTGGAGAGCGTCCGTACTATTGTATTGATTTGTGTCCAGTGATTGAATTTGGCACGTCCGTACTAGCACAAATTCGATCACGGCTCTCGTGCCATTTTGCAAGTGACGTCTTCTCTGTCGTCTAACTGTCATCGTCTGTCATTGCACGCTGTTCCGGATACCAAGGGAGTCAGAGTCGTACTCTCAGATCAGGTTGTACTCTTCCTTGATACATTTGTAAAGAGTCTATAAATATTTATATAAATATCTTATTTTCAAAATAAAATAGATAACAGTCCGCATAAGGATTTGTCCATTACTATTCCACATCTCATAATTCTTTTCCATTCGCTCCCGTTCCAAAAATAATTACGAAAGGTAATATGACTAATGTTCAAGAGATTATAAGCGGTTTTTTAAAGCTTCTAACAACCAGATATAATAAACTGAATTTATTAAACTAAATTTTTAAGGTGGAGATACACTTTTTCACGATACGTGTTAACCTGTATTTAGACATAATTTTATCATACACAACATAATCTAATTTTTAAATATAGTAGTTGAAAATATATGATTAGGTTTTAACCCCCCCCCCCCCCAACCAATAAAAAAAAACTGTATTCCTACTACATCCATGATTACATTCATAGAAAATGATTTAATATTTCTTAGATTATTCAAGAGGATACATCGATTATATTCAGAATTCCACATCTATGGGTAAAAAATCTCTTAATAATTGACATTTATATTAAAATTATTCATAATTCGATTTTCGATTTTCGCTTTTAACTGATATTTATATTATGATAATCAATAATGTATTATTCTTATTAAATTAAGTTTTATTTTCATTTACACGTTTTTAATATATTACATACCTACCAAAAATGATATATTATATACTTGTTCCAAATTAGCTGTATAAATTTATATCGATATCAATTGAACGCGAAAAGAATTTACATTGTAGATTTCCTTAACGGTTATATTAAAATAATACTACAAAATTAAAAGAAAAAACTCTGATTTAGTTGTAGTCAATCTTGTGCTGGCAATTACAGTTTTATGTTTTTGGAAAACTGAAAATAATATGTAAATCTAGACATAAAGACAAATGTCATCATATTCATTAATTATAATAGTATACCAGCTTCCCTCTAAATAGTTTTTTATATTGATTTATAATTGCTCTTAACTCTTTGGAGCATGGCGGGCTATAAAATAACTCACCAAAATAAAAGCCTTATCTGCATCATGGTATAAAATATAATTCACGAATTTATTTTTGAATTTTATTATTTTCTTGCCTATTTTGTTGAAAAAGAAGTTATATTTAGTTATAAATATACTTTAGTAATGTGTGTAATTTTATTCTATTTGTTTCATATAAAATTTGGGTTGTTTCATATCACGATTTCGCCAAATACAAAATATACCATAATATATAGGTTTATTTTTAGAAAATTGGTTTTGATGTGGTAAAATAATTGTATTCTTTGTATATGATACGGAAATAATAATATCTACATGCGACATTAAATGTTATTTTGATCATAATCCCTATACGAAATTTAACTCACCGTTTATGACGTGTTGTGTCTAGAAGTTATATTTGGTTTATATTCAATATTTTATTTTGTCGGTAAATCAGTGAAAATACAATTATTTAAATCAACACTTTTAAATAATAAATTTAATAGAAGTTAGTATTTATATTTTAATTTTTTTTATTTATGCATATGACATATTATCGGCTTACATATATGGTAGATTAGTTAATAAATATATAACAAACTTATTAATATGTAATAGATTAATAGATAGATAAATTAATAAAAAAAAAAAAAAAAAAAAAAAATAGAAATAGAAAAAATAGAAAAATAGAAAATAACACAAAAAAAAAAAAAAAAAAAATTATAAGTTATTATCGCACAGCATGTTCCTCAAGCCAATTCGCTGCGACCGGGCCACACTCGTGCAGTTTTACCAGCCCGTCTTCGAATTTTGTGAACGGGCACGTCTCTACGATGTGCGTGATATTCTGTATCTCACCACATTCGCACAGTGGTGAGTCGATCATGCCCCATTTATGCAGTAGGTAGTTGCACCTTCCCATCCCGGTTCTAACACGATTAAGTGTTGTCCATTGTGCCCTTTTTAAATCCCAGCCAGGGACTTTTATGGAAGGTTCTATAATCAGGTCTTGGTTACGAGTTTCTGTTTGGTTCCATCGTATTTTCCAAAGACACTCTGTAGTCTCATTGTTTGTTTCTGTATGCCATATGGGGGCTCTGGACTTTAAGCGTAGTGGTGGGTGTCAAGCAGTC
>CM032339.1:36202602-36222506 GCA_019022885.1 Schlechtendalia chinensis
AACGCACGAAATATGCAACTTTGCACCGATATGTCTTTTCGCTTTCGACACTACGTGACTAACAAATCCGGCCCGAAGGACCAAATGTTTGTTACGATAAATTTTGTCGCCGTTTCTGTTATCACAAGGGTCGAAATACTTTGTATAAAAACAAAAACGTAAACGCACTTTTTCTTTGTATTTTAATGAACTGTAATTTTATTATAAATCGATATTGTTTTATACATATAAGACAAAATAATAATACATATCATACACACATGAGTACACGACAAACCTTTAATGCGTACTAAACGAATGACGACGGCGGGCGGCCGTCATCATGTTCAATATATCAAACTATATCTAATCGCCAAATTATAAATAGATTTAATATACGATGACGATCGTACACAGACTATGCCCTGCCATTGATGACCAACTCATAAAGGAACAAGCGGGTTTCCGTCCGGGAAAATCATGTACAGGGCAGATATTAAACCTAACCCAATATATTGAAAATGGGTTCGAAGAGAAGAAAGTTACCGGGATATCCTTTATCGATCTGTCGTCCGCGTACGACACGGTTAACCATGGCTTATTGCTCTCTAAAGTATATCAGATAACCAGAGACTACAAATTTACGCAAATCATTCAAACATTACTGAGTAACCGAAGATTTTTTGTAACACTAGCCGGGAAAAACAGTAGATGGAGAAATATAAGAAATGGGCTACCACAGGGAAGCGTTTTGGCCCCCACGCTTTTTAATATCTACACCAATGATAAACCCATATCTACAGATAACAACATAAAACATTATGTATATGCAGATGATTCGGCAATTGCTGTACAAGAAGATAGTTTTAAAGCAGTGGAAACAAAACTTTCTAAAACACTGGACCGTTTAGGAAACTACTATAGAGCAAATTATCTGAAGCCAAATCCTAGCAAAACCAATGTAAGTGCTTTCCACTTGAGAAACAAGCAGGCCAACAGAAAATTTGTAGTGAAATGGGAAGACGTAAAACTATTTCATTGTGGTACACCCACATATCTAGGCGTGACATTGGATAGAGCACTAACATACAAGACCCATTGCGAAAAAACGAGTAAGAAAATCAATACCCGGAACGGTCTGATACGGAAATTAACGGGATCAGCATGGGGCGCACAACCACATGCGTTACGGGTTTCAGCGTTGGCACTATGCTACTCAGTAGGGGAGTATGCATGCTCGGTCTGGAGAAGCTCTACCCACGCGAAGAAAATAGATATCGCCTTAAATACAACATGTCGACTAATCACAGGATGCCTAGGAAATACACCAATGGACAAAGTTTACCTACTAGCAGGTATCCCTCCACCACCAGTTCGACGTCTGATATCCTCTAAAATTGAACGCGGTAAACAAAAAAGAGATACGAGGCACCCCATGTACGGCCAAAATGACCCCACTTCTCGTCTGAAATCAAAAAAGTCTTTCCTAAAGATAACTGAAGAGCTAACGGAAACACCTTTACTAAGCAGGCTAAATGAGTGGAAAAAACTGATCACGGACACCAACGGTAAAAGATGGTTGGAACCAGCAGAAAGATTACCTCCTGGTAACAACCTAGACTGGCCGGTATGGAAGACACTGAACAGACTGCGTGTTGGTGTAGGATGGACAAAAGAAAATATGAGAAAATGGGGATATGGAGAGCAAGACATAACTAGCATATGTGGACAAGAGCAGACAACGTCACACCTACTTGTCTGCCCAAGAGGGCCAAGCCCATGTACACAAGAGGACCTTATGATAAGCAACAAGAAGGCGGTAAATACAGCCATATACTGGGCAAAAGAAAAGATATAATTAGTATGCAATACTTGATACCATTATTAGTGTGTTAATATTATTCATATTTTACATATTTTACTTATTTGATATCATTTATTTAGTTTTGTTTTCTAAATTACATGTTTGTTTTAAATTTAATTATATGATGCCTGACACGAGAAAAAAAAAATTATACTTGGCGACAAGTCATATGAAAGGCATTTTAATGTAAAGCACGGTTTTTTTTACTCAACGAATCAATCGCGGATTCTCGTTGGCGTCAGGTACACATGAGTGACTCGTTTTGATGAGAAATTTTATCTATGGATTACCCGAATTTACGAATAATTAACGAGCACACATTTCGTGTAAGTGCAATTTAATTGTTCAAATATAATATACAAACATCGCAAGTAACACTAGCTGAGTACACGAGCTGAGGGAGACAGGCTTAACAGCGTTGTCGGTCACGACAACGCAACGCGCGATTATACGTTCAACACGATTACAATCAATTACTTACTCCTATATATTGCGGATAAAATTAACGTTAACTATGATGTTAATATAAAATTGCAAAAATATTTTAACCAGAAATAAACTAGCTGTCTTATTAACGTATAAAACGTAAAGATTAATTTTTCAAATGTTCTTATTCAGTGCTTATTTATTATCAGTCACCATCAGAGTTTTTCGCAATGGCACCACACGTACCGAGTAAATCATTGAGTTTGAAATAAAGAGTTGGAATTAGTCGGTATAAGGACATTAGTACCCTTTCTATTTCTAAATTTGCTAAAAATTTTTACATAAGAACAACACAAGTGGCCCAAAATTTTAAAGAATAAAAATGAAACTTTTTGTCGATACAAAGAAAACGCCACAAATTAAAAGTCTCATCGATTGCAAAGAAATGGGCCTCGTTAATATTGATTAAGTTGTTTTAGAGTGGTTCAACCGTGTAAACTTTTGTTTTAAATCAAATCCCATGGAAGCAATGATGAGCAAAAAGACGATGACCAACCAGAACACTGAAATTAAATCATTTGAAAACAATTCAAAAGCACTTGGACAGCTTAATCATATAAGGGAATTTTATTTAAAAAAATGTGACTGAAAAAAATGTTCACACGTGAATAATTTAATCAACCATCATGAATTGAAATTGGCAAAATTCAAAAACCATCATTAATTCAATAATATTTCGAAATCAATAATTTTTTAATAGTTTTCTCTTATAGAAATATTCAAAATATTTTATTAAATAGATAGAAACCGGTTTATAATGGACAACTGTCTATATCTGACACTTTTGATGGTCCCGTTGTGCTCATTGTTGGCGCGCAAGATATCGCCAATTAAATTGTCAATAAAAACAATCATTAAATTATTAATAATTATTATTATTATTAGAAATTAAAATGTTATCGACAATATGTCGATAATACGCTTTCGCGAATTTTCTGCGAGTTCGCCACCGTCCGTGTGTTAGGTCGTGTCGTCGATGTACGCAGATCGTCGTCGTTCGAAATTATTGTAACTGTTTCTTGAATTATTATTATTTTTTTATTATTGTTCTTTATGTGCCGCGAATCGTCAATTTTTTGTACGCGTGCGCTAATCGCCACAACAGTGTAATTATTATAGTGAAATTTACTTCTGCGCAAAGCGACAGTAAAATCGTAAGCATTTATTTAATTATACATTTATCGTTTGTTATATTACATATTATCATATTATACATTTATCTTTTATTATATTACCTATTATATTATTACCTATTATTATTATATTATTATTGGTTGTTATTACATTATACAAGCGTATTATTTATTGCCATATTGCATTGTATTATTTGGATTGTATTTATTAATCATTTATTTTTAACACGCAACATTTATTAAGTTGTGTCTGGGCGCGCGTAATATTGTTTTACGCTCTCGGCCCGATCATTTTGGTGACCTCGACGTGATTTAAATAGTGTGGTAAATTGCTTACCAGGATTATCACTTATGGTGTTGTGTACTGTGAACAGAGCAATAGACCATATTTATATTTATCTTCCGTATTATTATTGTATTCTACCATTTTTCAAAGAGATCTTTCGTCTTTTTTCTAAACATTGCCGCTGTTAATTTATATTGTGATTTTTACTGTCGTATATTAATTATTATTATTTTTTTTTTGAAATTTATCTGGCCTTTTTGTCTACTATTTTTGTCGTTGTCTGCTAAATCTTTGAAAGTGTTATATCAGTCAATTATATTTGCTTATTAAAATGGTCTTGGACGAGTCGATGAAAAAGGTGCTTAGTGATCTCATAAGAAAACGTGGTGTAATAAAAGCGTCTTTAACACGAATTGTTAATTTCGTGAACAAATTTGATCCCCACGAACAAGCAATTTCGTTACTTGAATTCAGGCAAGAGGAACTCCCTCAGATAAATCGTAAGTTTGATACCATTCAGAGTGAAATTGAATTGCTTACCACCGATAATGCAGAAGAAGCTGAGAATGAATGAGACAAATTTGAAGCCGACTATTTTGAACTGAGGTCTCGAATACAAGAATTTATAAACGCAGAAAAACCACCTAGCACAATAGGACCTAATGCATCATTCGGAAATACTTCGTTCGTTAATCGCACACAATTAGCACTTATTCCTCTACCTAATTTCAATGGAAATATACAGGACTGGACATCTTTCTTCGATGTTTTCCGCGCCATGGTCCATGAAAACGATACGCTATCAGACGCGCAAAAATTTTTCTATCTGAGATCTTGCTTAAGTGGACAGGCTTTAGATTTGGTGCGATCCATCCCAGTGAGTGATAGTAATTATGAAGTTGTGGTACAAAGATTAAAATAACGTTACGATAATAAGAGTATCGTAATTCAATCGCATATACGAGCACTATTAGATAGTCCACGCGTAGAAGAGCAATCAGCTACAGCAGTTCACAAATTGCACTCTCATGTCTGTACGCACGTGGCAGCCTTAAAGGCAATGGGGCAGCCTATAGAACACTGGGATGCGTGGCTTATCACTATTATCACTAGCCGTCTGGATAAATACACCGGTCATGGATGGCAGCTTCACCAAAGGAATACTGATCTGCCAAGGTACGAACAACTTGAACAATTTTTAACAAACCGCTGTGTAGCTTTAGAAAGTTCAGAATTATGTGATCAGAGAATGGAGGGAGATACAATCAATAACTCATCAATGAATGTTAAAAAATCCAAATTTGTTGCAAGTAAAAAAAGTTTGTTCGTTTCAGAAAATGTTGAACCTCCGTGTATATGCTGCAAGGAATTTCATAAGTTGTATACATGTGACCAGTTTAAAAAACTATCGGTGAATGAGCAATTGTCAAAGGTCCGTGAAGCACAACGTTGTTTCAATTGCTTATCTCCGCATCATGGAGTAAGCAGTTGTAAGTCAAAGTTCACATGTCATCACTGTAAAAAGAGACATAATACCTTATTGCATTTTGAGAAAGTAAAGCAACAAGTGGCTGCAGATAACGTCACAAACCCGGAGCAACAAGATATGTCAACAGCTCAAACTGCCCTTTGGGTCGCTCAGAAGGGCAGTCATGTATTTTTAGCCACTGCAGTAGTATCAATAGCAGATCATCACGGTATCAAAAGAAAATGTCGAGCAGTCCTAGATAGTGGATCTCAAATTAATTTTATTTCAAAAAGGTTAGCTAACTTATTAAAACATCCACGTGAGCGAACTAATTTGCCTATCAGAGGAATCGGTGCCAGTCGAGTGAATGCTGTTACCAGTATCAAGCTTAAAATTGAATCCAGAGTAAAACAGTTTGACATCGACTTAACATGCCACGTACTACCAACAATTGTAGATGATTTTCCAGTCTGTCCAAACTCTTTGCAAAAGTGGGAGATTCCTGATGAATTTATTTCACAACTGGCAGACCCATCATTTTGTTCAGCAGGGACAGTGGACCTACTTATCGGTGGAGGTGCATTTTTTGATTTACTCGAACCTGAACGCATTCCATTAGGCACAGGTTCTCTCTGTCTCCAAGGTACCAAATTAGGTTGGATAGTCACTGGAGAAATTGGTGCACAGTGTCTCCTAAATATTAATTCCATGGGACAGACACTTGAAGAAGGATGGATGGTTCTAGAAAACAACAGGAAGGATGATTACGGACGTCTCTCTAAGACTAATAAAAAAACTTACGAAGAATTGGAATCACTAAAACATTTCCACGAGACTGCAACACGCAACTCAGATGGCAGGTTTGTGCTACGATTGCCTTTGAATTCTAATATGGAGAGTTTAGGAGACACAAGGGAAATGGCTATATCGAGATTTTTAAATGTAGAAAGAAGGTTACAACGAGATAAAACCTTAAAAGACGCATATGTCATGTTCATGGAGGAATACAAAAATGCAGGCCACATGTATGAAGTAACCAATGAGACCATTCCATTAAAGAAGCCATTCTATCTGCCACATCATCCAGTCCTCAAATCTTCTAGTTTAACAATAAAGTTACGTTTCGTTTTTGACGCGTCAGCTAAAAGTACAACCGGAGTCGCTCTCAATGATGTATTAATGTGTGGACCAACAGTACAAGAAGAATTATTCTCGATATTAGTACGATTTCGAAGGCATCAATATGTTATCACTGCAGATGTCGAAAAAATGTTCCGTCAAATTTCAGTGGCCATCGAAGATCAAGATTTGCAGCGTATAGTGTGGCGTGCCGATCCAAGTGACATTATACGCTCATATAGATTAGCAACGGTGACATATGGAACTATGCCAGCATCCTTTATGGCCACTCAATGTCTCGTTTCATTAGCAGAGACAGAAAAGCACAGGTATCCAAATGCATCTATAGCGATACGCCGTGATTTTTATATGGATGATCTACTAACAGGAGCTGAGACTATAGAAGAATGTATTTTACTACAAACACAAATTAGTGACATTTTGGACTCAGCAAGGTTTCCACTTCGAAAATGGTGCTCAAATTCATCTAATAAACTTGCAAATGTAGATGGAGTTAATAAGGAGCCATTGTATGTTATACAAACCGAAACGGACGATGTAGTCAAATCACTTGGGTTGTATTGGAAACCAACCCAAGACAATCTTGGTATTCAGATAGTGGCCACTCCAAAAAGATCAATTATTACGAAACGGATGCTATTATCTGATCTAAATAAAGTTTTTGATCCATTGGGATTTTTAACTCCTGTATTAATAAAAGACAAGATATTTTTACAACAGTTATGGCAAATAAAGGTGGAGTGGGACAAGCCTTTACCTGACGAAATAAAGAAGAAATGGGAACTATTTCATCAACAATTAGAAAGGCTAACTTTGTTATCTATTCCAAGGAAATGCAAACCATGCTCTAGTGAACAAATGGAGGTGCATGGATTTAGTGATGCTTCCCAGGAAGCATACGGTGCCTGCATTTATGTGAGATGCAAGGACAACAACGGACAATGGCACGCACATTTGTTATGCTCGAAATCACGGGTAGCACCAATCAAGGGTGTAACCATTCCAAGGTTGGAACTTGGTGGAGCGTTGGTTTTAACTCAATTGGCAGTTAAGGTAGCAGCAGCATGGGGATTGGAAATTAAAGACTTTCACTTTTGGACCGATTCTATGGTACTTTTGGGATGGCTCAATAGTCAAACTATAAGGCTCAAGACTTATGTTGCCAATCGTATTGAGCAAATTTTAGAAGTTACTACCCCACTGCAGTGGCGACATGTAAAAACTGATGAGAACCCCGCAGACATACTCTCTCGAGGAATTTCTGCAGAAGAAATACAAAATTCAACACTCTGGTGGAAGGGACCACAGTGGTTAACCGAAGAGCAGTCCTACTGGGAATGGTTGGATAGTGCGCCAATAGAAGAAAGGGATTTACCTGAACAGCGGACGATTAAACTTGTTTTAACATGTACAGAAGCTCCCAAGAATTTAGTAAATATATATTCAGATTGGCCTAAGCTTGTAAAAGCTATCGCTTGGTTATCTAAATTTATTGAATACCGTAGAGAGCAACAACCACAAAGGATTACACGTCAGCTTACGGTAACTGACCTAAGGAATGCTGAAAGGATTTTGACTTTAAGGGCCCAGAATGATGCATTTCATGAAGAAATCGGTGCACTCATTAAAGGTTTAGAAGTTTCGAAAAGAAGTAGCCTTCGATTATTACGTCCAGTGCTGCAAAATGGTTTAATTCTTGTAGGAGGCCGTTTACAAAATGCGAATATCAACGAAACTCAAAAGCACCCAGTTATTTTGCCTTATGGTCATAAGATAACTCGTTTAATATTTGAAAACCATCATCGGATGATGCTACACTGTGGTCCACAATCTTTATTAGCGAGTATCAGACGATGTTATTGGCCGATAAAAGGAAGAGTAATTGCTCGATCAACTGTAGTCAAGTGTATCACATGTATACATGCAAAACCCAGGTTCGAAACGCCACTGATGGCTCCAATGCCAAGACATCGGGTTCAATCTACGCGACCATTTGCTATAACAGGAGTAGATTTCACTGGTCCTATGATAATAAAAAGTGGAGTACGTAGATCTCCTGGAAAAAAGGCGTGGATAGCGGTGTTTGTGTGCTTTGCAACAAGAGCCATACATCTAGAAGCAGTAGAAGATTTGACAAGTGCTGCAATTATAGCTTCATTAAGACGATTCATGGCCAGAAGAGGAAGGTGTTCTACGATTTATAGTGATAATGGCACCAACTTCGTTGGTGCCAAAAAGGAACTAGCAATTAACATAAAGAATGCCGACAAAATTGTAGCACAGGATGGCATAACTTTGCACTTCAATCCTCCATCATCACCGCATTTCGGGGGGTCTTTGGGAGAGTGCAGTAAGAGGTGCTAAGCACCATTTGACTCGCGTTGTAAAGGATACCAAATTAACATTGCTAGAATTAATTACACTAATTTGTCAAATAGAAGCATGTTTAAATTCTAGACCAATAACACCATTAAGTAGCGATCCAACGGACATTGAACCTCTTACGCCTGCTCATTTTCTAATAGGCGGTCCGATGTTTCTACAAAACGAGACAGATCTCACAAGCGAACAGCCAAATGGTATAAAGCGATGGAAGTATGTGCAGTACTTGATGCAAACATTTTGGTCGCGGTGGCATAGAGAGTACTTGCCTCAGCTCCAAACACGAGGAAAATGGACAACCATGAGGAAGAATTTAAGAGTGGATGACTTAGTAATTAGAAAGGATGACAACAACCCTCCAGCCAAATGGAAACTTGGACGTGTTAAAGAACTTAATACTGGACATGATGGAATAGTACGAGTAGTAACGTTGCAAACTGGTAATAAAAATGAGATTCGCCGACCAGTTGTGAAGTTATGTCGAATTCCGTTAGAAGGTGAAGATGTCGAAGAAAGTTGAAACATTATAGCTTCAACGGGGGGAGGATGTTGGCGCGCAAGATATCGCCAATTAAATTGTCAATAAAAACAATCATTAAATTATTAATAATTATTATTATTATTAGAAATTAAAATGTTATCGACAATATGTCGATAATACGCTTTCGCGAATTTTCTGCGAGTTCGCCGCCGTCCGTGTGTTAGGTCGTGTCGTCGATGTACGCAGATCGTCGTCGTTCGAAATTATTGTAACTGTTTCTTGAATTATTATTATTTTTTTATTATTGTTCTTTATGTGGCGCGAATCGTCAATTTTTTGTACGCGTGAGCTAATCGCCGCAACAGTGTAATTATTATAGTGAAATTTACTTCTGCGCAAAGCGACAGTAAAATCGTAAGCATTTATTTAATTATACATTTATCGTTTGTTATATTACATATTATCATATTATACATTTATCTTTTATTATATTACCTATTATATTATTACCTATTATTATTAATATTATTATTGGTTGTTATTACATTATACAAGCGTATTATTTATTGCCATATTGCATTGTATTATTTGGATTGTATTTATTAATCATTTATTTTTAACACGCAACATTTATTAAGTTGTGTCTGGGCGCGCGTAATATTTTTTGACGCTCCCGGCCCGATCTCTCATATAATCATACTCTCGTATAATCAAACCGGGAGGGAGATAAGATTATCCTAGGATATTATTACCTTCCAGTAATATAATACTAGTATATCTATACCCCCAGTAATGTTTTGCTCGTATGATATTACATCCTTTGAGTGGGGAGGAGGTAAGAATATTCTAGTATATTATTACCTACCAGTTATGTTTTTCTAGGATTATTATAAGTCCGTGTAGTAAATATAAAATTTCAGATTTGTTTCATACCGCTTACTGAATCCCAGTATATTGTTACCCCCCGGTAGGAAAATAAACCTTCATTTCTCTATTACTATGGTGTTATTGGTTATAGAGACACAAATTTAACGTAGTACATTTTAGGTAAAGATACTCTAAGTCACAAGTCCAATGAGTTTACTCCCAGATAATGAAAGAGGGAAGGTTCAATTTTAAAAATCATCGTATTGAATTCAATTTTAGTCGTAGGAGATTTGCGATATCATAGATATCAATGAAAGTGTTAGAATAATTATATATCATTTTATCGACATTTACATTATGTTAATATTTCAGGAAATTTTAAATACAATCTTTGTGGATATAATGTGAATATTTTCGTATTGTATTGAATGTAAATATCTTGCGTTTTTGGGTTCATTCATATTTGTTTCAACTATATCATCATAATTAATAATAGCAATCCTTGCCACAATAAAATTACCTTTAATAAAACTAGATTTATTTTCAAAATGTCCTCTTAAAGCTTGTCTTTGAACTTCTATCACCCGCAATGAAATAATGATTGCCTTCATATATTTTCTATTTTCCATTACTAAACGTTCATGTTGGTCCAAAATTTGAGATAAAACAGAAGTATTTTTTTTTTAAATTTTTTTTTATATTCCATTCATGGTATTAAACATTGTTTATGCTCACCAGATTTATCATAAAAAGAAAATCCGTTGGCAGACATTGCAGTTTTCCAATTTTCATATCCTATACTTCTATAGTTAATGTCTAAATTAGTTTTTAATTTATTGGAAAAAATTCTACAATGAAACCAGTATGAAAAATATTAATTTTTACTGTATTCTAACAATTTAAAATGTTTATACCAGTTGGAATTGAAACTCTTCATTAATTTCGTTCAATTGACACCGTACACAGTCTTTGGATACTTTTAAAATGTTATTTGAGTAGGATCCTCATCAAAGGCTTGACTTATATCTTTAGGACTAGGAATTTTTCGAAAACTCTCTGGTTTTGTTAGATATTTTTCAGCTACTTTACATTCAAAGTTATGTCCCATCACTATACAATTTTTATTGTTGCTTTCTTCACTTGAATCATCACTAAACAATAAATACATATAATATAGATAAGAGTTGATTTAAACATTTAAAAATTGAAGTCATGATTAAAATTAAAATTATTTAGCTTTAAAATACATAAAATTTTACAAAATATATTATGGAAAATAATTATTTAATTAATTTGAATATAAATAAATATCTATAAATAAGTGAGGTTTAGAATATAAATGTATCGTCATAATTAATAAATATTAATTAATTTTAAAAAAGCATACATTGTATAATGAGTAAACTTTATAATTATTATAATTTTAATTAAACTTAAAACAAAATACTAACTTCACCAATTTAATTAAAATCCAAAATAAAGAAAATGAATAAGAGCCAATTATAAAATAATAACATTATTACACAACTCAAAAAATATTTAAATAAACTCTGTTTTAGAAAATTATACTACTATTTAAGTCTAAATTTTTACATGAATACACGATGGAAATAATAATGTATAATAATACATTGTAAGGCACTTTTTAAACTTTTTGATATTAATGTACAATGTTATGAATTGTTATTATATGAATTGTTATTCAATAATGAAATATTATTATGTTATGAATAATAATATATCATTAGAAAAATAAATTTATACTAACCTACTTAAATTATTGTCATCAAAATCTTCATCGTTAGAAATTAGTTCTTCTTTACATTCAATGACAATACTGTGAAAAAAAAATTAATAAATAGGTATTCACAGACCACAGTTAATTATTGATTAAGTTTAAAACACAATTGTAAGAAAAATTAAAAATATCTAGTATAAAACACTTAAAAGTATTTAAGATACTTATATTTAATTAATTTTTTTTCTACAGATATTTACAGGATAAGTAATTTGTGAATATTTTAAAGTGATAATGATTATAATAATAATAATGTAAACAATATAAAATATAGTTGATATTAGTTAGACGTTATGATAATAATGTAATAATGAAATGACGAGGAATATAAATAAGCATATAATACTTAACGAATAAGATCATGTGGACGACCGCGTTTTAAGTGTCTTGGAGATAGTGGATGTTTGTGTAGGTTAAAATGGATTGATCCTTTTGATTTGAGAAGTGAACTGTGGAAATTTTCGGCAAACGCGCTTATATGCTCATGAATTTTTGTGATTTTGAGGTTTTTGTGTAGATTTTCATTACGAATGAACCATGGAGCGTTTGTTATAACACTTAAGATCTTATTTTGGAAGATTTGTATTTTTTTTAAATGTGTGACTGAGCAGTTACCCCAGATAAGATAGGCGTAGGTAAGTATTGGGCGTAGTAATTGTTTGTATATTAATAATGAACATTTTTTTTTGTAATACTGATTTTTTATTTAGTAAAGGGAATAACGTAGAGAGGCGCTGGTATGCTTGTTGTAATATTTAATTAATAATTAATAGGTGATTTTAAATAATTAGTAATAGTACACGAAGTTTTCGAGATGGAGCATTTTGATTCCTTATGTTCTAGCTAATTTTCAGTTGTGTCATTTTTTTTTTTTTTTACTTAATTAGGAAATTGCTAATGTTATTTATCAATTGATATTGTTTTTGACAAAACAAATAAAATAAAATAATATACAAAGACATTCGTTGTTAAAAACTAATAACAAAATGAATACAGTTAATACAGCAGTCAGCACATCAACAATAGGTCAACGCATTATGTAGTTGCTGCATAAGTAAATCATATAATAGGACGATTACAATGAGGATTAATTGATATCGAGCATAGTAATACTATTCCACTGATATCTGTTTATAGATACATGGAGCAATTCACCCATATGTATATATATAATACGATCTATTATCGACGTAGGTAATACCATTAATTATAAGTACAAGTATAACCACAAATTATAAATAAAAGTAGGTTGCAATAATATTATATATAATATGTTTTTGTGTACCTATCGTGAACTATTACAATTTGTTTTCAATTTATGAAGCATGACCAAATTATTAAGTTTAAGGTCGAGCCAGTGATAGGGTCAGCAATTTTTAGGTAGGTTCATGGCCCAACATATCTCATCCTAGGCACCGCCACTGTCGGGAGGTAATAATATAAAAGAATAATTTACCCCCCCCCCCTCTCACAGTGCGATAAGACAATACTAGGGCAACATTACTGTGTTATCTACTCGTATTATATTACTGGTGGAAGGGGACTCGGTGGAAGTGGTGCAGAACCTCGCGAACGCTGCGCTCGTGACGGTGGCGGAGCACATACATGTGCTCGGCGTACGGCTTGTCGTCGAGAAAACGGTGGCCTTAGCGTTCACGAAACGTTACGGGCCTGTGGAATCTCGGTTACAGTCGAGAGTCAGACCTACGATTATGAGCGACCCATAAGTATCTAGGAGTGATCCTAGAGAACAACGGGCGATGTTCGGTGCGCAGTTGCGTGCCGTCTCGGTAAAAGCCGAGCGGGTGATATTCGCCATGTGTAAACCCATGCCGAACGTGAGCGGCCCGCGGGAGGTCCGTAGGCGTCTGCTAGTGAACGTCGTGCAATCGATACTATGCTACAGCGCTCCGACATGGGCGCCTACATTAGCTTACAACCCTCAGGGCGTGGAGATGTTGGTGAGGGTCCAGCGTCGGGCGCTCATCAAGAGCGCCTGTGCGTACTGCACAGTCTCCTACGACACCGTGCAGGTAGTCGCTCGGACGCCCCCGATCGATCTCCTGGCGGTCGAACGCGCATAGACGTAAGACGCGAGGAGGACGATACCGTTGGCAGCGGACGGAAGGCCATCGGGAACTACAGCGGCGTCGAGTAATCCAAGAGCCTCGACGATGGGTGAGTGGGTATGGAGGGTAGCGAGATGGGACCCAGACGCTGATAACCCCCAAGCTACTTGATTGGTGGGTGAGGAGATCGCATGTTGAGATGACATTCCATCTCTCCCAGCTATTAACGGGGCACGGCTGTTTCAACCGGTTCCTACACCGGGTCGGACGTGCTCCGGAGAGCGGGTGTTCCCATTGCGGACCGCCCGACTCTTAAAGCAAGGATGATGTCAACGCGTTTCACACGCTTGTTCGTTGCAAGTCCTTCGAGTGGGCGAGAAATAGATAATTTTTTGTAAATATACATTTGTAAGGGGTGGTGTGGCCGGGGATTGACCGGTCACCAACCCAAGTGAAATATTGTAATTTTCATTTGAAATAAACGATGGCCACACACTGCCCCAAGTATTGTTTGATAGGTATTCTGGATTTTTACGGTTTTCACACCCGGTAAGGAGGTGATATTTGATGGTTATACTGAAACTGTACGTCATATACGAATTTCACTGTATATTTATGTGATAATAAATATGTAGGAAACGTTTACATAAGGTGTATGTATATTCGACGAAAATTTTGATGTTTTAAGTATTTACATTTTTTTTTATAAGCACTTAAACTCAGTACTAAATTGTATTGATTAAAGCTTTAGATAAGTTCATGTCTTTGGAAGGTAATATAGTAGTAATATTTTTAAATTTCTATGGGTACATTATTATTATCAATCACTTGATTAACAAATAACAATTTTGTTATAGACTATGCGGAAATGTACTTTCAATTTATAAACTTGAGTTCATTAGTTGAAGGTAATTTGAAATTATTATAATAACAATAACCGAATTATGACGCATAATAATTGTTCTATATATAGAAAAAAGAAATATTGTTATACAATATTATCCGATTTCTTGCATTTTCAGATAATGCATTAGATCTCAATCAATGGTGCTTAAAAAATTGTTATAATGGTGATTAATTTGCAATCAAGATTTAAAAACCTATTACATATTTATGGTTTATGCACGTGTAATGCAATATAAAAAGTCATTGATAATTTTATATTATAATCAGTCTCGTTGATAAATTAATTTGATCCATTTGTTTTTGTTTTTTCGGAATACATCAGTTTTCCATTAAATATAAGCTAACTATTTGTGTATAATTTTCTCAAGAAGATGTTCGATTATTTTAACAGAAAAACATAAATTATGAACTTCTCATACATTTTATTCGTCTTTAATGCATTGTTTATCGTTTTTATTTTATTTCTAAATAAAAATGTTGTTTTATTGGTGATTTAATTATTATTTATAGTTTGTAATTTGGTCTTTTAATAGTATAATGCTTTGAAGTAAAATATATGAAGATTTATTGTGTATTTTATAATTTTACTAGTTAGGTTCGACTATAATATACCTAAAATATCAAAAAAATAAATCAACCAAAAATACCATTATCGATAATATACAATAAATAAAATTCGTACAATTTAAAATAGAATTGTTGTTCTCAGATTTATTTTATTTTTTATTGATCAAAAAAACATTGCCAGCAAAGGCCATTAATTACAATATATATATATATATACATATACACAAGATGATTTTTTTTTTAAATTTAGGTAAACAAATTGATTTTTTTAAGGAATTTGATAAAATCTATGTTCCGCTGGTAATCGGGTTCATGTTCAGAGTCCAGTTTGTGGGGTATGCTGTATTCGGTCCGATTTTGGGTATATTTCAGGCAATCGGAGATAATGTGCTTGACAAAGAGGTCCACTTCACAGGATTGACATAATGGTTCATCCTTTCCAGCCATCAGGAATCCAAGTGCGGTTCTAGTCCTACTGTGTTCTATTCGTAGTTTATTATGTGCAGTTTCTTCTTTTCTTTTTAATATAAGGTTTCGCGATCTACATAAATCTCTCTTAATCTCGTCCAATTTGGTGCTTTGTCTATTTTCAATATTTTGCTACTTATTTTTAACGATTGATAAATGTTGTTGAGTAATCATAACTTATTTGCTCAAGTAGAAGAATATCACTATTGTTATATATATTGTTCATCCGCTATTACATTTCCTCATATAACGGAATGTCCCGGTATCCACATAATACTTAATTGTTTATTGTGTTTAATGGCTTTGTTTCATTTATTTTGAATTTTGGTTGTAATATCTCCGGGAGTAAATTGGTTTTTAATACTTTTAATTGAAATTAGAGGGTCACTTAGTATAATGAATTTTGAATATTCTTCATGGATTATGATTTCAATAGCCTTCTGTATAACCATCGCTTCAGCTGTGAATATAGAGCAATTGGATGGTAATTTGTACAGTACTTTTTTATTTGGAAATATAATAGAAAAACCAACTCCTTCTTGAGTTTTTGATGCATCAGTGTATATTTTTTTGTGATCTTTATAGTTTTTGATTATGTTTTTTAGGTGGTTCCTGAAAACATTGGGCGAACTTTGTTGTTTGGATAAATAATTGAATTCCGTTTTGATATGGTAAACACTTGTCCATGGAGGTTTAGTATTATGTTCTTTAATTATAATTTGAGATGAAATAATCTTGTTTTCACCCATTAATTTTTTAAAGTCATTGTTGTTTTTTCCGTGAATCATATTGTTGGATTTGGCAGATCTTGCTATATATTCAAGGTATATTACCAGTATTTTTATATCTGGGATGAGTTATCCAGCTAAATTATAAACACTAATTATATGTTAATAGATAAATTACAATGTAGATTTTTTCCAGTATCCAGTTTAATCTATGATTTATAATTTTTTCTAATTATTTTCAGATTGTGTGTAGTAAAGTGATTGGCCTGTATTTCTCAAGTTAGAATTAGTCTTTTCCATGTTCTGAGATCTAACCTAACCGCTCTTCCAATCTAATGGCCACACTCCTCCACACAAAATTGTATTGTAAAGTGTTGTTAATAATTCAAATGCTTTTCTTCCGAAATTGCGTATGAATGAATAAGGTATTTGATCTGGACCCAGACTATTGCTTTTGCATCTCTTTATAAAATGACATAGCTCTTGTACAGTTATTTGGTTGTTTATTTAAATTCGGTCCAAATTATTTTCATCTACGGTGTTTTAAATCGTTTCATTTTTCTTGTTGTTTAAATAATTTAAATTGCGTGTTGAAATTACTGTCGCTGCTGGTATTGTAAAAATATTTTCCGAGTTTATTTGATATTTGTTCCGGGTTGCTTATACCTTCATTTTTGTTTTTGTCTAGTTAATTAATTTTGTTATTTCTACTAAGACCTATTAGTTATTTAATTTTTTTCCAAACAAATTTAATGTCTAAATTGTCATTAATGCTACTTATAAAATTTTTCCATAAATATTTTTTTACTTATTTTGATTAAATAATTTGATTTAGGTCTTTGTCTTTTAAGGATTTTATAGTCATCTAAGTTATTTGTTTTTTAAACTTTTTCAATACTGCCTTCTTAACTATTAGTGCTTTTTTGATATCTTAGTTTCACTAAGGAACTTTTGGTTATTGGGTTTTTCTTTTGGGTTTTCCATTTGTTAAGTTGTCTATCTTGACTATATAATTTGTGAGATTTTCAGTTAACTGGATTACATTTAATGTTTCTATGTTTTTTATTTATGTTATCTCTGTTTCTAGTAATTCAGAAAATAAAGGCTCTATTGGTTTTTTAGATTTAATCTGTCTAGTAATATCATTGTATCGGGAACTAGTTTGGACCATGATGTGAAAATGATCACTGCTGGTGATATTGGACGATACTTCCCATTCAAAACGTAATGCCAGGCTGGAGCTGGCTTATGTTAAATCGATATTAGAAAGTTCGCTATTTGCGTGTTTAACTTTTATATCAATTATCGGGTACCCAGGTACCTTTTTCGAAATTTTTAAACAATTTTTACTGTTTCTATGAAAATAAATTGACACGCTTTTAAATTCTCATTTTATAATAATAATCTATCATTTAGTATAGTTTAAAAACGTTTTTGGTTAATTTTAATTTAGTTTTTATGATCTATAACTTTTTATACTCTTATCCAATAACCGGGTGCCTGGGTACGCACATGTTAAAATACACAAAAATAAATCGTAAATAATTTTAGAATAAATATTTAATATATTTTAAATGAGTAATATGTATTATAGTAATATTTTAATGTAATCAAATAAAGTACTAAATATATTTAACAAATTATAATATTTAACGCAACGACAAATTGTGTGCGAATGTTCATCACACACTGGTTTATTACAATCGTTACACGATTTTCTTTTCTTTCGTCTTTATTGTTATGCAATTTTCAAACACAACTGGCATACACCGATTAATTTTTACTTTCCTGTAACACTCCGTGGTGGTTCCTGTGTTTTGGAAACTGAACCAACTCATTCAACTTCTCTCAAAATACATTCATCGCCTAATCTGGTAAAAAAATATCTCATGTCTTGAATATTTTGTGATCGATCCTGGATAGCAGGAAGGCATAATTCTTCGCCCAACTGCCGTATAAACAAACAATTTTTGTGAAATACAAATAATAATGTCAATGTTTGATGTGATGTACACGGTGCCATTTCTCAAGGAATATAACTTTTGTTTTTCTTCAATGTTTCAACATTTGTCAATTTCCATGATAACAATTGTTTTGCATAGTTATGTAAAAAAGTTATCTATTTTTACATTTCTGCCTGCACTCTTGTATAACATGATTAAATTTTTCACAATTCGTTCGCCTTGGTTGATTTCTCGACCTGTTCCAGTTTTTCCAGTATATATTTGGTCAAGGAAAGGATAAATATATTTTGTATCGCATATCACCCAAACTTTTATACCGTTCTTGGCAGGCTTATATTGAATGTATTAAATAAATTTAGTTCTTCCTCGATAAGGAGAGATTATTATCAGAAATTCCATCTGGAACAATAATTTTATTTGTCTATATAGGCTCATAATCATCATCATCATCATCATCGCTAAGAGAAAATTTATCGGAATCAAAAAATATTTTTTCCGACAATAAATGTTGATGATATTTTTCTTTTTCTTTTGAATTCAATCATTGAAATAAAACACATGTTATTTTATTATCTACTAGATTAACGCTTTTAAATATATTGTGATTGCAAAATATTACCTAGCATATTACATTGGAGATAAATCATCCATTTCAGATAAATTAAATAATATCCACAACGTAAAATAAAAAGACCACTATAAAACTTTTTATTTCGAGTTAATTAATAACTATATGATAAAAGATAATCAAAAATTATGCTAATAACAAACAATTAATAAGACCTATTGATTGATAAACAATTTCCTAATGCGATAAAATACGAAAACTAATATATGTACTCGGGACCTCGGTCATTGATGAAGCGAAAAACATTTGGTCATTGACATAAGCGATAAGGCGAGTGGGTTCTAGATTATTAAGTAGTATTATGTGTATGTTTTCTAAAAAAATTTTGATTTATTTTCGTCTATTATCAGTTGTTATTGATCTCCACCTAATGTTGAGGCTATTGAAGTCGCGAATTTTTATTATTAAATGTTTAGGGATTTGTTTTATAATATTTCCGATGTCCATATTTGTGAATGCGTATTGATTAGGTAAATAGATGTTACATATACTAAATTCGAGATCTTTAAATTTAACTGAAGTTGCTACGACTTCCAATTCCGAGGTTATGTTGATTTGTTTACTTAAGTATTCGGTTTATACATATATTGCTGCACCACCACTAGCTCGTAAGCAATCTATTCTATTTATGTAGAATTCTTTGTAGGTATTTAATGTTCCTGTAATATATATTTTAAAGTTAGACTTCTG
>CM032339.1:36223006-36284911 GCA_019022885.1 Schlechtendalia chinensis
ACCGTTGTTCGCGCCACTATGTTATGGTGGTTACCGACCGCGATAAGGCGCACGACCCATGAACGGGCGACGTATGTATTTTTGTGAATAGACGGAGTTTCCTGTTCGCAATTATCGTCGTCGTCGAGTCGTTCGCGGTGGCGATAATTTTAGTACAGTGCTGGCCCAGACGGCTAGCGAAATATACAGATTTTTCTTCGCGGCGGTCGACGAGTGCCGTGACGTCTCGTCGTGCGTATTCACCGTCAGTACATTGAAGTGTATTATTGTGTGTTATAAGTTTGTTAAATACATTTAGTTTCCGTGTTGGATAAAAAATAATATTTGTTATTACTCAACCCGTTCGTCCATCCACAAAACAAATAGGCCGGTGGGCAGAAACATATGGTAGCAGAGCGTGGTTCGGGCTGAGAGTTGAGTATTACCCTCAAATATTATTATTAATATTATTAATATAATTTTGTTGTTGTTATTGTGTAATAACGTCTTAGATATGAGTATATCGTGTATGTATTTATATATGTCGTATTGTTAATTGTACGTTGTGAGCATTGATAGCGATTTATCATGACTACCCGTGATGTACGTGCGCTTACGCGCGCACAATTAAAACGTAGTCAAGCTATATCTGGAATACAAGCGATTTTAGAAATGAGCAAAACCGTGTTGAAGGATGCGCTACTGATTCCGACATTTCTAGAAATGTCAAAAAAGACCGAGTTGTTGTGGGCCAACTTTCAAGCAGAAAACGATGCTGTGTTAGACGCACTTATCGAATTAGATCAATCTTCAGAATTTTCCACTGTACTGGACTCTGAATCAGTGAGATGTGTGCTAATATCGCTGCAATTCGCGTATCGTTAGTTTCCGACGTACCTAATGATTTGTCCTCGAGTCATACGAGTATGCTACCGACCTGTTCAGCTATTCAGACTCAACCGATGGGTGCGGGTATGACGAATATACAGTCTGGAATTCGGTTACCCGAGATTCCACTTCCTCGATTCAGTGGAGATCTATCATTGTGGCCTATTTTCAGCAACCGCTTTCTTTCACTTATCGAAGAACGCCCTAATCTGTCCAATGTGGAAAAGTATCATTACCTCTGCAGTGCTTTAGACGGAGAAGCAGCCGCTGAAATCAAGGGTTTCGTCATGTCTACCGATAATTATCCTCTTGCATGGGCCGCGTTAGTAGAGAGATTTCATAAACCACGGCAATTGGCCAATATTTTGGTGGAGCGACTTTTGTGTACGCCTATTCAAACCCAAAAGTCAATATCGGGTTTACGGGAAATTATACAGATATTTGACGAAAACGTTACATTATTACAGTCTTTAGCGATTCCGGACGTCGGAGCCTTTATTTTATCGTTTCTGTCGATGCAATGTCTGCCACTTGGTGTGCGTAAATTATTCGAATCGTCATGCACTGAGGAATTTCCATCTGTAAAGGATGTAATAACCTTCATTAAGGACCGGGTGCGAATCCTTGAGAATGCTGGCGTTTCGAGTGTAACCGACTCGCGTCAACGTCGCGTTGACCCGAATTCATCGCTGCAGGGTAACACTAATGTTAAACGATGGCCTCAGAAGGTGTTGGTGGCCACGGAACCGGGCCAGATTTCCAATTTGTTGTGTTCCATTTGCAATGGGTCTCATTTAAGTGCATCCTGCACAAAATTTGTTGCGATGAGTTTTGAGAATAGACGTCACCTGGTGCTCAAGAAACGATTGTGTTTTAATTGTTTATCAGGACAACATTGGACCGATAAGTGTCTGAGTACCGCTGTTTGTGCTCAATGTTCCAATAAACACCACATGTTGTTACATCGAGAGGTGTCACTACCAAGCAATCAATCAGATTGTGACTCATGTCCAACTGCCGCATCACTCATGAGTTGTCAACCTGTCAAAAATGTGTTATTAGGAACAGTTTTGATTCACGTACGTGACCATTGTGGAACCAAACAAGTTATACGAGAGGTCATAGATTCTGGTTCCCAAGTTCCCAAGGTTCCCAAGTTCCCAATGCCATAACCACGTCCTGTGTCGAACGTCTAGGGCTTCGTATGTCGAAAAAGACATTACCTCTTACTGGTCTATCTGGCTCCGCGATACCAATGGTTGCAGGTATCGTTGAGTGTCGTGTCACTCCTCGGTATGCTGTGAAGCCTGAACTGGAAGTAAAAGCTTGAGTGTTACCTAGTATTACGGCAGATATGCCACGGTGTTCTCTACCCCCTACCGTCAAATCTCAATTTGATCATCTTGCATTAGCTGATCCAACGTTCGATCAATGTGGCCCAATTGATGCTTTACTCGGAGCAGATACGTTTTCAGAAATTATGGATGGCAAGCGTATATCTGCTAAAGACGGATTGCCCGCCGCGTTTGGGACGATATTTGGGTGGGTACTCATCGGTGCCGTTGAATCCAATGACGTCGTTACATCTAGTATGTTGTTGACGTCAGTATCTCCATCATTAGAGCGACTGCAAGACGAGAACGACCGTTTCGTGTCCGAGACGACCGGTTTGAAAAAAGAAATGGACGAGTTGAAGATCCGACTCGAGGAGACCGAATGGAGACTGTGTCAGAAATCCGGAGAACTAGCGCCCGTCAAATCGCAACTGAAAGACACTCAGAGCGACCTGACGGCGAAAGTCCACGAAGTGATCGCGCTGAAGTCCGAAGTCCGAGACCTGTCGCAAAAGCTCGAATCGAAGGAACGCCGTGTGCGCGGACTCAACGTGTATGCTAAACGTCCGCCGGAAAGGTAAGACGGCGACGGCAATTGTTGCGACGACCGATTGGATGCGGACAAACTGTACTCGCTCGTCAGACGACTTAACGAACAGGTGGAGAACGAGTTGAGAAAATCGAACAACAACGACGGCAGCAAGAAGTGGTCGGACGAGGAAAAAGACGACGTCTGCGACGGGGATGACGGAGGTCTGAAACGGTTCCGGGAGCTGGAACGGCACACGGCCCGGCTGATCCGCGTGCTGAACGAGGAACGGAAGAACTTGGACCAGGAGCGGCACAAGTGGTTCCAGGAGAAGGAGGATGTGTTGTGTTACCAGAGGCAGCTGCAGATGAACTACGTGCAGATGTTCGGGAGGACGCAGGCGTTCGAGGCGCAGATCGAGAACCTCACCGTGCAGATGAACGTGTGCTCGGACCACTGCGGCGCCGCGACCGCCGCGGCCGGCAGCAGGAACGCCGCCAGGAAGGCTGCGGCCGCGGTCAAGACCGTCAACGCCATCAAACTGTAAACGACCACGGCGTCGCGCGGACCGTCCACGCGTCCGTAGTTTTTGCTCTGTTTTTTTTTCTTTTTATTATTCTTTTTTGTATTGTTTGTATTAATTTATCGATTTATATCAGTGGTGGGACATAATGTCTCTCGATTTTGTTTAAACCTGAAGGTTTCAACGGGGGAAGATGTTCGCGCCACTATGTTATGGTGGTTACCGACCGCGATAAGGCGCACGACCCATGAACGGGCGACGTATGTATTTTTGTGAATAGACGGAGTTTCCTGTTGGCAATTATCGTCGTCGTCGAGTCGTTCGCGGTGGCGATAATTTTAGTACAGTGCTGGCCCAGACGGCTAGCGAAGTATACAGATTTTTCTTCGCGGCGGTCGACGAGTGCCGTGACGTCTCGTCGTGCGTATTCACCGTCAGTACATTGAAGTGTATTATTGTGTGTTATAAGTTTGTTAAATACATTTAGTTTCCGTGTTGGATAAAAAATAATATTTGTTATTACTCAACCCGTTCGTCCATCCATAAAACAAATAGGCCGGTGGGCAGAAACAAATATACTAAAATAAATACTACGCTGTGATGAAATATATTTTTTACGATGTAATAATCAATAAATTTAGAACAAACATTATTTTTTCGATCAAATCTCTTTGTTATGCATTAGTATTTTAAAGTCAAACATTTATGGACTCTTACCGTTGCATCCTTGAAATTAAAATTTTTTTAAAGAAATAATTAATTATATATTGTTTTAATTATGTGAAGCATATAATACTTATTATATTTTAATATATATTTACTTCTAAACTTGTAAATAAATTTTTTGAGTCTTTTTAAAACTTACGAAGAAAATATTCTTCTCTTCAAGTAACATGTTTGGAATACTTACTTTCGATATCTGGCATTTCTTCTAAAATGTATACGTGTTTAATTATAAAAATATCATGCCTAATACCATATTTTCATTTAGTTAGACTACTTAATATTTGATATCGTATGTCAAATATCTATTAAATCTGCATAATTAAAATGCTTTTTGCATTTATAACATATAACTTTATTTGAGTGTGTGTATAATAACAAATGAATGGATATGAAATACTTTTTCCATTCCAAATAAATGTAGTGATATATATTCCTACCAATACCATAATTAGTAATCATAGAAACATTAAATATTTTCATGAAAAATAATACTTATATAAAACAAACAATTAAACTCTTATTAATGTTAAACTGATTGACATCAGATTGATAAATAACAACGTCTAAATATTTAGTAAATTATAATTGTTTATTATTTATTGAAAACATTGCGTGTTGGAATCTCTGTTATAAAAAATTATTTACCTTGAAGTGAAACTGAAATACACATTGAATAATGAGAATAGTATAAATTATGTTTTATTTCGATGTGCAATATAACATTTACCTTATACTTAAATTAGGACACATTTATAAAACATTCAATTAATAAGGACTTCGTAATATTAAAACATTTTTGTACCAATTTCTACAAAAACTACACTATTCATAGTTATGTTAACTGATATTAAAAAAGTAATCAAACCATAAACAGAAATAAACAGTTCTGTTTTATTCAAATGCAATATAGTGTTAAATTTTATATGTATTTTTTCAGGCACATTGTTAATTTATTTCCTGTGCATTATGTTTTCGGTGAAAATTTTTAGTAAAAATAGTAGAAACAAATTCATATTGGTACATATAACTCGATTTATGTAATCAGTGATTATAAACTGTCAAAGATCTCTCACGTTATATAAATTAGATGCTAGTGAGATGCACTTGCTAACGCCTCTCACACAGTGGACAATCACACAGCTAATCAGTTCTTATATTAACTAACGTTGTATAAATACTTCATAAATATAGTTCAAAAACACATAAAGACGATATTATAAGACAAGACAACATCTTCACTTTTCGAATACCGTATTGAGCATTTTATTTCTACATTCTATACACAATGTCAATATGCGAATGACAAATAACAGTGTCAATGTGTAATACTGTTACGAGCACCTTCACCACAAATCTTAATATTGCACCTGATATATTTGTTACTATTATTCTATGTCAAGTTGGACTCATTAAAAAATATTATTTTTTGTGACACGTTAACTATGGCGATGAAAACCGGGAAGTTAGGTTAAATTAATATTTCTTAATAGAAAATAATTAAGGTTCTAATGTGTATGAAATAGACCGTATTTTATTGAACTATAATAAGTAAACCTATACTAAAACGAATACTAACAGCAATTAATTGAAAATATATAATATAGTTACATACGAGGTTCTCCAAATACATATTCGTAAATAGAAATCAATAAAACTGCACCGATGATATTTTGGGTTTTAAAATTAATCATTTTTTTTTTAGTGTAACACTATTAATTTCTTGTTTTTGCAAAAAACACAAGACCACGTATGACTCTAACTATCGTTTTACACAATATGCTACGTAATAGTTGTATTAGAAATCAATACACCTATATAAAAGAGGAGTTATTTGCGAAAACCTGAATAAACAACACGTGTGGAAGCAGCTGAATATTACTCTTAACAATTACTTGTTTGTAGTGTTTATATTGTTTTCTGACTCCGTTTAAGCATAATTACAATAGCTTAGATGTAACATTATGTACAATCTAGTTTTTATTGAAGATAAATACAATTGTATGATAATGATATTGAAATTATCAATTGTCCTGTGTTCGAAAATATTAAGGAAACTACGTAGACAATTTTTAATAAATTTCATATCAAAAAATATTTTTACAATGCAACTTTTCATAATGAAAATATCAATAATATGTAGATACATACTAAAAGATAGTGATAGATTGGACACACAGTTTGAAGAATATTACAATTAAATCGTAAAGGAAACAATTTATACAATTATAAAACAAACATTCAATGAATATATTGTAACGTAACGGTTACTGACGCCCTTGATAATTTTGAAGATAAATGATAAAATGAATCACACCTGATAAATAATAAAAAATTGCAAAATACAATTAGCAACATAAATAAAAAAATTACACGACGGGCCAAAGCATAGTACAAAAAAAAATAATATAAACATACCCGAATCAAAATGTATAGGGAGTAAATGATTCATCTCTCTCTTGCTCTTGTATCACAACGTTTAGGAAAGATCTCTTCCCTGATCTACTATATCCTTTTTAAATTACAAAAAAATTCACAGAAAAAAAAATAAAGACAATTTATACAATATTAATTTGGTGTTGTTCGATAAACGTACGTGCTTGGAGAGTGGAGAAAAAAAAGTTTTATTAATTCGCCGGGCCAGCATTTATGAATAATCAATATGAAGTTGCGATGGGAAGGGGATTATCGGTTGACATTCCTACCGGTTTTGTAAGAACGTCAATTATGCTAAACGCCCAATATATCGATATACTCGTTACGTTATAGAAACCACCTTTTATAAATGTGGACAATTATTGGTCGCATTTATTAATACAAAAGTAACGAGTGAATAATTAAAAAAAACATATTACAAATATATTTTTAATAAATATATTTTTCTAAACGTTGAAATAAACCTAATAAGAACCGAAAAACTAATGAGATACTTGATGAAGATATTGGCGCAGTAAAACAACATTGAAACATGTTTTTCATTTCTTTGACGACAAAAGGTCCTTCATAAAGCATGACAAATTTTTGACAAAATTGACCAAGAGATATGCATGTATTTTTGTGTGTTTCTCCATCAATGCTGTTCATATAGAGTTAGCTAGTGGACTCAGTACCCGAGAGTTCCTGCAAGTGTTGAATAGGTTTTTTGATAGAAGAGGTAAGGCCCAGGTGATTTATTCCGACAATGCTACTAATTTTGTAGGGGCCAATCGATATTTGAAAGAGGTGTACGAATTATTTTGGTCAAGGAATCATCAATGGAAATTTATCCCCCCACGCTCTCCACATTTTGGAGGTTTATGGTTGTCCATTGTAAAATCCATGAAAGGTCTTTTATTTAAAGCGCTGGGAGAGTCGCATTTAATTTTTGAAGAAATGTATACGGTGCTCACTCGTGTAGAAGCCTGCCTCAACTCCCGTCCAATTACTCCTATCTCATCCTGTCCGACTGATTTAACTGTTCTTACACCCGGACATTTTCTTATCGGTGAAGCTATGACCGCTGTACCCGAACCCGACCTTACTACTACCCCTATCAATCGACTAGATCGATGGCGCCGAGCAAATCAATTTTCTCAACATCTATAGAGAAGGTGGAGCCAAGAATATTTGTCACAGTTAGAAGTGAGGTATAAATGGGCTAGCGAGAAAGGATCAAAACTATCAATTGGTTCTATTGTCCTTATATGCGAAGAAAATATTAGTCCGCTGCATTGGAAATTGGGTCGAGTCCTAAGTGTTCAGCCAGGTTTAGACGGTGTCGTGCAATCTGCTTGTACAAAAACATCTTCCGGAGAAGTTCATCATGCTGCGCGTAATTTAAGTATTTTACCCTTTTCGCAATAAAAAATAAAAAACGGAAGGATGGATGTGAGGATATTTTGTTTTTGTTTTAATTAATTATTTATTTGTACATATTTTTTTTCTCTCAAGCATATACGAGAATAAAACGTAAAAAAAAATATGTTTTAATTTGGAGTATCGTGTTACTTATTATTATATTCATTTATATTTACTTATTCTGAATTATATATATTGTATTAAGAAGTAATCAATAAATAATTTTATTATTATATTTTGATTATCAATATTATTATTATATTCCTTTTGTAGTTTTTAGTAGAGTTTTTTGATTTATATAATTTTCTTATGTTTTGTATTTGTTGAAAATATTATTTGTCAAGGTGGGCGGTATGGTGGCAACACTGTCACGACCGTCGCGCCCGATTATTATATAATCGTTGTAGGCCATCGTTGCCGCGACACAGTCTTCGCACGGCAATACGTCTGTACGTACGAAAGAATTATATGTGAAACTTTTAAATGCAGTCCACAATATATAACTAACAAAACTAGAATATTTTTTGTTATTTAATCGAAAGCTACCGACCACAGGGCAAACCAGTTGAAGGACATCCGAATTTATATTTGTCTCTATACAGTTTATCAAAACAATCAAGAATGTTTTTACTTGCGATTACTATTAGTTAATGTACATGGACCGAAATCCTTCCAAGAAATGAGACCAGCCAATGGTGAAATATGTGCGACCTATCGAGAAGCTTGCCAGGATTTAAATCTTCTTGAGAACGATGTCCACTGGGACACAGCACTCGCTGATGCATCAAATATTGCTCAACTACAGAAAATACGTGCATTATTTGCGATATTATTGACAACGTGTTTCCCATCCAATCCAAAAGATTTTTTTGGGGAAAATACAAAGATGACATGAGTGAAGACATTCTACGTCGTTTGTGAGCGACGAATATCAGTATGCAATTCACACCAAACGTGTATAATGAGGCGTTGCTATTGATCGAGGATGTATGTTTGGTAATCACTAACAAAGGATTGGTGCAATTAGGAATGTGTGCACCCGATTTGACCTACTAATACCGCATATAATCGTGATTTGCAACGTGAAACACAATTTGAACTCCATGACTTGGGTATATTTGTTGAAAATAATCTTCCAAAATTGGTTTCAGAAAAGCACATTGTATTTGACACAATTGAGGAGGCAATAAACAATCATAGCGGTGGATTGTACTTCAAAGTTGTGCCCGGAGGTACAGGAAAAATATTTCTCATTTCTATGATATTGGCACTAATACGATCACAGAAAAAAATAGCACTGGCCATTGCATCACCAGGAATTGCGGCAATTGGACGGTGGTCGAACAGCGCATTCAGCACTGAAATTACCGTTGAATTTGCAAACCACTGAGATGCCCATATGCAATATAAAAAAAATTCTGGAATCGACCACGTTTTCCAAATATGTAAACTTATCACATGGGACGAATTTACGATGGCTCACAAAAAAGCTTTAGAAGCGCTTCATCATATACTGCAAGATTCGAGGGATTATTAGACAGCCTTTTGGTGGAGCACTTATTATATTATTAGGGAATTTTCGACAAACTCTGCCAGTGATTCAACGTTCAACACCTGCTGATGAACTTAATGCATGTCTTAAATCTTCAGTTTTATGGTGACATTTCAACAAATTGACTTTGAAAACCAATATGCGTGTTCAATTACAATATGATGCATTCACCGAACGTTTCGCAAAACAATTGCTGGTATTGTGAATGGGAAGTTGAGAATTGACTATTCTACACAATGTATCACATTGCCAACAAGCTTTTGTAAGATGACATCTACCAAACTCGAAATAATTCAAAACGTTTTCCCAAATATCGCGCAGAATTATAAAAATCATCATTGACTTAGTGAAAGTGCTATATTAGCAGCTACGAACAACGATGTTAATTCCATCAATTTCAGCTTTCAAGACAGAGTACCAAGCAATGCGACAACGTGCATGTCTATCGAAACTGTGATGAATCAAGATGAAGTTGTCAGTTATCCCACGGATTTCTTGAATTCATTCGATTTGCCAGGTATGTCACTGCATTTTCTAACATTGAAAATTGGCGTGCCTATTATTCTTCATCAATCCACCACGACTTGGCAATGGTACAAAACATTTGGTGAAATAGATTATGAACAATCCCATCGAAGCTACAATTTCAAATCTTACAATTCAAGTGAGAAGATGTACTGTTGCCATGAATTCTAATGATCCCAACTGATATGCCATTTGAATTCAAACGTTTGTAGTTTCCTGTCCTTCTTGATTTCGCAATGACTATCAACAAAGCCCAGGGACAATCGCTGCAAGTGTGTGGGCTAGATTTGAGGAATCAATGCTTCTCACATGGACAATTTTATGTAAACTGTTCACGCTTCGGAAAACCTTCTGCTTTATTCGTGTACGCACCAGACCGAAAAATGAAAAATATCGTTTATCCAAATGCACTCGAATAACACTTTGAATATTAATCCCCATAATGATTGACTATTGGAATCTTATAGTTCATCGTGAAATATTCTACATTTGCACCTTGCAACGCACGGGTATTCAGCTAGTTTTAATATATATATATATATATATGTTATTTTAATAAATAAAAGTAGATGTGCATATATTAGTTAAAGTCAGTGTGTTAATAGGCTTTAATGGACTGTATATAATTGAGAAAGGAAAATAATATTGATACCGTTGTATAAATGTACATTTTAATAATACTATATTTGCGCCTTTCGCGAATAACAAACAAATTAATAATTATAATCATAATAATAACAATAACAAAAACACATGATAACAAACAATAATAATACCAAACAAATAATATTAATCTCACTGATATCGCATATTAACGGTTACCGTTAACCGCAGGAGTAGTGTTGTCTCTTATGACCATAACCTCATTTAACGAAACTAATTCCGTTGACGATCTATGACTGCCCCACGTGTCCAGCCTATGCTGATTCGCGACTTTCGTACGTCCGTCCGTACGGTGAACCATAGCCACGACGTCCTCGTTAAAACGTTTGAACGTTAACACACGCGAACGTTAATGCGAGTCGCCGTACCAAAGAATTACAATTGACGAAGACCGATAACCGAATTTTATTTTACTTCGACGAACTGTTACATACACACACCGGCGGACGGGCAGCAACACAGCAACTAGCGATGGGCACAACCGAATGAAAACTATCGAACTATTCGATAGTCTAAAACTATCTATTTATTCGATAGTTTTTAAAAACTATCGACAGGAACGAATGTTTTTCGATAGTATCGGACTACCGAACTATCGGACTACCGAACTATCGACCTACCGAACTACCGGACTACCGAACTATCGATCTACCGAACTACCGGTCTATCGAACTACCGGACTACGATGGGCATTACCGAGTATATTCGAACTATTCCATAGTTTTCATTCGAATAAAAACTAGGTCCCGGATATTCAAATAAAACAACGTAAATTTGTATAGTGGATAGTTCGATAGTCCAATACTATAGTATACAATACTATAGTCCAATAATATAGTACGATATGTTATCGAAAAACATTCGTTTCTGTCGATAGTGTTTAAAAACTATGGAATAAATAGGTAGTTTTAGACTATCGAATAGTTCGATATTTTTCATTTGGTTATAAGAATATCAAAAACTAAAAAAAATCAAGGGGGGGGATCTATCCCCCATATCCCCCCCGTAAATACACCACTGCTAACCTATGTGAAGTCTATCTCGTAAATAGAAGCATAGAAAATATTCAATTTTAATTTTTCTCTGTGGTAAAAGTGTAAGTAAGTTTCTAATGTAATACATTTTTATATAAAATACAAATTTTATATAAGATACAAATTTATGTTGTCTTATTAGAATATACGATACCTAGTTTTTATTCAAATGAAATATACCGCATACACGGTAGTTTGTATTCGAATGAAAACTATCGAATGTTATACTCGATAGTTTTCTCTGAACTATCGAATATATTCGGTAGTTAAAACTATTCGGTAGTGCCCATCACTAACAGCAACACACTCGTTCGCGCGGACGAGCGTAGACGGACTATTCCCTTATCGCTCGGTGGCGTTGTTGGGCGGGGGGAGGGGGGGTCGGAGGGAATATTCATATGACTCGTTATCAGTACCGAACACAGTGAGTATTATATAATAAAAAAATATTAAGTGGTTATAAAAAATTGGATTATTATAAAAATATAACAATAATATTTTACTTTCATACTAATCCGATAAAAAATAAACAATTATTATAAATCAACTTTTTGTTTATATTGTAATACTCATTAGACTTATTTAGAACACATATCCATTTATTTAAGTATACAAATTTTTTAATACATTACATTTTTATTGCATAACATTGCATTCAATTTAATAATTATTTTGTCGATAATTACGTAAAAATATACAAAATGGTATAATAATATAATACTGTATATAATCGTTTGTTTTTTACAGATCAAATAATTACGAAATTTGAAATTCAATTAAGTATGTCGAGTTTCCATAACATTTTTTCTAGGATCCTAAAAACTAAGATAAAATCAGGAAATTGTTCTATTTTGAAATTAGTAAAAACTGTTAAGAACCTATTAGTTTAGTAACTCATAAATTCAAAATAATTAAATACATATCCCGATTCACAACAATGATTTTAATGAATTATCGTTATATATTTATTTTAAAACATAATAATTATTGGTTGGCTCTCTTCGCCAAGAAACTAGAGTAAAAAACAAAAACAAAATATTAATAATGTAAAAAAAAAATGTATTATAAGCTATAAATGTTTAAGGAGTTTATGATCCAAACCAAAGAAAGAAAAGTTTCAATTACGCATTCAGACAATTGAGTATGTAATTAATATTCATAAAATATAAAAAAATGTATACTGATTAATAATGTTTTTCTGACTGATTGAAAAACGATTCTTTTTCTTTTGTATATTATTACAGTAAAAACTGTCATAATGGACACCCCTCTCGAATGAACTATATAATTATGTGCCGGCAAAATGATAGGCATTCCAACGTATTTCAACCCATCTATAACGGACTTTTTCTATTACGGACGCAGACACTAATATTTCACTCCAATGAATTGATAACGGAAAAAATTTTAGCTTAAACTAAAATATAATTGCATACGTATGAGCACATATTAGCCAGTCCCACACGACTCGTGTACTAAGGGAATATACATCATTCAATTTACTTGGCGGTATGTCATATGGAAGATATTTAAATGTAAAGCATGGTTCTTTTTACAAGCCGAATCAATCGCGGATTCTCGTTGGCGTCAGGTACACATGAGTGCTGATGAGAAATTTTAATTATGGATTCCCCGAATTTACGAATAATTGACGAGCATTCATTTCGTGTAGAAGCAATATAATTGTTCAAATACAATATATAAACATCGCAAGTAACACTCATTCAGTACACGAGTTGAGTGAAATAGTCTTAACAGCGTTGTCGGTCGCAACAACGCAACGCGCAATTATACGTTCAATAGAATTACAAACGATTATTTACTCCTATACATCGCCGATAAAAATAACGTTAACTGTGATATTAATATAAAATTGTAGAAATACTATCGGTCACCATCAGAGTTTTTCACAATAGCACTAACCACCCGTACCTCGTAAATCGTTGAGTTTGAAACAAAGCGTTGGAATTAGTCGGGTTAAGGACACTACTGCCCTTTCTATTTCTAAATTTACTGAAAATTTTTACATCAGAACAACACAAGTAGCCCAAATTTTTTTAGAATAAAAATGAGACTTTTCGTCGATACAAAGAAAACGCCATAAATGAATAGTCCCATCGATTCCAAAGAAATGGGCCAGGTGAGTATTGATAAAGATATTTTAGAGTGGTTCAACCGTGTAAACTTTTATTCTAAATCAAATCCCATGGAAGCAAAGATGAGCAAAAAGACGACGACCAACCACAATACAGAAATTAAATCATTTGAAAACAATTTAAAAGCACTTGGACAGCTTAATCATATAAAGCAATTTTATTTTAAAAAATGTGACTGAAAAAAATTTTCACACGTGAATGATTTAAATAACCATCATGAATTGAAAATGGCAAAATTAAAAAACAAACATTAATTCAATAATATTTCGAAAACAATAATTTTTTAATAGTTTTCTCTTATAAAAATATTCAAAATATCTTATTAAATAGATAGAAACCTGTTTATAATGGACACATGTCTATAACTGACACTTTTGATGGTCCTGTTGTGCTTATATAATCATACCCTCATATAATCTAACCGGGAGGGAGATAAGATTATCCTATGATATTATTACCTCCCAGTAATATAATACTAGTATATCTATACCCCCAATAATGTTTTGCTCATATAATATTACATCCATTGAGTGATGAGGTGGTAAGAATAATGTAATATATTATTACTTACCAGTAATGTTTTTCTAGGATTATAATAATTGCGTGTAGTTAAAATAGGTTATAAAAACACAATTTTGGTACATTTTGGTTAATGATACTCTAAGACGCAAGTCCAATGAGTTAACTCTAAGATAATGGGAGAGGAAAGGTTCAATTTTGAAATCATCTTATGGAATTCGATTTTAGTCGTAGAAGATTCGCGATATCATAGATAGATTGAGGATATTTCATTATATAGTATACTAGAAATACATTTTCTTTGTTTTTTTGATTTTTATATAACTCCGATGCTATTAGTGCTAGGAAGGTAGCTCTAGCGGATAACAATTTGTTTTATTGTATCTTATAAGAGGCATTAGTAATCATATAGTTTAATTTCGATGTGTAAAAATATCCTAAGACGAAAATATTTAAAAAATGACATATTTATCATAGGAGGTAAAAACCGCTTGATGTGTTGATCTCTATTATTTTCTTTGTACATGATTACAATGTATATAAATCACCTAGTGGGGTGAGAATTAAAAATGATGTAAATGTCGATAAAACGATATATACATATTCGAACACTTGCCTGATTATATCTATTTGATAATTTATTATGATAAATTATATGACCTGTTATATTATATTTCAAAAATTACAATATATACCTGCAACCTACGATATTAATTACAACATATTGTAAAACGTATATTGAACTAAAATATATAACGATGAAGTTCGTAGAAAGAAAATATCAAGTACAAGCTTATAAAAACTAATGTGTATAAATAAAATACAAGTACACATCAATCTCAAAAAAAAAAAAAAAATGATACTGCAAAAGTGCCTACGGTAAAGGCAAAATGAATTTAAATTATTTGGATACACCAGTCATTAAATCGCGTACATATTATTATAAAATTATTACATTGATTTCACAATCGTTATTAAACAATATTAAATTTACATATTTGTTCAATATTTAGATTTAATATATATATATACAGTGGCGTATTAATGGGTTGGAGAGGATATAGGGATAGATCACCCCTTGAATTTTTCTCAGTAATATAACAGGTACTTACACAGACATAATATACCTGTAAATTTGAATGGTCATATAGATGTAATCAGGCAAAGTGTTCGAATAAGTATGTATCATTTTATTGACATTTACATAATGTCTAAATCTCAAGAAATTTTAAATTATATCTTTGTGGATATAATATGAATAATTTTGTTTTGTATTGAATGTTGTGAATATCTTGCGTTTTTGGGTTCACTCATTTTTGTTTCAACTATATCACCATAATTAATAATAGCAATCCTTGCCACAATAAAATTACCTTTATTAAAACTAGATTCATTTTCAAAATGTCCTCTTAAAGCTTGTCCTTGAACTTCTATCACCCTCAATGAAATAATGATTGCCTTCATATATTTTCTATTTTCCATTACTAAACGTTCATGTTGGTCCGAAATTTGAGATAAAACAGAAGTATTTTTTTAAAATTTTGTTTATATTCCATCCATGATATTAAACATTGTTTATACTCACAAATTTATCATGAAAAGGAAATCCGTTAGAAGACGTTGCATTGTTCCAATTTTTGTATTCTATACTCCTTTAGTTAGTGTCTAAATTGGTTTTAATTTATTGGAAAAAAAACTACATTGAAACCAGTATGCAGAATATTAATTGTTATTATATTCTAACCATTTAAAATGTTTATACCAGTTGAAATTGTAACTTCTCATCATTTTCTTTCAGCCGATACCATACACAGAATTTGGATACTTATTTAGTTTTAGTTGAGTAGGATCCTGTTCAAAGGCTTGACTTATATCATTAGGACTAGGAATATTTCGAAAACTTTCTGGTTTTGTTAGATATTTTTCAGCTACTTTACATTCAAAGTTATGTCCCAACACTATACAATTATTATTGTTGCTCTCTTCACTTGAATTATCACTAAACAATAAATACATATAATATAGATAAGAGTTGATTTAAACATTTAAAAATATTAAATTTAAGTCATGATTAAAATTAAAATTATTTAGCTTTAAAATACATACAATTTTACAAGATATATTATGGAAAATAATTATTTAATTAATTTGAATATAAATAAATATCTATAAATAGGTTAGGTTTATAACATAAATGTAACATCAAAATAACTAAATAGTAATTTTAAAAATGCATTATAAATGCAATGATTACATTAAAAATGTCATTTCTAAATTAAGAACTTTATAATTATTATAATTTTAATTAAACTTAAAACAAAATGCTAATTTCATCAATTTAATAAAAATCCAAATTGAAAAAAATGAATACGAGCTACTTATTAAATAATAATATTATTACACAACTCAAAAAATATTTTAATAAACTCTGTTTTAGAATATTATACTATTGTTTAAGTCTAAATGTTTTTTTATTAATACACGATGGAAATAATAATGTATAATAATACATTGTAAGGCACTTTTTAAATTTTTTGATAATAATGTACAATGTTATGAATAACAAATAATGAAATATTATTATATTATGAATAATAATATATCATTAGAAAAATGAATTGTAACTAACCTACTTAAATTGTTGTCATCAAAATCATCATCGTTAAAAATTAATTCTTCATTACATTCAATGACAATACTGTGAAAAAAAAATTAATAAATAGGTATTTACAGACCACAGTTACTTATTAATTAAGGTTTAATTGTACACAATTGTAAGAAAAAAATTAAAATATCTAGTATAAAACAATTAAAAGTATTTAAGATACTTATATTTAATTAATAATTAATAGGCGACTTTAAATACCTAGTAATAGTACTCAAAGTTTTCGAGATGGAGCATTTTGATTCCTTGTGTTTAAGCTGACTTTCATTAAAATTTTAATTTTTTTTTTTTTTTTTGACTTAATTAAGGAATTGCTAATGGTATTTATCATTTATATATTTTTTTGACAGAACAAATAAAATAAAACAATATATACAGATATTTAGTGTTAAAAACTAATAACAAAATGAATACAGACAAGACAGCAGTCAGCACATTAACAATAGGTCAACGCATTATATAGATGATGCATAAGTAAATACAGTAGAAACCGTTTATAATGACACCGGTTGTAGTGACATATTGGATGTAATGACCTTAGATTGAAGGTCCCGGCAAAACTCCTATATTGTATGTACCCATTTGTATCGGTTATTATTACGTCTGTATAATGACTATACGGATGTTATGACGGTTATTTTTGATTATATTGGAAAAATTTTTTATCTATGACTTTAATTTATCGAAGGTACTAATTACATCCGATAATACCGATAATTTTATCGTTGTGTTTCGTCGTCAGTTTATTTATTTTTTTAATTTTATCGTCAGTGTCAGTTCAAAATTGTTTTCGTCACGCTGGTTTTGATAATGCAATACCACAACAAGCAGTCCAAGAACTACAAGAAGAAGACATACGTTTCCCAAACATAAATGAATATGTTAACTTTGATAATGATGTGTTAACTTCAGAACTATTAAGTGATCAAGAACTTATTTCTTCATTTATTAACCAACCCGAAGAACCTGAGGAAGACGATAATAGTGAAGAAACTGATACTCCCGATGAAAATGTATCTATCAGTGCAGTGTTCAATGCAGCAAAAATGTTAGCAAATTATATGACTCTGAATAACGTAAGTCCGAAAACAAATTTTGAAGAACTAGAAAAAAAAATAGAGCACGATTTTTGTACTAAAAAAGTTCAATGTAAAATTACAGATTTTTTTAACAATAATTAATAAATTTATTTATATATATAAAATTAATTATTTTAAAAAATAGGTTATTTTGGTTATAATGACAACCGGCTATTATGACTTATTTTCTTTGGTCCCTTGAACGTCATTATAAACGGTTTCTACTGTAGTATAATAGGACTATTACAATGAGGATTAATTCTAAAAAAAATTGATATCGAGTATAGTATTATTATTCCACTGATATCTTTTTATAGATACATGGAGCAATTTACCCATATGTATTTATATAATACGATCTATTATCGTCGTATGTAATACCATTAATTATAAATACAAGTATAAACATAAATTATAAATAAAAGTAATAATATTACATATAATATGTTTTTCTGTACCTATGGGGAACGATTACAATTTGTTTTTAGTTTATAAAGCATGACCAAATTATTAAGTTTAAGGTGGAGCCAGTGATAGGGTCAGCAATTTTCAGGTACGTTTATGGCCCCCTCGTGGAACTCACCTTGTCGCGGTGAGGGGGCTTGAGCAGTCGTTCAATGAAGTTTAGTGCTATGCCAACGGTAGTTTATTCTACCAGCAGGGTTTCCCATGTTGGACAGGACTAAACCGAGAACGACCCGACTAAGAGTTCTGAGCCGGATCTTACTTTGATTAGTTGGGTCCGGTAAGGCCAGAGCACGCCTTTCACTGATGAAAAACCGGCTCTCCTAACCCCCAACTCGTCAAGGGGGTCATTTGGCACGGGGATAGTTACGTGTCCACGAGGACCCTGTGTGGCACCTGGCGAACCACACAGTAACTAGCCTTACCGCGTCATTCGGGGCTCTGACGTGGCGGACACCATTCCCTTGACGCTCGTGGGAACATCATGGAAGGAAAAAACACAAAAATCAACATTCAGGATGAGATCACTGGGAAAACTGACGGAATAACGGACAAGAACAAACGGATTAGGAAGGATTTGGATTTGGAAACAGGGACGCCGGTCGCAGCAACGGCTGCAACTGGAACCCCGGGAGATCACTTTAGGGAGAAGCTGTTTTACAGCTATTCCCCAACGGTGGCCTCGATGTGCTCCTTGGAGGCGAGGGAGGAGAACTCCTTCACCCGCGTCAAGGAGCACATCCGGGCCGCTTCCGCGATCGTCGCGGAGAAAGGTGGAAAGGGTGTCCATAAGGGCATCCAGGAAGCCATCCGTGGCGTTAAGCGGGAGCTCGCAGTCTTTCGGGACTGCAAGACCCGCATAAGGGCTGCCAGGGCCGAGGCGGTGGAGTCGGAAAGGGACGACTCGATTGTCGTTCCGGAAAGGCTCCCCGCCAAAAGGCCACGGACAGATGCTACCCCTGAAAAGGTAGCCTCCTCTCTTGCTCCAGTCGCTGGAGACACCACAGTGCAAGGCTCTCGGAGCCTGGTACTGGAGGCCCTCAGCAAGGTCCAATTGGACCTGCTGGAGCAAGGGAAGGCTATCGCGGAGCTCACGGCTGAAAACCGTGAGCTCCGGGGTATGCTGTTCCAGCCACTGCAGCAGAAAGGACAGCAGCAACAACGGCAGCAACGCATGCAGCAGCAGCAACAGCAGCACCAGCAGCGCCAACAGGAAGGACAACAGCCACAGCAACGGCGGAAGCCGCCGCCGCTACCACCGCAGACGTCGAACGTTGCGCCCCCGGCAACGACAAAGAAGAAGGAGGAGGCCGCTGTTCCGTCCTCACGGGGGCCTGTGAGGACCCAAATCCGATCTCATGGGTTTTGGTCGTGAGGAGGGGACGAAGGCGAACGGAGCGCCCAAGTGGTACCAAGCCGGTGGCGAGGGCTAAGCCTTCGCCAATAGAGGCAAAGGCGGCTCTCGTACGGAGGCGAGTCCCCCGATCCTCGGCGGTCGTCATCGATCGGACGACCGGAGAGGGGATTACCTTGACCACCGTCATGAAGAGGGTCGCCAGCCGGGTGAATCCCAACGCCATCGGCGTGAAGATTCGTACCACGAGGACGACAAGGGCGGGAGGCATCCTCCTCGAGGTGGACGACGCCTCGGGGGCCGACACCCTGGCGGAGAACGTCAGGGCCGCCGTGGGGGTAGACGCTCGGATCAGTCGTCCCGAGTGTCGTACCCCGGTCCTGCTACTCAACATACCGGAATAGTGTGAAGAGGCTGACGTCGAAGGCGGCTTGACCCGCGCCGGTCTCGTCTGACGGGACTACGCGAAGGACGGCTCTCCGGCCGTCTTTCTGCGTAGAAACCCGGGCGGACGAGGCGGAACGATTCGACACGACGTACTCGGCGGCTTTAAAGCTCGCCGAGGCACGCTGTGTTGTAGTCGGTTGGACCAGGTGCCGGGTCAGGTTGCTGGAGAAGCGCCAGCCAACCTGTTTCCGGTGTCGAAGGCAGGGCCACATGGCGGCGACCTGCAAGGCGGCTGTGTTAGGAAAGAACACGGACTCAGCAGCGGAGGGGGCACGTCCAACCCCTCCATCGGCGGCGGCTGAGAACAAAGAAGGAGGAGAAGCGGCCATGGACGTGGCGACGACGGCCCCCTCTTAAAACGGGAAAGGTTTATTTTTACCTGCCGCTCCTCTCTAAATATTTATAAAATTGTAAATAATTTTGTAAGGGGTGGGGATTGTCTGGTCACCTACCCCAGTGAAAATTGTTTTTTATTTCAATAAACGATGGCGACCCACTGCCCTAAGCACTGCTGAACAGGCATGCGGGGCAGTGAGTGTATTGCCAATGTAAAAAAGAGAAAGGTACGTTTATTGCCCAACCTTACTCATCCTTGGCGCCGCCACTGCCGGGAGATAATAATATACAAAAATAATTTTAACCCCCCCTTCCAACAGTATGATAAGATTATACTAGGGCAACATTACTGTGAGTTTAGATGTACTTGTATTATATTACTGGTAGAGAGGGATACGGTGGAAGTGGTGCATAACCGCGCGAACACCGCGCTCGTAACGGTGGCGGAGCACATACGTGTGCTCGGCCTACGGCTTGTCGTCAAGAAGACGGAGGCCGTAGCCTTCACGAAACATTACAGGTCGTCGCTCGGACGCCCCCGATCGATCTCCTGGCGGTCGAACGCGCATAGACGTAAGACGCGAGGAGGGCGATACCGTTTTCATGGTAGACGAAGGTAATTTAGTAGTAATATTTTTTAAATTTCTATGGGTACATTATTATTATCAATCAATTTATTAACAAAATACAATTTTGCTATAGACTATGCAAATTGTACTTTATGTTTATGAACGTGAATTCATTAGTTGGAGGTAATTTGAAATAATTATAATAACAATAATCAAATAATGACGTTTAATAATTGTTCTCTTATTGCAATTAAAGGAATCGATATTTTAAACACAATAATATCCGATTTCTTGCATTTTCAGATAATACATTAGATCTAAATCAATGGTGCTTAAAAAATTAATATTATTTATGATTTGTCATTTGTTCTTTTAATAGTATAATGCTTTGAAATAAATTATATGAAGATTTATTGTGTATTTTATAATTTTACTAGTTAGGTTCGACTATGATATACCTATAATATCAAAAAAATAAATCAACCAAAAATACCATTATCGATAATATACAATAAATAAAATTCGTACAATTTAAAATAGAATTGTTGTTCTCAGATTTATTTTATTTTTTATTGATCAAAAAAACATTGCCAGCAAAGGCCATTAATTACAATATATATATATATACATATACACAAGATGATTTTTTTTTTAATTTAGGTAAACAAATTGATTTAAGGAAATTGATTAAATCTATGTTCCGCTGGTAATCGGGTTCAAGTTCAGAGTCCAGATTGTGGGGTATGCTGTATTTGGTCCGATTTTGGGTATATTTCAGGTAATCGGAGATAATGTGCTTGACAGAGAGGTCTACTTCACAGGATTGACATAATGGTTCATCCTTTCCAGCCATCAGGAGTCCATGTGCGATTCTAGTCCTACTGTGTTCTATTCGTAGTTTATTATGTGCAGTTTCTTCTTTTCTTTTTAATATAATGTTTCGCGATCTACATGAATCTCTCTTAATCTCGTCCAATTTGGTGCTTTGTCTATTTTCAATATTTTGCTACTTATTTTTAACGATTGATAAATGTTGTTGAGTAATCATAACTTATTTGCTCAATTAGAAGAATATCACTATTGTTATATATATTGTTCATCCGCTATTACATTTCCTCATATACCGGAATGTCCCGGTATCCACACAATACTTAATTGTTTATTGTGTTTAATGGCTTTGTTTCATTTATTTTGAATTTTGGTTGTAATATCTCCGGGAGTAAATTGGTTTTTAATACTTTTAATTGAGCATTAGAGGGTCACTAAGTATAATGAATTTTGAATATTCTTCTTGGATTATGATTTCGATAGCCTTCTGTATAATCATCGCTTCAACTGTGAATATAGAGCAATTGGATGGTAATTTGTACAGTACTTTTTTATTTGGAAATATTATAAAAAACCAACTCCTTCTTGAGTTTTTGATGCATCAGTGTATATTTCTTTGTGGTCTTTATAGTTTTTGATTATGTTTTTTAGGTGGTTCCTGAAAACATTGGGCGAAGATTGTTGTTTGGATAAATAATTGAATTCCGTTTTGATTTGGTAAACACTTGTCCATAGAGGTTTAGTATTATGTTCTTTAATTATAATTTGAGATGAAATAATCTTGTTTTCACCCATTAGTTTTTTAAAGTCATTGTTGTTTTTTCCGTGAATCATATTGTTGGATTTGGCAGATCTTGCTATATTTTCAAGGTATATTATCAGTATTTTTATATCTTAGTTATCCAGCTAAATTATAAACACTAATTATTTCTTAATAGATAAATTACAATATAGATTTTTTCCAGTATCCAGTTTAATCTATCATTTATAATTTTTTCTAATTATTTTCAGATTGTGTGTAGTAAAGTGATTGGCCTGTATTTCTCAAGTTAGAATTGGTCTTTTCCATGTTCTGAGATTGGACCAATTACTCCGCTCTTCCAATCTAATAGCCACACTCCTCCACACAAAATTGTATTGTAAAGTGTTGTTAATAATTTCAAATGCTTTTCTTCCGAAATTGCGTATGAATGAATAAAATATTTAATCTGGACCCAGACTTTTGTTTTTGCATCTCTTTATAAAATGACAAATCTCTTAGACAGTTATTTGGTAGTTTATTTAAATTCGGTCCAAATTATTTTCTTTTACGGTGTTTTAAATCGTTTCATTTTTCTTGTTGTTTAAATAATTTAAAATTGCGTGTTGAAATTACTGTCGCTGCTGGTATTGTAAAAATATTCTCCGAGTTTATTTGATATTTGTTCCGGGTTGCTTATACGTTCATTTGTGTTTTTGTCCAGTTAATTAATTTTGTTATTTCTACTAAGACCTATTAGTTATTTATTTTTTTTCTAAACACATTTACTGTCTATATTGTCATTAATGCTACTTATGAAATTTTCACATAAATATTTTTTTACTTATTTTGATTAAATAGTTTGATTTAGGTCTGTGTTTTTTAAGGATTATATAGTCATCTAAGTTATTTGTTTTTTAAACTTTTTCAATGCTGCCTTCTTAACTATTAGTGCTTCTTTGATATCTTAGTTTCACTAAGGAACTTTTGGTTATTGGGTTTTTCTTTTGGGTTTTCCATTTGTTAAGTTGCTTATCTTGACTATATAATTTGTGAGATTTTCAGTTAACTGGATTACATTTAATGTTTCTATGTTTTTTATTTATGTTATCTCTGTTTCTAGTAATTCAGAAAATAAAGGCTATATTGGTTTTTTAGATTTAATCTCTCTAGTAATATCATTGTATCGGGAACTAGTTTGGACCATGATGTGAAAATGATCACTGCTGGTGATATTGGACGATACTTCCCATTCAAAACGTAAAGCCAGGCTGAAGCTGGCTTATGTTAAATCGATATTAGAAAGTTCACCATTTGCGAGATTAACTTTTATGTCATTTATCGGGTACCCAGGTACCTTTTTCGAAATTTTTAATTAATTTTTACTGTTTCTATGAAAATAAATTGACATGCTCTTAAATTCTCATTATATAAATAACAATCTATCATTTAGTATAGTTTAAAAACGTTTTTGGTTAATTTTAATTTAGTTTTTATGATCTATAACTTTTTATACTGTTATCCAATATCCGGGTACCTGGGTACTCACATGTTAAAATACACAAAAATAAATCGTAAATAATTTTAGAATAAATATTTATTATATTTTAAATGAGTAATATGTATTATAGTAATATTTTATTGTAATCAAATAAAGTACTAAATATATTTAACAAATTATAATATTTAACGCAATGACAAATTCTGTGCGAATGTTCATCACACACTGCTTTATTACAATCGTTATACGATTTTCTTGTCTTTCGTCTTTATTTTTGTGTAATTTTCAAACACAACTGGCATACACCGATTAATTTTTACCTTCCTGTAACACTCCGTGGTGGGTCCTGTGTTTTGGAAACTGAACCAACTTATTCAACTTCTCTCAAAATACATTCATCGCCTAATCTGGTAAAAAAATATCTCATGTCTTGAATATTTTGAGATCGATCCTGGATAGCAGGAAGGCATAATTCTTCGACCAACTGCCGTATAAACAAACAATTTTTGTGAAATACAAATAATAATGTCAATGTTTGATGTGATGTACACGGTGCCATTTCTTAAGGAATAAAACTTTTGTTTTTCTTCAATGTTCCAACATTTGTCAATTTCCATGATAACAATTGTTTTGCATAGTTATGTAAAAAAGTTATCTATTTTTACATTTCTGCTTGCACTCTTATATGGCATGATTAAATTTTTCACAATTCGTTCGCCTTGGTTGATTTCTCGACCTGTTCCAGTTTTTCAGTAAATATTTGGCCAGGGAAAGGATAAAAATTTTTTGTATCGCATATCACCCAAACATTTATACCATTCTTGGCAGACTTATATTGAATAAAATAAATAAATTAAGTTCTTCCTCGATAAGGAGAGATTATTATCAGAAATTCCATCTGGAACAATAATTTTATTTGTCTATATAGGCTCAAAATCATCATCATCATCATCATCATCGCTAAGAGAAAATTTATCGGAATCAAAAAATTCTTTTTCCGACAATAATTGTTGATGATATTTTTATTTTTCTTTTGAAATCAATCATTGAAATAAAACACATGTTATTTTATTACCTACTAGATTAACGCTTTTAAATATATTGTGATTGCAAAATATTACCTAGCATATTACATTGGAGATAAATCATCCATTTCAGATAAATTAAATAATATCCACAACGTAAAATAAAAAGACCACTATAAAACTTTTTATTTCGAGTTAATTAATAACTATATGATAAAAGATAATCAAAAATTATGCAAATAACAAACAATTAATAAGACCTAATGATTGATAAACAATTTCCTAATACGATAAAATACGAAAACTAATATATGTACTCGGGACCTCGGTCATTGATGAAGCGAAAAACATTTGGTCATTGACATAAGGGATAAGGCGAGTGGGTTCTAGATTATTAAGTAGTATTATGTGTATGTTTTCTAAAAAAGTTTTGATTTATTTTCCTCTATTATCAGTTGTTATTGATCCCCACCTAATGTTGAGGCTATTGAAGTCACGAATTTTTATTATTAAATGTTTAGGGATTTGTTTTATAATATTTCCGATGTCCATATTTGTGAATGCGTATTGATTAGGTAAATAGATGTTACATATACTAAATTCGAGATCTTTAAATTTAACTGAAGTTGCTACGACTTCCAATTCCGAGGTTATGTTGATTTTTTTACTTAAGTATTCGGTTTATACATATATTGCTGCACCACCACTAGCTCGTAAGCAATCTATTCTATTTATGTAGAATTCTTTGTAGGTATTTAATGTTCCTGTAATATATATTTTAAGTTAGATTTTTGTAAGCATAATATATCTGGAACGTGTTCGCATATTAGTAATTTTAATTAGTCAAGATTTTTTGTAAAATTCATTGATATTCCATTGCTGTATTTTTATATTATTTTTCTTCATAGCGAGTGTAATTTTCTTTTGTTCATATTAATTTCGAAGTTTTAAGTTTAATTTGCATGTTAGTTTTATGTTTTGAGTAAATATATCATTGTGAGTATTTCGTTAATATTGATTTTATACATTTATAATATTACATATATGTTTTTATGAGTTATGAGGGGAAGTAGGAATAAACTGAAACAGGAAATTTGACATTTTGCTTAATTTGATTTTCATTGCTCGGTCCGTGATTTTTGGGCAGACTTTCTCAATTAACCAAAGATAATGTATATATTTGAGTTGATGCGTTCGCATAATGAATATATGTTCGTTGATTGGTTTTCAAAGTTTTCCAATAAATATTTAAATTGTGGGTATACAATTTTGGTGTTCTCACTATTGGAGAAAAATTCTATAAAGGGCCTGTGTACTGTGTCTAATTTATTTTAATCTAGGTTAATGAATGAATTAGAACGCGATTGAATTTTATGTTTTTTTGATGATGGCTTAAAAATCATTTGAATGACATTTGTAGTTGTAAATGAATTGGGAGGTTTGTGTGAAGTTATGCTGTCGGATAATATTCTTTTATTGTGTTCAATTGGAGACTCTTATTGTTTTTTTGGGGGGGATTTGTGTGTTTTCTTGAATATTTACGGGAATATTGAAAGTTGTTTGGCCACTATTTAGTTCACACCGGTTTGTTTTAATTTAAATAAGTTCTTTTTCTAAATGGAAAAGTTCAGGTGGTTGAATATTCTCCAGGATATCTTTGCTAAATTTATCATGTGACCAGGAATGTTTGGTTGTTTTGTTAAGTTCTATAGGTGTTTTTGTGTTAGCTATAATGTTGGAGACATTTTCTTTACATGTTGAAGATGTATGTCTATAGGATCTATCCTATAGCTTTACATGTAAAGTATGTGATATTTTTACCAGTAAAGAAAATTCTAAATAGATTGTAATGTAATTAATAACAATAAATCCGAAGAGATTGCCACCTTTTTCATTAAGTGGGCAAAACTGGCAAGACATGTTATAGGTGAACACAAGTATCGTGTAGGAAAAAACTAGTTAGTGCATGAAAGCAAATATAATTCTTTTGGATCAACTTTCCCGACACACATTAGTCCATTGTGTGTTTTGATAATATATCGGCGAATGTATATAGTTTGAAGAAAGAAAAAAATTTTGTAAAAACACCGTATATCCGCTTAAATTTATCGATGAGGAGAAAAAATATCATTTTGATTTACTAAAAATCGCATTACTCTTATATTAAAAATTTCTCAAGACTCGTACGAAGTCAAATAACGTTACATAAAGAAAGCATATTTATATATAAAAGGTATTTTCTTGTTTTATCAATCAGAAAAAAATAAAATTAGGTGGTCAGATGGCACTTGCAAATCATAAAAATTATGCCATAAATATAAAGCTATTCGTCCTGTAATTACCGAAGGAAGGTACTAACTCAAATTTGATTCATGGGATTTGACTCAAAGGCATCCAGTTGTTATATACGCGGATTTTGAAGTTTTATTGATAACAACTTTGGAATCTACAGGTGAAAATACAATTGATTTTCAATCCCATCACCCGATAAGTTATAGATTATTGGTGAAAGCTTCAGATGACGTCTCAACGGAACTACTTTAGAAGTTTAATTTAGATTTCATATCGTTAACGGTCTTGGCCACGTCAGCAATACCATCCGCAAGCGTTTCTAACGCAAACAAGCTGCCGAATATCGATATGAACGATAATACACCAACCTTTTTCGGTATTGGTAGTACTCTAGGAATTATTGGTTTCTTATTTTTACTTATATACTTTTTTTTACTTGATTTTTTAGCTATCGAAACACACATCTTTGTCAACTTCACCATGTTTTTTCACCGATTTTATTTTTTAATGCTTTTTTAGCGGCATTTATCATACACACCCTGCACTTAATTTATGCTTAGGCTTCATAGCAGTTGTTACCAACCAAGAGGCTGCTTTTTCTTTCAATCCCGAATTTTTTTATTTAAATGCTTCCCAAGCTTGATTTTCTAAAATATCGTCTGTTTTATGTTTATCGTGTACCGAAATACTATTTTCATAAGCTATATCGTGTTCTCTAGCTAATTTGTCCAAACTGTTAATTCCACGTTCACCACGAGCTAGCCTTTCACGTAATTTGGTAATTAGACAACAAAATCTAAAATAAAAAATATTTGTAAGTTTACATTAACATTTTGCTTTATAATCACATATCTAGAGTCTGGTAAATGTAAGTATAACTTAATATATAAGGTAACTGTTTACGCGACAGAATCTATCGAAATAAACTCTCTAGATGGGCTGTACACGCGATTATAATAACCAGACGAAGGAGACGAGATATGAAAGAGAATACCAAAAAATTACTAATTAAAGAACAATAATATATTAGGATGACAAATAATGCAAAAAGTATTAACTAAATACAATATAACAAAATCTTATGGCTAGTGTTAGCATAATTATAAGAATAACAATATTTGATATAGGTATATGTATAAATATATGAATACATGTGTAGTATAATAATAATATACAAAAGAAAAACTCACAATGGTTGCGTGGTACAATAGAGAAAGATTCGGCGCTACGACCAGTGGTTGCGTGGTGCAATAAAATACAAGATTCGGCGCTATGACCAGTGGCTATGAAAAAACAAAAAAAACTTTGGTGCTGCGACCAGTGGTGCACCGATGACGGACGCGGTACGACAAAAAACCCGTCGCGCGGCATACAAGTCTACGGCGGCACGATAACCTAACTTGTGGGTTTTCGCACCGCGATAGTCACTCCACTGAACTCTGTTCGACGCGAACATACTCCCCCGTTGGAAGACAAGATGTCTTACAACATGTGTATACATTTGTATAAGATTCATAATTAATAAGAAGTCGTAATTAAAGGGATATACTCGTATGAACATTTTTTGTCGAGTGTACATTAAAGTAAGTACAAGGTGAACTGTACAAAGTATTAATTTTACAATTACATGTATGAACTTAAGAACTATATACAGAAGGACATGGAAAATATAATTTCAATAAACAAAAAAAGAAAGGAAAAAATGAATTAGATATTTGAAAGATTATCATCGATAGGAAGCACTGCCAATTTAACAACTGGTCGTTTGATAATTCCATCAGTAGTACGTATCGTAACCATGCGTACAACACCATCTTGGCCAGGATATATGTTTTCAATACGTCCTGACTTCCAATTCATCGGTGGTTGATTTGGAGTTTGTACTAACACTAAATCTCCAATTTTCACATTAGGCTTTTGACGAAACCATTTTGATCGACCTTGTAATGTACTTAAATATTCAGACGACCATCTTTTCCAAAACGATTGGTACATTTGACGTAGTAGCTCCCAACGATTCAATCTGTTAATTGGTATATGTGTTATATCAGGTTTGGGAATGGCTACTAATGGTTCACCTACAAGAAAATCACCTGGTGAAAGTGCGCGAAGATCATTAGGGTCAATTGATAAAGTAGTGATAGGACGCGAGTTTAGTATAGCTTCGATTCGGGTTGCAATAGTGGATAATTCTTCGAATATTAAAATCTGTACGTTCACCACTCGTTTTAGATGAAACTTGACGGACTTGACCGCTGCTTCCCACAGGCCTCCAAAATGAGGGGCCTCATTACGGCCCAAATTACGTTTCGAAAACGTTTACATATATGCCAAGACCTTGGAACAGACGAAATATGAATTATTAAACAAATTATTGATGATATTGACGGTATTAATATATTCACATTTTTTGAAAATGATAAAGTTCTCCCCCCTGAAAAGTTTTTTCCTAATTCTGTATTTGTGATGGATAATATAATCAATGAACACCAAGACGTTATATGAGAATATTTTTTACGTAAAAGACATAATAAAGTGTACATATTTAATATAGCTCAGAGTTATTCGAATGTACTTAATCAGTTAATACGTGATAATAAAAAATTTATTTTATTTACTCAAACAAGACAAAAGAAATTTAAAACACGTGTATAATGAACATTGTTCTGGTGATATGAGTTTTATAGATTCTAATATTTTTTGTTTAACATGTTGGAATAGGGAACGGTTTTTATTTTTTATTATTTGTAAAGATAGTGAACGTGACAACAGACGTTATCGACTTGGTTTTGATGAATTTATTGTTATATAAGATGGTGTTTCATAAAAATCAATTGCTTTTAACACGTAATCATGGACGAAGAAATTATATTAAACGAGTTAGTAAAAGCAAAAGATTGTATTAGTCGAAAATTTAAAGCGTTAAAAACTGGTGAATTTAATGTTCAACATTTGATACCACAAACGTTTAAACCAAATATCGATCCACTAAATTAAAAATCAAATTTAACGTATTTATCGCTTATAGTACCACAGAACATAGACAAAAATGATACTGAGCAATTAGTAACAGAACCTACTGAAAGTTTTGTTGTAAAAGGAAAGACAAACGAAGATAATCATCAACAACATAGAATAAACAATTGGTTTCAATCTTACTGTTCGCGCCACGTTTAAATTAAAAATTGTGCTCGCGCTTATCCGGTTGTCCGTCCTTTCACCTCCCTTTCAATCTTAGTCATTGGACAGCTGTATCAGCAAAACCATGTGATCGTGTCGGCCACCGATCAGCCTCTCCGTTAACGTTAGATATATAAGATGTACTCGTGTTTTTGTTTTGTTCGTTTGACGCACGAATACTATACTCGTACATTCGTTGTTGTTGTTTTTTTTGTTAGTTTTATTTTTCCGTTCGCGAGCATTAATTTTCATAATATTATATATCAGCGTATTATAAAATAAAAAACCTGCAGGTATTTATATTGTTATGAGTTATTAAATTACGAACTAGAGTTATGAATTATTATAATTATTTTAGTATTAGTTTGCTATTGTTTGTACTTTGGTCACACGGATGACATTTGTAGTTTTGAGATATATTATTTATAAACTACATAAAATTGACACACGGTTGTCTTGTTTTTATGAAATATTTACAGTCCATTAAAAGCCATCTCTAGTCTCGTGAATTATTTCAAAGCTGAATTATTATTGATATTATTATTATCGTTGTAATCGTTATTACTCTTATTATTATTGTTGTTATTATTATTCGAATTGATTTATTTATTTTTTGTATAATCTGATATTGTATAATATTTTTAAAATTATTATTTAAAATAATATAAGTTATAGGCGTTGTTTTGTATTAATACAATATATTTGTGAGCCAAAGATCACGGTAGTCCTTATTTTATTTTATTTTATCCGCGCTCCCGTCTTATGATCGCCGGATAGGCGTGATATCATTTCTCGCAACCGGAATTAACACTTATGATTTAGATAAAACTTACGGTCCAAAATTAAATAACCCAATAGGTTTATAACTTAAGGTAATAAAAAAATAATTTTTTTTCAAAACATTATTTATCGAAGACTCCAACTTACCCGTTAACACCCGGACTCGTTCGTTTGTTATTTTATAAACATCCGGTAGCATACACCGAAAATGGCTTGAAAACATATAAACAATTACTTGTTTAAACCTCTGCACATTTGACTCTAGACGGAATAAAGATTAAAAAAGGCGGTGATAAATACACTGAAATCATTGTAAAATTGTTTCCGATCTCAGGGTGTGGGCTATCCTTAAAACTGCAGAAACATGACTTAGTGTATTGGGATGATCCAAATGAGTTAGTTGATAGATTACGACTTATATTATCATCACAAGCTGCGGGTAATACTGGTGTATTCAACGAAATTTTATCGATTTTCGAAAAACTACTAGAAGCGGAATTAATAAAACAAATACCAAATGTCTAAACGCGAAATCGCGTTTGAACTGCATAAACCGTTGAGAAAAAATTACATAAGACAAAGAGTCAATGTGTATGGAAACACCATTTATGGCAAACCGACTTATTTGAAATGATACCGTATTCGAAAAAAAATAAAGGATTCAAATATATACTATGTGTAATCGATTGTTTCACAAAATTCTCGTGGACTATATTTATTAAATCAAAAACAGAAGCCGAAGTCACCAATGCAATGTCGAAATTATTAATTAAACGCTCTCCGAGATTGATACAACTCGACAATGGTATAGAAATTTACAATACGACTATTGACAAGTTAATAATAAAATATAACATTAATAGATATTCGACTTATAGTACTATGAAAGCGTGTATCGTCGAGAGATTAAATCGTACATTTAAATCATTAATATTTAGAGAGTTTACCGCTAGAGGTTCGCATAATTGGATATCTATATTAGCAATATTAACAGATAAGTTCATATAATTCAAAACATAGTACTATCGGAATATCACCTATGCAAGCCGATAAAACCCCGTCATTGATTTAATTGAAACAGCGTAATATTGTAAATAGAAAAATTAATTTAAAAATAAATGACAAAATGCGCATTAGTTCACAGAAAAGTGTATTTACAAAAGGTTATTTACCTAACTGGTCTTTAGAAATATTCAAAGTCGTAAAAATGAATAAAACTTTACCAACTACTAATCAATTAGAAGATTATACCGGGAGACATATAGCTGGGTGTTTTTATGGTGAAGAATTATCAAAAACATACTACCTCGATAATTATTTGGTTGAAAAAATTATACGTAAAGTCTTTGCATTAAGAAAATGGTTTGTAAATATTACTCGTATAAATGTAACATTATATTATGAATAATATTTACAAAAAAAAATGTGTATATGAAAAAGAACAATATAGATTATAACATACAACAGTGTAGGTTAATAAATGTAATTACAGTAATACATATGTAAACAGAAATATTCCTAGTATTTATTTTAAAAAAAGATTTAAAATAAGATTTAACTATTGTTTTATGTATTAAAGTAAAGTGGAATTATTAGAAGCAGAGCTATTGAATGCCAGAGGCAGTTGAATATATAATATTTTATAAGTAACGATTAAAAATATGTGTATTCAACTGACTCTGGCTTTCAATAGCTCTGCTTCTAACAATTCCACTTTACTTAAGTACATAAAACAATAGTTAAATCTTAAAATAAACATTTTTTTTTAAAATTTTAACTTACTCAATTTTATAATGACCATTAGCTAAGATATGAACGTGATCTTCTAAAACGAATCTCTTGTCATCTGCACGATTCAGAGCTAATTTCGTTACTGATACAGTTTTTTATCGTGATGAAAGGATCTAAGTAAAGTCATATCCCTATACGCGGAGTAGGTTAGGTTAGGCTCATTTATTCTGAGACCTTGGAAAAGACATCGTTTATGATCTTCCAGAGTTAGTTTATTTTTCCCTTTTGCTCTAGATAACCCTTTGGCCTTAATAATTTCTTCACTACTCAGATTAAATCCGTACGACTTGGCTCGTAAGGCAACTTGCTCCAATGTAGATTTACTCCCGGTTTCATCCGTAAAAACTCCAGGCACCTTTTTTCTCTGTTCGAAAACAAGCATGAGTAGACGGGAAGTTTCATGTGTCTAATTGTTCAAGTAAACCTGGTTTTCTTAGAATATCATCATAAAAATCTTTTGTTTGTTTAAATACATAAATGAATCTAAAAAAAAAAAAATAATTATATACTTTAATATATTGTATTAACATATGTATTTAACAGTACCCATGTATAAGAGTTGTATTTTATCATTATAATATTTTTTCATCACATTGTAGTGAAAATCATACATGAGTGTTTTTGATATATCTAGAATCGATAAACCCACATATATTGGTTTGTTAAAAGTATGCAGATCTACATTTAAATGAACGGCGAAGAGGTTTTCGTTATAGATCGTTGTAGATTTGAAATTAGGTTTGTTGATTAAATTTAAAAACCATTTCTTATCTGAAACAAGCTCCATTTTCATTCTTTTTCGAATATTCTCCATAGTTTACCTGAAGCAAATTATATATATATATAGTAACGTGTAACTTTAAAATAAATAAATGAAATTCGTACCAAAAACACTATTAGTCATCAGTGATGACTCATCACTTTAAAGAAATTTTTTTGAAAATCATTTGTAGCTATTTTTCGCATTTTTGTATTCAATTCTATATAAGTGGCTAACCAAGGCGATTGATTAAATTTCAATATCCTGTGTACCTATAATAATAATATTGACGGTTATAAAGAATATAAAACATATATATATATATATATATTAACATTTTTTTTTACTTTATTCAATATAAAACCAGCGTTCAAAGCTTGTTTTAATGTCGAGTGGTGAACTACATAATTTGTTTTTGATTTCAGTGTAGTAAAAAGCTTTGGAGTTTTAGAACCTGGTGGAAAAATTCTTTCCGACAAATACGGTAGATCGTTGTGTAGATCATGGAGATTTGAGGGGTATAACACATCGACTTCAAGAAACATTCCACTCGGGGACTTATCAGAGAATGTGTTCAATATACTTGTTACATTTTGCACACTTAGATCACCACTATATCATTGAAAACTTTTCTCTGGTAAAAATTTACTCATTGCCCATCCAAAACTAAAAAAAAAATTACATTTAATATATTAAAATCATATATGTTTATGAATGAATACAATTTATTTTAACACTCACTAATTTGTTGCGTCTAAATAAACAATCCATGTGTCGGGTTTGTTTTCATCATATTTGGGAGTAGTAAAATTGTTTGCTTTTGAATAACGCTGAACAGCTTGTGTTATACTTCCTCTAATGCCTCGATCACAAAAAAGGATTATATCATAATCATTTAATAACTCTAATATTACACCAGTACGCTTTTCCATACAGTCGAATGACATCCCCGGAGCAGTAAAATAGAAACCTGGGTCTAATTCATAAGTCTCTATACATATATCCCGAATGTTTTCAAATATATCACTTAATAATAGCACACCTACTTTCAAATACCACTCCGAATAATTTCCCAAAATTTTAATGTGAAAATGATTCCAAACAATATTTGCATGGTCGGAATCATCTTTTGAAATTGTAGTACCTGTTAAATTACTACAAAAATTTTTTTTAGGAGATAATTAATTTTCCTTTAATTTAGACCATTTATCTATGTATTCACAAGGAAATATTTCATTTCTTGTTAAAACTAAAAAAGCATTAAAAAATAAAATCGCCGAAAAAAACATGGTGAAGTTGACAAAGATGTGTAGATAAAAAATCATCAAGTAAAAATAAGAAACCAATAATTCCCAGAGTACTACCAATACCGAAAAAGGTTGGTGTATTATCGTTCATACCGATATTCGGCAACTTGTTTGCGTTAAAAACGCTTGCGGATGGTATTGCTGACGTTGTCAAGACCGTTAACGATATGAAATCTAAATTAAACTTCTAAAGTAGTTCCGTTGAGACGTCATCTGAAGCTTTCACCAATAATCTATAACTTATCGGGTGATGGGATTGAAAATCAATTGTATTTTCACCTGTAAATTCCAAAGTTGTTATCAATAAAACTTCAAAATCCGCGTATATAACAACTGGATGCCTTTGAGTCAAATCCCATGAATCAAATTCGAGTTAGTACCTTCCTTCGGTAATTACAGGACGAATAGCTTTATATTTGTGGCATAACTTTTTATGATTTGCAAGTGCCATCTGACCACCTAATTTTATTTTTTTCTGATTGTTAAAACAAGAAAAATACCTTTTATATATAAATATGCTTTCATTATGTAACGTTATTTGACTTCGTACGAGTCTTGAGAAAGTTTTAATACAAGAGTATTGCGATTTTTCGATTTCGTTAGTTAAAAGTAAATCAAAATGATATTTTTTCTCCTCATCGATAAATTTAAGCGGATATACGGTGTTTTTTACAAAATTTTTTTCTTTCTTCAAACTATATACATTCGTCGATATATTATCAAAACACATAATAGACTAATGTGTGTCGGGAATGTTAATCCAAAGAATTATATTAGCTTTCTTGCTACATCTTGTATATATATATATTGTAACTAATAGGCCTTTGCTAGCAATGTTTTTTTGATCAATAAAAAATAAAATAAATCTTAGAACAACAATTCTATTTTAAATTGTACGAATTTTATTTATTAGATATTATATATATATATATATATATTATCGATAATGGTATTTTTGGTTGATTTATTTTTTTGTTATTATAGGTATATCATATTCGAACCTAACTAGTAAAATTATAAAATACACAATAAATCTTCATATAATTTATTTCAAAGCATTATATTATAAAAAGAACAAATCACAAATCATAAATAATTATTAAATCACCAATAAAACAACATTTTTATTTAGAAATAAAATAAAAACGATATACAATGCATGAAAGACGAATAAAATGTCTGAAAAGTTCATAATTTATGTTTTTCTGTTAAAATAATCGAACATCTTCTTGAGAAAATTATACACACATTGTTAGCTTATATTTAATGTGAAAATGATGTATTCCGAAAAAATAAAAACAAATTGATCAAATCAATTTATATATAAATAAATTAAAATATTTCTTTAAAGCACACATATAGATAAACTTTGAAAAAAAATTAATTTATCAACGAGACTGATTAAAATATATAATTATCAACGACTTTTTATATTGCATTACACGTGCATAAACCATAAATTTGTAATATGTTTTTAAATCTTGATTGCAAATTAATCACCATTATAACAATTTTTTAAGCACCATTGATTTTGATCTAATGCATTATCTGAAAATGCAAGAAATCGGATATTATTGTGTTCAAAATATCGATGCCTTTATTTGCAATAAGAGAACAATTATTATGCGTCATAATTCGGTTATTGTTATTATAATAATTTCAAATTACTTTCAACTAATGAATTGACGTTTATAAATTGAAAGTACTTTGTCGCAAAGTCTATAACAAAATTGTAATTTGTTAATAAATTGATTGATAATAATAATGTACCCATAGAAATTTTAAAATATTACTACTATATTACCATCGATTGAGTTGAACTTATCTAAAGCTATTATTAATACAATTTAGTACTGAGTTTAAGTGCTTATAAAACAAATGTAAATTCTTAAAACATTAAAATTTTCGTCGAATATATATTTCACTGGGGTGGGTGACCGGTCAATCCCCGGCCACATCACCCCTTACAAATGTATATTTACAAAAAATTATCTAGTTTAGGGAGGAGCAACATTTCAGCGTCTAACGCTCCTCCCCTCACAAATGTCGATTAAGGGCGGTTAACGACCGCCCTCATCTTCCTCTAACCCCGTGATGGAGCTATACCCTGCAGGGATTGCCTCTCTCGCACCACTTCTTACTTCAAACCCATCACAACCGATGCAAATTGGGCAACTGCTTCCCAATTGGTCGTGGACTCCAGCATCTGAGCGATAAGTTCGCGCGGCCGGAAATGACATATACCGTGTATAAGATAGTTTCTAGCCCGCTCAAAAGACTCGCAACGAACGAGCGTGTGAAACGCGTCGACATCCTCCTCGCTGTAAGAGTAGGGTGGTCCGCAATGAGAACACTCGTTCTCCGGAGCATGGCCTATCCGGTGTAGGAACCGGTTGTAACAGCCATACCCCGTTAATATCTGGGAGAGATGGAATGTCATCTCACCATGCGATCTCCTCACCCACAAATCAAGTAGCTTGGGGGGTATCAGCGTCCGGGTCCCATCTCGCTACCCTCCATACCCACTCACCCATCGTCGAGGCTCTTGGGTTGCTCGACGCCGCTGTAGTTCCCGAAGGCCTTCCGTCCGCTACCAACGGTATCGTCCTCTTCGCGTCTTACGTCTATGCGCGTTCGACCGCCAGGAGATCGATCGGGGGAGTCTGAGCGACGACCCGCACGGCGTCGTAGAAGACTGTGCGGTATGCACAGGCGCTCTTGATGACCGCCCGACTCTGGACCCTCACCAACAACTCCACGCCCTGCGGGTTGTAAGCTAATGTAGGCGCCCACGTCGGAGCGCTGTACCATAGTATCGATTGCACGACGTTCACTAGCAGACGCCTACAGCCATCCCGCAGGCCGCCAACGTTCGGCATGAGTGCACTCAGGGCGAATATTACCCTCTCGGCTTTCACTGAGGCGGTGCGCAAGTGCGCACCGAACATCGTCCCCTTGTTCTCTAGAATCACTCCTAGATACTTAAGGGACACTCCTAACCGTACGGTTTGACCATCGACTTGTAACCGGGGTTCCACAGGCCCGTAACGTTTCGTGATCGCTAAGGCCTCCGTCTTCTCGACGACAAGCCGTAGGCCGAGCACATGTATGTGCTCCGCCACCGTCACGAGCGCGGTGTTCGCGCGGTTCTGCACCACTTCCACCGAATCCCCTTCCACCAGTAATATAATACAAGTACATCTAAACCCACAGTAATGTTGCCCTAGTATAATCTTATCGCACTGTGGGAGGGGGGGGGTAAACTATTCTTGTATATTATTACCTCCCGGCAGTGGCGGCGCCAAGGAGGAGATAGGTTGGGCCATGAACCTACCTGAAAATTGCTGACCGTATCACTGGCTCGACCTTAAACTTAATAATTTGGTCATGCTTCATAAATTGAAAACAAATTGTAATAGTTCACCATTGGTACACAAAAACATATTATATGTAATATTATTGCAACCTACTTTTATTTATAATTTGTGGTTATACTTGTATTTATAATTAATGGTATTACCTACGTCGATAATAGATCGTATTATATATAAACATATGGGTGAATTGCTCCATGTATCTAATAACAGATATCAGTGGAATATTAATACCATTGATTGTATAATATACAGATTAGCCATTCTATTCAAAATAGTGGCGACCAACCGTTGGCCGTCAGCCGCTATACAGCGCTGTAGTAGAAATGGCCGTCAACAGAGGGGTACTCTACCACCCATCGTACATTGATAGACGGGTAGTGGTGGCGGTAAATCTTTGATTTGTTATTTATGAGTAAAACCAAATTATTCTCTGCTAAAATATTATTTTCTTTGCGTCACTCAGTGGCCAGGAACCACGTTAACATTACTTCCTACAATATTTAATTTTGTGTTTATAATAACAAAATAATACCGGAAAAATGTATAAAAATAAAATAAAATATGATTATTGAATATATTATGGTAAATTGTTCACTTATCAGTGTGGTGTGTATCGTGAAGTTCGATGTCCATTTATTCATTTTATGTTAATTTTATTAAAATGCCCGGGAACAAATGCCAATACGTAAATTATGGGAAATCTTCGCACAAGTTTAAAAATTTTTAAATGTTTAGGTTTCCAAAAGATAAGAATAGATTAGAAATATGGAAAATAAATTCATAAATTTTATGTACTTTAGTATTTTTATATAATTCAGCGGCAGCACGTTTTACGAAGCATAGAAACACATGGACCACACGAAAAATATAAAAAAAAATTATTGACATGTATTTTAATGTAAACTATAATGGTTATTATGTCAAGTATTTATATTTATTAAAAAATAGCAGAATAATATATTTAAAAATATAACCAAATAATATCTAAATTATCAACGACCTTAAAATTATTTTATTCGTTATTAATTATTAAGTTTCTTATTAACTTTAAATATGTTTTTTTTATATTTATAAACTTTAATATTTTTAAACCATCCTGTGTGAAGCCCACCAGCTAAAGTAAAATGATTACTGAAATTTGAATTGTTATGTGGTGTATATTACAATTACGATATATTGGATTGGTTGGGATGTTAGGGAGTGTGCAGGGAAGTACCACATTTATATATATTTCCCCACACAAATTAATAAGTTGTTTACTCGGCGATTGTCATTTTAAGAAATATATTGTTTGTACACTATAACAACTACATCTATCGACCATCCGTATAAATAAAATTTTAGTCGCCAAATATCACTATATCATAGCTTATCTGTATATTATAAAATCAATGGTAATACTATGCTCGATATCAACTATTTTTAAATCATTCCTCATTGTAATTGTCCTATTATATTATTTACTTATGCAGCAACTACATAATGCGTTGACCTATTGTTGATGTGCTGACTGCTGTATTAACTGTATTCATTTTGTTATTAGTTTTTAACAACGAATGTCTTTGTATATTGTTTTATTTTATTTGTTCTGTCAAAAAATATATCAATGATAAATAACATTAGCAATTTCTTAATTAAGTCAAAAAAAAAAAAGGTAACACAACTGAAAATCATCTAGAATACAAGGAATCGAAATGCTCCATCTCGAAAACTTCGTGTACTATTACTAATTATTTAAAATCACATATTAATTATTAATTAAATATAAGTATCTTAAAAACTTTTAAGTGTTTTATACTAGATATTTTTAATTTTTCTTACAATTGTGTTTTAAACCTAATCAATAATTAACTGTGGTCTGTAAACACCTATTTATTAATTTTTTTTTCACAGTATTGTCATTGAATGTAAAGAAGAACTAATTTCTAACGATGATAATTTTGATGACAATAATTGAAGTAGGTTAGTATAAATTCATTTTTCCAATGATATATTATTATTCATAACATAATAATATTTCATTATTTGTTATTCATAACATTGTACATTATTTTAAAAAAGTTTAAAAAGTGCCATACAATGTATTATTAAAAATTATTATTTCCATCGTGTATTCATGTAAAAATTTAGACTTAAATAGTAGTTTAATTTTCTAAAACAGAGTTTATTTAAATATTTTTTGAGTTGTGTAATAATATTATTATTTTATAATTGGCTTCTATTCATTTTTTCCATTTTGGATTTTTATTAAATTGATGAAGTTAGTATTTTATTTTAAGTATAATTATAATTATAATAGTTATAAAGTTTACTCATTATAAAAAATATGCTTTTTTTAAATTAATTAATATTTATTAATTATGACGATCCATTTATATTCAAAACCTCACTTATTTATAGATATTTATTTATATTCAAATTAATTAAATAATTATTTTCCATAATATATTTTGTAAAATTGTATGTATTTTAAAGCTAAATAATTTTAATTTTAATCATGACTTAAATTTTTAAATGTTTAAATCAACTCTTATCTATATTATATGTATTTATTGTTTAGTGATGATTCAAGTGAAGAAAGCAACAATAAAAATTGTATAATGTTGGGACATAACTTCAAATGTAAAGTAGCTGAAAAATATCTAACAAAACCAGAGAGTTTTCGAAAAATTCCTAGTCCTAATGATATAAGTCAAGCCTTTGATGAGGATCCTACTCAAATAAAATTTTAAAAGTATCCAAAGACTGTGTATGGTGTCACCTGAACGAAAATAATGAAGAGTTTCAATTCCAACTGGTATAAACATTTTAAATTGTTAGAATACAGTAAAAATTAATATTTTCATACTGGTTTCATTGTAGAATGTTTTCCAATAAATTAAAAACTAATTTAGACATTAACTATAGAAGTATAGGATATGAAAATTGGAAAACTGCAATGTCTGCCAACGGATTTTCTTTTTATGATAAATCTGGTGAGCATAAACAATGTTTAATACCATGAATGGAATATAAAAAAATTTAAAAAAAAAAATACTTCTGTTTTATCTCAAATTTCGGACCAACATGAACGTTTAGTAATGGAAAATAGAAAATATATGAAGGCAATCATTATTTCATTGAGGGTGATAGAAGTTCAAAGACAAGCTTTAAGAGGACATTTTGAAAATGAATCTAGTTTTATTAAAGGTAATTTTATTGTGGCAAGGATTGCTATTATTAATTATGATGATATAGTTGAAACAAAAATGAATGAACCCAAAAACGCAAGATATTTACATTCAATACAATACGAAATTATTCACATTATATCCACAAAGATTGTATTTAAAATTTCCTTAAATATTAACATAATGTAAATGTCGATAAAATGATATATAATTATTCTAATACTTTGCTTGATATCTATGATATCGCAAATCTTCTACGACTAAAATTGAATTCGATGATTTTTAAAATTGAACCTTCCCTCTTTCATTATCTGGGAGTTAACTCATTGGAATTGTGACTTAGAGTATCTTTACCTAAAATGTACTACGTTAAATTTGTGTCTCTATAACCAATAACACCATAGTAATAGAGAAATGAATGATTATTTTCCTACCGGGGGGTAACAAGATACTGGGATTAAGTAAGCGGTATGAAACAAATCTGAAATTCTATATTTAATACACGGACTTATAAAAATCCTAGAAAAACATAACTGGTAGGTAATAATATACTAGAATATTCTTACCTCCTCCCCACTCAAGGGATGTAATATCATACGAGCAAAACATTACTGGGGGTATAGATATACTAGTATTATATTACTGGGAAGTAATAATATCCTAGGATAATCATATCTCCCTCCCGGTTTGATTATACGAGAGTATGATTATATGAGCACAACGGGACCATCAAAAGTGTCAAATATAGACAGTTGTCCATTATAAACCGGTTTCTATCTATTTAATAAAATATTTTGAATATTTATATAAGAGAAAACTATTAAAAAATTATTGTTTTCGAAATATTATTGAATTAATGATGGTTTTTGAATTTTGCCAATTTCAATTCATGATGGTTATTTAAATCATTCACGTGCGAACATTTTTTTCAGTCACATTTTTTTAAATAAAATTCCTTTATATGATTAAGCTGGCCAAGTGTTTTGAATTGTTTTCAAATGATTTAATTTCAGTGTTCTGGTTGGTCGTCGTCTTTTTGCTCATCTTTGCTTCCATGGGATTTGATTTAAAACAAAAGTTTACACGGTTGAACCACTCTAAAACAACTTTATCAATACTCACGTAGCCCATTTCTTTGCAATCGATGAGACTTTTCATTTGTGGCGTTTTCTTTTTATCGACAAAAAGTCTCATTTTTATTCTTTAAAATTTTGGACCACTTGTGTTGTTCTTATGTAAAAATTTTTAGTAAATTTAGAAATAGAAAGGGCACTAGTGTCCTTATACCGACTAATTCCAACTCTTTATTTCAAACTCAATGATTTACTCGGTACGTGTGGTGCTATTGCGAAAAACTCTGATGGTGACTGATAATAAATAAGCACTGAATAAGAAAATTTGAAAAATTAATCTTTACGTTCTATACGTTAATAAGACAGCTAGTTTATTTCTGGTTAAAATATGTTTGCAATTTTATATTAACATTATAGTTAACGTTATCTTTATCGGCAATATATAAGAGTAAGTAATTGATTGTAATCATGTTGAACGTATAATCGCGCGTTGCGTTGTTGTGACCGACAACGCTGTTAAGCCTGTCTCCCTCGGCTCGTGTACTCAGCTAGTGTTACTTGCGATGTTTGTATATTATATTTGAACAATTAAATTGCACTTACACGAAATGTGTGCTCGTTAATTATTCGTAAATTCAGGTAATCCATAGATAAAATTTCTCATCAAAACGAGTCACTCATGTGTACCTGACGTTAACGAGAATCCGCGATTGATTCGGCGAGTAAAAAAAACCGTGCTTTACATTAAAATGCCTTTCATATGACTTGTCGCCAAGTATAATGAATGATGTATATTCCCTGAGTACACCAGTCGTGTGGGAGTGGCTGATGTATGCTGTATACGTATGCAATTATATTTTAGTTTAAACTAAGATTGTTTTCCGTTATCACCATTGGGGTGAAATATTACTATCCACGTCCGTAATAGAAAGAGTCCATTATAGACGGGTCGAAATACATTAGAATGCCGGCACATAATTATATAGTTCATTTAGAGGGGTGTCCATTAAGACAGATTTTATTGGAATAATATATTTAAGAAAAAGAATCGTTTTTAAATAAATCAATAATAATAATGTGTAATCAGTATATATCCCTTTATATTTTATGAATATTTATAACATACTCAATCGTCTGAATGCGTAATAGAAACTGTTCATTATTTCGTTTGGATCATTAACAACTTAAACATTTATAATTTATAATATTAATACATTTTTTATACATTATTAATATTTTTTTTTTTGTAATCTAGTTTCTTGACAAAGTGAGACAACCAAATAAACATCAGGACTTAAAATATTATTTATAATCATAATTCTTTAAAATCATTAATATGAATTCATTAATATGTATTTAATTTTTTTGAAATTATGAACTACTAATAGGTTTTTTAGAGTTGTTTACTAATATCAATATAGAACAACCCTCTAATTTTATATTAGTTTTTAGAATCCCAGAAAAAAATTTATAGAAACTCGGCATACTTAATGATATATGAAATTTCTTAATTATTTGCCCTGTAGAAAACAAACAACCAAATACAGTATTATATTATTATACCATTTTGTATGTTTGTACGTAATTGTCGATAAATTTATTTTCTCTTTTACTTTTAATACTTTATTCTTTAATTAATAATTACGAATGACAATAAAAAAGTTTATTCTTTTTTGTTTGAGTTAGTTTATTATAAGTAATAATTAATAATAGATTGAAAAAATCTTACCAATACAAATTTTATAACCTTAAGAAATATAAAGAAAAATTAATAAAATTCAAATTACTTTGTATTAATTTTATAAAAATTAAGTTGTAACTGGTGATTTCATTTACTATACATGAATAAATTTTGTGATTCCCATTTTCAATTTATTAAAAAATATTACATATACATAAATGTTTTTCTTAAAAAATACATAACAAACAGTACATACTTCCACCCCCACGCTTGTGTCTTTCACAGAATTCTTTAAAATTCTGCATGTTTTCTAAAGAAAAAAAATCAGAAAAAGAGTCATGTGTAGATCGAATACAAAATCATTTGAGTTCCATGTACAGTGATTTAAAATTTTTATATCATTATGAATTTATGTGCAATTTTAAACTCATGTATTAAGGATTCTGAAAGAAGCCAGTAGATCATTACAATTTAATGAATATAATGAACATTTTAAAAATACTACATACAAAACATTTAATGTTTGAAATAAATATTTAACTACACTTGTATGCAGCAATGCATCAACAATTTAATCGTTTTTTATTTTGGGCATATTTTAAATATAACAGTTATGATAATCTTTAATGTAAAACTTAAAAAAATTATAATTTGCATATATACGAGATAAAGGATAGAACATAATTGATTATCATTTGAAAAAAAATGGAAACTATTAGATTTCTTGTAAAAATGAACTTTGAAAGATGAAAAGGAAGAAGAAGATCGAAGAAGAAATGGTTGGATGCGATTTGGTGTCATATGAGGACTGTTGGCTTATGCGTAGGTGATGTGGGAGATCTGGTAAAGTAGAGGTTTAGGACACAGAAAGACCGATCCCAAATAGCTGGGATTTAGGCAAGGGAAATAAAGTAGAAGAAGACATAATTGATTATCATAATATAAATTTAAATAAAAATAATTATATAGAATTACAAAGGTTAATTATTAAATAATTTTATACCTAACGATACATTTTCACCAATATGATCAAAATATCTTCTTGAATAACCTAAGAAATACAAAACAGTATTTATAAATAAAATACAAAAAAATCTACCCATTTTGAAATTTATAAATGTTTTATTATTTAATGAACTTAATGAAGGTTAACTGAAAATTATGCTAAGAACATGCTGGTAAATATATAAAAAATATTATATTATTAAGAGAAAAAATTGATGTTCTTAATTTCACATTAGGTACAGTAATAATTCATTCTGAAATAATTAATTATCCGCTTGAATTTAAGAATTCGCTTGCTTTGCCAGAGTAGCTACTACACTTTTCGATATTGAAAATTGGAGTGCTTAACATTCTTCTCCGGAACATCAATCCTCCACGAATTTGCAATTGAACCACACTTAAAGTGAAAAAGATGTTGAGCAAATTCGTCGAGGCAACAATCCTAAATGGAATTATTAATGAAGCGGACGTATTAAGAATTACTATTATTCCAACACTTCTATGTTTTGACATTAAACACTTGAAGTTTCTGGTGTGGGTTACCTTGGCAATGACCATTAAAAAAAGTTTAAAAATAACCGTTACATGTTTGTGATTAAATTTGCCAAATATATTTTTTTACATGGAAAGCATTCCCACGCATCAGTAATCCTTCAAATGTGTTCATTTACGCAAGAAAAAAAAACAAAAAATAATGTGTATCCCAAAGCACTTCAATAATATAATGAATTCTCTTGATATTTGATTTTTGTTGGAAGCAAATCAATCCTATTTCACCTGTTTACGGACGAAGCCGGGTTAATTCAACGTGTACAATGAATAAAATATAAAATATTTTAAGGTGTAATAGTAAAATAGGTCACAAATAGATAGTATAAAATATAGCTGTATTACTCTTTTTTGCCTTTGTGAAGTTTTTTTCGTTTAATAATTCATATTTAATTACTTTCGTGAACGGTAGAATTTTTGTTAACAAATATGTTAACAAATGTTAATATAAATGTCTATATGTTTTATATAAATTACGATTTTACAAACTAAATAGTTTTGAATAATATTGAATAAGAATTTATTTTTATTCTTTAAATTCATATTTTTTTTTTTGTATAAACTAATAATATTTAGAATTGATTTTATATAACTCAAATATAAACTACATCGATATACCCGGCGTCAATTTTTTCGTCAATCACCAAAATTTTATTAAAAGACAACATTTAGGGTAGTATTTTTTATAATTGGACAGGCTCACCGCTATCCGGTTAGGGAGCTAGAATAGTAGGAAAGGTGTAAACCACTGGTTGACCAACCAACGTCAACTTAAAACCTAATTGGTGCCACAGTAGCGGGCACGCCATACTATCACGCCGGCCCACTCCGGAAGCAGAGCCCCCGCAATGTTGAGGCGCCTAAGTCGGTTGTAACGTGGTGGCTGTTAAACTGGCGCTAAGAATGTAAATAAAAATATAACCCCTTGAGAGGATATAGGAACACACAAGACACTTAAATTAATCGTGCATTACTCTCGGAAGGCTACGGGCTTCGGCTGAGTGCTGGTGGATAATAGACGACACAGGATCTGACCTTTATTGGTTGGGTCCTGCTTTACCGCACCTCTTAAGTAGCACATCAAACTAATAAATGGTGTGCGGTCGGTATGCCTAGGCCAATCAAACCCGGAACGTACTGTTTATATTAAGGATTTATATAATTTGATGTTTTTGTGAATCATTACGTGAAACTTATGAATTTAAATAGGATAGGCCCCATGGAAAAAGCGTTAATTTCATCAGCAGTTGTTGGCCTTGGAATGACTAGTAATGGGTGGCGAAAATTGTCATCCAGCAGGATCATCGTACATTTGAAGAGGAAGATTAATGCGCAAATATTTCAACATTTAATCAAGTACCTTTAATGCTCGTTTGTGTTTTATTGTACAGTCATCCAAAATGATTAGTTTTTAATTCTATAATACTTTTGGCATTGCTGATCTTTTGGCAATGTTGTATGTCTGTACATTGATCAGTTGATGAATTTTACGGTTTTAGATTTATTCCCGTAATCGACCATGATTCATCACTAATGACTATCGTAACAACCGTCCGTTGTCATTTACGTGCGATTTTTAAATACGAAATACATTTCACGAACACTAAACTCTAATTCAATATTCTTAAAAACTGTTTCTTTTACGGTATTATTTAATAAACGTGGTACTAGATATAACAAAAACTATAACAAATTTCCGACTTTTCCGGAAGATTTTCCAAAAAAAAATCTTTCATACATACCTTGTCCTGACAATTATAAACGAAAAAAAATCAGCAAAATCGGTCGAGCCATTCTCAAGTGATTTGATGTGTCATACATGGGGCAATTTATTTATATTTATATAAATGTAAAGTCTTAAATTTAAATAATAAATTAGTTATTAAATTAATTAACATGCAAGGTATATGTTCAAATAAATATCCGTAAATTTATACGCAACTCAAATTAACATACTTCTTATATGATACCTAAAATACACTAAGGAATTGATAAATATTTAAGTTAAAATACAGAAATACATTTTATGTAACTAAAATGGTTAAATTAATTCGCCTTTAAATAATGAACTTCTATAACTTATATTTGCACTGCATGATCGTAACATTTGATAGATTATTAACCTAATTATGTATCTAAACTAAACATATCAGTATCACGTTTGATGAACTTTTTCATCTTGATACATAATATAATACTACCAAATGTGAACGCTTTCTTATACTTCAATGACAGGACTTTTGACACCCGCATAGTGGGAAAGATAAAGTAGGTAATTATTTACGCTGAACTGTGTGTAACTGATCGTAAGTAATATGATTGTAATGAAATGAGGGAGGCAGTTTTAATAGCACAACAGATATTTTAGGAAAATATCTAAAAAAAATTGGTTCAACGATATCAGCTAGACTCTAGACATCCTGACTCGTGTCGCGTACCGACGATATCAATTATTAATAATCTACTCGTATAAATATATATATATTTAAAACCATAAATTACTTATTCGATTAAAATTTATCAGAAGACAAGTCAGTATAATAACTAATAATGTATACCAAATATACTATTCTCTAAGAATTTAAAATAGTTGTGACATAAAATGAATATGTTATAATTTTTTTCATTTTTTTTTATTTTGTCAATTCCTATTGGTAGCCACGGATCGCAAAGAAATTAGCCGTGGGCCGCGTGTTTGACATGCCTGAGTTAGAGTATGATAGTTTAAAGAAATGAACTGAGAAAAAAAACAGAATATTTGAATATATGAAGAAAAGGAAAGTATATCATTAAAACGAAAAAAAATTATTACACTAAAATAAAAAGAAGTAGAAACAAACAGTTACAATAAAACTAATATTTTTCGAATTATAAATAATATAGAAATTGGCTTTAATTCATAAACATTAGGTTCAGTAGATGATACAGGATAGCTGATCAAAGGAAAAAGTCAAATCATTCGTAATTTTCATGAGTATTTCTATTAATTCCTTTTCTAACTGAGTTATGTCCATATTTTATTTTATTTTGACTTTAAACTTAAATTTTTCGAAAAGTATTATATTTACTATTATTCATTAATTGTGATTGATGATATCTACTTATCCTAATACTTTTAAATTAATTATTTTCATAAACCATCCTACCATCATATTTTATTTTTATTTTATAACAGTTCATTTTATGTACTATCGGATATTATGGTTAAACATTTGATGATATTTACACTAGTAAACTGTTTACTTACATTTATTATTGAAAATTTCTGTTTTACACTCAGTGGGCGTTGTGGATCCTAGGAGATAATTATGTATAAAAATAAATAAGTTGTTCATCGAAAATGTCCATCATATTTTTGTTTTTTGCTATAGTTGAAACACTTACCGTTACATAATATATTTAGTTCTTCTACACGGATAATTTATATTAAGCATTTTGATTAAGTAAATATGATCGTAAAATATAAGCGATCATTTATATATATATATATATATATATATACATGGTGTTTGGTCATAAATGTGACAAACTCTGGGAAATGGTTTTACACCTCAAATGTAACAAAAAAGTTGCTCTTGACCCCTGTCCAACTCTTGAGTATAAGGGAGATATTCGGGTTTTCTTTATTTTTTGAGGAACACGAGTTTTTTCGTAAAGACGCTCATATCTCCCAAGCTATTGATCCTAGAGCAAATTTGAAAAACCATTAAAAAGCTTATTAAATTTTCATGAAGACATCATAAAATACTAAGTACTAAAGATATTTTTATAATGTTGTAATGATGGTAATATTAAAAAATTTCAAATTTTAAAATTTCAAATTTTAAAATTCCAAAAGGTTTCTATTTTATCTTACGAAATCAATTTTCTAGCCTAAGCTTGTCGGATTTTACAAAAATTTCTCCTTTTAATAAGCTCTCCAACGGTATATTCACTTTTGCAGTTTCCATTTGATTTGTTGGAGTAATTCAAGTTGAAAGACAAAAATACGTAGGATGTAGAGGAACAGGGAATAGGTAATACAAATTTTGATCTGTAAACTTTGTGTATTTCTAGTTTCTGGTACTTCTGGTGGTTATGCATTCGAGGAAATTTATCTCAAAACTCATGTTCATTATTTTTCTGGAAAACCGTCTGCCCCGTGTTAAGCTTGCAACGGTTCTAAGAAAGACTCAAAAGCTAGTAAGATGGGAAGAGAGCGTTATTTCTTAGTTTTGTTTGAAATTTCCTGGAAAACTGTCTGCCTGTCTATCAGTTCATTCGAGCCTGACTCGATTTTCATTCAGCTCTACTGGAGAAGTCATTGTGTTAGTGTCTGTTGCGAGAAGTCCTCTCATTATGCCAACATATCCGAACGAACATCTGGCAGACATGCATTACCTTCATGGGTTTTGTAATAGCAAAGCACGAGATGCTCAGAGGGAGTACGGTCGACGGTTCAGGGGTAGACCACTTCCTTCACCATCTACTTTTAAAAGAATTCATCGAAACCTGAGACAAAGAGGAACTTTCTTGCGCGTAAGGAGGGAGCCCGGAAGGATTGAAGACGTCGATGAAGATATCCTAGATGATGTGCGACGAGATCCCGAGACCAGTATTCGGACGGTAGTGATTAGGTTTGATCTTTCCCCATGGAATGTGTGGGATGTTCTTAGACAGGAAGGACTTCATCCATACCATTTTTTAAGAGTTCAAGGACAGGAAGGTACGGATAGCCAACAACGTGTAAATTTTTGCAAATGGTTATTGTATAATGACGACGAGGATCCTCAATTTTTTCGACGAATCTTGTGGACCGACGAGTCTACATTCACCAGAGTGGGTGGGTTCAACGTGCACAACCGTCACTATTATGCAGCGGAAAATCCTTGCTTGATACGTCAACAACGATTCCAACGGCGGTTCAAAATCAATGTTTGGATTGGTTGTATTGGAAATTTGACTGTGGGACTGTTTTTCGATTTGCCCGCAACATTAGGAGGTAAAGATTATTTACGATTCCTACAACATAACTTGCCCACCCGTCTGGAGAATGTGCCATTGAATATTAAACAAAGAATGATTTTTCAACTTGATGGAGCCCCTCCTCACTTTTCTCGGACTGTCCGTGAACATTTAAAAAATACTTACCCTGAATGGATAGGTCGTGGTGAACGGATTCAATAGCCCCCAAGATCACTCGATTTGAACCCGCTTGATTTTTTTGTTTGGGATTACCTGAAAAGCTTATTTTATTCACAAGAGGTACATACTGTCGAAGAGTTAAGAACCAGGATTGAGGAAGCCACTGTTCAACTGCAATAAGTAATAAGCTTCGGAGTAACTGTTCGGCAAGTGAGGCGGCGTGCACTTCGAGCATCAACTGAATTAAAGTTAACCTTAATTAAATCCTAACTATAATAAATATAATGAAAATATAATTTAGACTATTAATTCTACTTTCAATAAAGTTTCATTTATTTTGTTATCAAAGCCAACGTTTTCATCACCTCTTCCCCATTCCTCTACACCCTACGTATTTTTGCCTTTCTACTTGAATTCCTCTAACAAATCAAAACGGAATTGCAAAAATGAATATACCGTTAAAAAGCTTATTAAAAGGAGAAACTTTTGTGAAATCCGACAAGCTTAGGCTAAAAAATTGAGTTCGTAATATAAAATTGCAACCTTTTGAAATTTTGAAATTTTAAATTTTTTAAAATTGCTATCATTATAATATTATAAAAAATGTATTTAAAACTTAGTACTTTATGGTGTCTTCATGAAAATTCAATGAGCTTTTTAATGGTTTTTTCAAATTTGCTCTAGGATCAATAGCTTGAGAGTTATGAGCATCTTTACGAAAAAAACTCGTATTCCTCAAAAAATAAAGAAAACCCGAATATCTCCCATATACTTGAGAGTTGGCCAAGGGTCAAAAGAAACTTTTTTGTTGCATTTGTGGTGCAAAATCATTTCCCGGAGTTTGTCACATTAATGCCCAAACACCCTGTATATAGAAACAATTCCATAATTAATATTAATATTAAATATTATTCAACGTATATTATTTTAAAAATTAATGTTATTTTTAATAAATTCAAAACAAAAATCGTGTATTTAAAAAAATATATTCATGATTTTTATAAAACTATAATTTATAACAAATCCACCAATATCAACTCTAGAATAGTCATTTGTTACATATTTGAGTATTAATGTTAAAAATTTTTAAAGTTTTACTTACCTATACATTCTGCTAAGATTAATTTTTTTTTAAATTTAACAGTTAATAATATATTATTGGGTTATATAAGGTGAATTTTATTTATATTAAATTTTAATAAATAATTCGTTTTTGATTCGTTAACGAATTTTTATATTTTTTCTGAAAAGTGAGATGGAAATAATTTTTTCAAAGTAACATTTTTGGTTCATCCATCCTTCACATTCGATACAAAATATAAACAAGTGTTATTATAATAATTTCATATTACAATTTTTCTATTTTGATTTATTCTTAAGCATTTTAAATAGTTAGTAATTTTTGATAAAAACTACATAAAACAGTCATACTTGTAAAGTATAATTTTTTTATACTATAATTTATTTAATAACTTGTGTATTTTTATAAAGTAATGAAATCTAATTTATTTATGTGAATTAGGACAGCGAAACGTGTATCGGTTATTTAGTCACAAGTCGATACGATCAATCATAATATGAAAAAATTGATAGATTTATCACATTTATACTAAAACTAATAGTCGCAAGATCTCAAAATAAAAAATAAGGGAGTAATAATTAAACACTCAAAAAAAATAATTTTTTAAAAATAAGACAAATTACAATTGTTCTTTAATTTATGGATACGTTGTGAAGAGGAAATATCATCTCTGCGAAGAAATTGAAAGTTACATAAACTTATAAAAATAGTCGTAAATGTTTTAAATTTGAAAGTGTTTTTATCACATTTACATTATGTTTTTAAAATAACATTATAATATTTAGTAAATAATAATTTAAGAACTATGAAGTAGCATTTTTTTAATCTACATGTAATTTTGTTTCACTTTCTATATGATTTATGAACAATTTTGAGCTAGATAAACCGATATTACAAGGAGGATAAGAAAAAATTAGAAAAAACTGTTTTGATAATCAAAAACAATATACTGGTGAATTCTAGAGGATTAATGACGGAGTAAGATACAAAATTACAGAACACTTTTAATAATGTATTACACGCACACAAACTATTGATTTGCTAAAAAAATCATTTTTTTAAATATCAATTTTAAATTAGTCATCACCTAACATGTCACACCATGAATAAGAAGATAATGTTCCATCTGAAAATGTAATAAATCGGACAATATTATGTCCAAAAACAAGTTGTCTTAAATTATAATATTAGTGTAGTTGACTATACGATATAAATGATCTATAAGAAATATAGATATATCAAAATACCTTCAAGTTTTCCATTATCTTCCAAATGTATGAAGTAACCTTTGGCGTATTCTGTAACCGTTATTGTCTTAAATAGTTGATTGTTAATAATAATAAACTAACAGAATTTTTCAATCATCAAAACTGAATAATTTTTTCTGTTTTTTTTTTTTACGCCATTTGTTATATTAAGCATACTGAATAGTGACAATTATCAAATTTCATTTATTTAATGTTAAATGTAAACATCAAAAGGTATGAAAGTCTTATTAAAATATAAAACGACAATCAACTCAACAGTATAAATTGTATATGTTATATTTATATTCATTCTCTTAAAATTGTACACAAATTAAAGCATTTTAAATCATTTAAAATTATTACCTGGATTAGTTTTTAGAAGTTCTTCAAAAGCTAGAAAATATTAAAATTCAATGCTGAGATGAAGTCCTTTATAATCAATGTACATTAATACATATTTAAAATTTCCGTTTAATTAATTAAATAACATGACATAACAATAAAAAAAATACTACGTAGTATTTCTTAAATTTGAATTATTTGTTAATAATTTTTATTTTAATTAAATATATCTTTTCACTATCATGTAATTTAGTACTCGAGAATACGAATCATACTTTAATAAATCAATTATATTAACGTATAATCAGTATGAATTCCTTTATTTATCATAAATTAATTAAACATACTCATATTTTTAATTGCGTAACCGAAGGACTTTTCTCTTTGGTTTTGTTCCAAGACATCTTAAACATTCATAGTTTATATTGTTCCATATAATAATTGTATTCTAGTTATTTGATATAGCCAAACAATCAAACAGAAAGGTTGGAAATAATATATATCATGGTTAAACCCTAAAAGCATTAGAATATAACAGAATATAAATTCAACTTCTTTTAAATTCTAAAATATTAGACTAGAAAGTTAAGGAAGTTTTACTGCGTATAGAATCCTAATCGTAACACATATAACTTAAAATCCTTGATTATCAGTTAATTCGTAAATTATATCCTTTCCTTTATTATAAAGTTAATCCAATCCTTTATTCTTTTGTAATTTGTCTTGATAACTTAAAGAGGCAATTATTTTCAATGTGTGCATTTAACGAGTCATTTTTGCTTGATATATATTTCAGAAAATGATTTTAACTATTCATTATAAGTTTTCAAAATGGAATGTTATTTGCTACTTTTGCAGAAAACATTTTTATAACTATTAGATATTTAATTATTATTTTTAGCGTTTGCAATAATGACTTAAAAACCTAACATTTTTACCTGGTAAATTAAAATACTCTTTTATTTGCGCTGTAGAAATTAGAAGATTAAATATAGTATTATTTAATTTTACTACTAAATATATTTTTACGCTATTAATTATATAATAACTAATAAATTGAAAGTAAAACGGAACTCATTCTATGAATATGTTGAAACTTTCATGGATTTTTAATTGTCTGACAATGTTTTCAGATTTATCCATGTGTGTAAAAATTACACACATGCATATATCTGAAAACATTGTCAGACGGAACTCATTCTAACTAAAATAATATGAATTATAGTAATAGCAATTAATATTTTTTTAAAAAATGTATACATGAGTAAATGTATAGGTTTATTTATTTACAATTTTTTTAACATATAATAGATAAGTATAATGTTATTGTTGTTTTAATTTTTATTTTTATTATTAATTTAAAGCGAAATACGATAAAGGATTATAGTTAACGCTGTATAGTTTCCTCAAGGAAGAGACCCTATGCCTTCCCCCAGAGCAGAGCAACGAAAATGTTTTACGTTATCCTCTAATTCACTAATTACATTTATGCTTTAATAAAATCTTACCTATACAATCATCATATTCTTAACAAAACAAGAAAAATATTGTAAATAAAAATAAATAAATTATTATTAATTCATGAAAATGTTAGTAATCAATAGATATAGTTGATAGTGATTTGGTATTTTTAAACAATTTATGTATACAATTGTATTCCATATTTTTTTTTAAATTCTCTTTTTTATCCGCTTTATCATAAAAACGTATAAAAAAATGGTAAAATTGCTAAAATAATCAATTAAAAAAATAATTCAATAAAAATCAAATTATGTATATTTTTTGTAATGAATGATCTAAACACGAAAAATATAATAATAATAAAAAACTAAATTTTTGTTTGTTGTGCTACCTACCAGAAAAAAATTGACAATAACGTTCTATACATAAGACGCCGTCTAAAAATAAAGTTAATATCAGAATAAAAACCCTGTGTTGCCTGGAAATAAACTTAAATGAATACAATTTACAAACATTTTAACGTTATATTATTATTTTGAATTTAACTCTTTGGTGCATGGCAATTTCCATAGAGAAAAAATCTTATCTGCAAACGCATCAATTTTTTAAATAAAAACAATTTATTTTGCTTTTACTGACTTTTATTAGTTCGCTGATATACAAATTTAAAATATTAAATGAAAAACAATTTTGTATTGAATTTAGATAGGTGGGTAAAATAATAACCCATGATGCTCAATTGTTTCTGTAACGATAAACGCTAAATGCTAGACACACTAAGAACGATACTGAGTTCTAAGACATGAAATTAATACATATACATATTTAATATTTTATTTAATTTTTAATATTAACTTTGTATTTTGTTTGGAGTTGTACAAATCATGTCTTGTTTTTATTCAAACACAATGGCACTTTGCAAATTGAACACATCCATTTTGTTCTAATTTCGTCGATTTTTGAGTTAAAAAGTGTGAATCTTTTTCTGGTGGATCTTTTGGGTTGGTGTGCATATTCTTCATTTCTAATAAATTCAGAAATACAGAAACAAATCCTAATAAATTCATTATACCTAGAATGCTAGTTTTTATGTTTGGTTTGCTTGACTTCAAAAATATTTGCTGGGATATACATTTTTTTGTTTTACTTTTAAATTAATTATTTTATGAGAGAAGATCAGTTTGAAAATTGGAAAATTGCTTATGATCCTGGTTTCGGTTATTCATATTATTAGGACCTCTTGGTCTAGTAAAATATGGTATGGAGGACATGCTAAATTTTTTTTTTTATTATGTTGGTGGTATAAAATTAAATTCGTTAAATTATTTTGTCAGTTTTCAAAATAATCAGATGTTTGAATATTTGAGGAAATATCTTTCTTTTCTTTGTTTTAATTTGGAAATCCTGTTAAATGCATGTCTTATTTGTTAGTTGACCGGATAGATAATAATATCGAGACATTTTATAATAACTTCTTGAGTTTTTTGAACTTTAAGTGAACTAAGAAATTTTAAAACGTCATCATTATTGTTGGGAAAAGATAAGAAAACGTCTAAGTTTATGTAAACCGGTTTAAGGTGCGGTCGTATGCGCGACTTGTATCTGGTCTTTCCTCAGTGCGGTATGTGTACGCGCGCGATAAAGATGTAAAGCCGACACGCAAGAATATAATGTTAATAAAAGAAATATAATACAGTCCACTTAGAGTTTTAAAATCAAAAAACATTTAATGGTCCGTCGTCCGGATTGAATGTGAGTGAAACGTATGTCGGAAAAGTGGGATCCATTGCCCAAGAAAAGTGCCGTTGTGGAACGCGAGTTTCTGCAATCAGTGCAGAAGGAAGGAGATAGAAGAGCTGTTGCATAGGGTAAGTGAAGCTATTAGAAAAGTGCGTTTTATATTTCCAAAAGCCATTCCTTTTCATATTTCATGTATTTTCTATAAGTTAGGCAGAAAAATAAAATTGTGCGTTGGTAGTCTACATTTGTGAGACGTATATAGTATATTTATATAAAAAAAAAAAGTAATCGTCCCAAAGGGGAAAAACGTAAAATATGGATGAAAATATAAATACGTCAACGTCTAAAGTGGCTTCACAAAAGGAATTATCTAAATTGCAAATAAGGCGAGGACAGATAAAGAGCCAATTAACACGATTTCAAGCGTTTTTGGGCGAAGTAGATAATAACAAGACACAATTAAAATTACGAAAAGAGAAAATAGAAAAGCTATGGTATGAATTTGATAATGTACAAAATCAAATTGAAATGGAAGATACAAGTTCGGAACAAATTAATTATAGAAACAAGTTTGAGAATTTGTACTTTGAACTCATGGCCGTAGCAGAAGATGAATTGGCAACTGAATCGATCAATGATAATGGTGCAACAAGTGGTTCGAACAAGGAACCAAGTAACACAGAGCATGCAAGTTTTGTGCGATTAAAACCACTGGAAGTTCCAGTATTCAGCGGTCGATTTGAAGACTGGGCAGCGTTTAAAGATATTTTTGAATCATTAATACATAATAATGATACATTAACTAATGTACAAAAATTTCTTTACCTCAAGACGTCTTTAACAGCAGATGCATTAAAAATAATAAATAATTTAGAAACATCTGCGATAAATTATATGGCTGCATGGGAAATGATAAAAGAAAGGTATAATAATAAGCGATTAATAATACAAGCACATACAAGAGGCATATATGAATTAAAATCCATAAGCGAAGAATCGGCGGAAAAATTAAGGAATTTTACGAGTGTGTTTAATCAACATAGGCAGGCCTTACAAGCATTAAATCATAATCCAGATGACTGGGGTGCATTATTGTTACACGTTATAACATCGAAGCTAGATGCTAATACGTTACGTAAGTGGGAGGCATTAATGGCTAAAAGCGAATCACCTACTATACCATCAGTGATCGACTTTTTACAAGAAAGGTGTCAAATACTAGAACCAATCGAAAATTCAAGAAACGTAAAAAAAGAGATAAAAATTGAAAAGAAGTATTTTTCAAACAAGTTGCGAAGTTTTGCAACTACAACGATGTCGATAAAATGTTATGTGTGTCAGGGACCTCATGGTATTTATAAATGTGGTGAATTTTTAAATCTAAATCTAAATGAGAGATTTAATAAAGTAAACGAATTAAAATTGTGTAGAAACTGTTTGCGTCCAAATCATACGGCGGAGAAATGTTTCTCAAGAAAGTGTACGATATGTAATAAACCACATAATTCACTGTTGCATAAAAATAAAATAAATACGAACAATCAGTCGGATTTCGATAGTAGTAAACGTAATAGTGAACAAACAGGTGGTGCGGACGAGCGGAGTAGGGAACAGTCAACGGCGGCGATAACGATGTCTACTACGAAAGAGCACCCAGATTTATCAATGTATGAGGAAGTACTATTGGCAACCGCAATTATAAAAGTTTATGACCAAAGTGGAAATACGTATTATTGTAGAACATTGCTTGATAGTGAATCACAAAGTAATTTTATTACAGAAGAGTTAATGTACAAATTCAATTTGCCACGAAGAAAAGTAAATTATCCAATAGCAGGTATAACTAATATTATTCATAACGTCAAACATCAATTAAATATATCTGTTCAATCGCGTATAAATTCATTCAAGACAACACGTTCATTTTTAGTACTGCCAAAAATAACAAACTATTTACCAACTAACACTTATAGTATATTAAAAACTATGATACCGAAAAATAAAGTTTTAGCCGATCCTACGTTTTTCCAGCGTGGAAAAATAGATATGTTAATTGGATCTGATTTATATTGGGAAATTATGTGCGCCAATATCTTTCAGTTATGCTCGTCTGGTCCATTTTTACAGGAAACAAAACTGGGATGGATCGTAGCAGGTCGTGTTAATCAAAATAAACGAGATGCAATAAGTACTTGTATGATAGCGATGAATGATATTTGTGAAACGGATTTAATGGAACAAATAGAAAAGTTTTGGAAAATAGAGGAAATTCCAAAAAATGACAATTGGACGGCTGAAGAGACGCTATGCCTAAAACATTTTGAAGAAACTGTGAAGCGAGACATAAATGGAAAATTTGTAGTTCAGTTACCGTTCAAAAGTAATATAGGAAAATTAGGTAAATCTTATGAAATTGCACTTAGACGATTTTTATCATTAGAGAAACGATTAATACAGAATACGGAAATTTACGATCGTTATCGGGACTTTATGAGAGTTTATTTAGAATTATAACCGTTGTAATATTATACTCGGACAATGCCACGAATTTTGTAGGTGCGCGAAGAAATTTAGCTCAGCTAAAAGCATTATGGCAAACAACAGAGCATAAAGAAAAAATTCAAGCATTTTTTAATTCAAGCATTCTTTGATTTTTTAACTCCATAACCTGGCATTTTATTCCGCCAAGGTCTCCTTACTTTGGAGGACTTTGGGAGGCGGCGGTGAAATCAGTGAAACATCATCTAAATAGTACGCTGGGATCGACTAAATTAACATACGATGAAATGTATACGGTATTAGTACAGGTGGAAGCATGTCTTAATTCGCGGCCACTTATACCTTTATCCAACGATCCTTCTGACCTATCTTTACTGACTCCTGCACATTTTCTAATAGGTTGTTCACTTTTATCCTTGCCTCAAGCTGATGTTATTTTGCAACCAGAAAACTATCTAACACGGTGGGAAAGAGTGCAAAAACTTTCGCAAATTATCTGGAAAAGGTGGAATGTTGAATACTTGAATCAGTTACAAGTCCGCTCCAAATGGTGTGCAAACGGTGAAAAAAAAATCAAGGTAGGAACGATGGTATTAATCAAAGAAGCAAATGTGCCACCTCTATATTGGTGCATGGGCCGTGTAGTGTCATTATATCCAGGAAAGGATGGTGTGGTTCGAATCGTGGAGGTAAATACTCGTAACGGACCTAAGAAACGAGCTGTTCGTTTGGTGTGTCCTCTTCCAGGTCAAGATGAAATTTAAAATGATAGATAAAAAAAAAATATATATATATGTATATTATTAGAATTTTTATTGTATTAAAATTTTGTTTTTTTTTTTAGGCGTTGTCGAGCTATAGGTATATTGTATTATAATAATATGTGGTTAAGAATGTATCTGAGAGTATTTTTTTTTGTGTATGAATTATATATATTTTTTTTTTAATTTGTCATAACATAAGTATAATTAATTCTGTAATCCTAAGATTTATATTGTAAAAGTAATTTTTTTTTTTGTTTGTTCATTAATTATTATCATTTTTTATATTTTGAAACTGCGTTTTAAGGGAGGTGTATGTTGGGAAAAGATAAGAAAACGTCTAAGTTTATGTAAACCGGTTTAAGTTGCGGTCGTATGCGCGACTTGTATCTGGTCTTACCTCAGTGCGGTATGTGTACGCGCGCGATAAAGATGTAAAGCCGACACGCAAGAATATAATGTTAATAAAAGAAATATAATACAGTTCACTTAGAGTTTTAAAATCAAAAAAGTTAGTTGACCGGATAGATAATAATATCGAGACATTTTATTATAACTTATTGAGTTTTTTGAACTTTAAATGAACTAAGAAATTTTAAAACGTCATCATTATTGAGGATTAGTATTTTTACCAAATCGTCATCATCATTACCAATATCATCATTTAAGCTATTTTCTTCTATAACTTGATTGGCTGACGGAGGATGTAAATAGTGACGACCGTCATCGAAGTAATCCCCTAAATTATAACTTTGATTATCTGGCGGGAGATCTTTATAAATTCATTCAGAAATAACATGTTTGTCCATTTTTAATTTATTATAACGCACAGAAATAAAGCTTACAAATGATATTCATAATTAAAATATAAATACTAGCTTCTATTTAATTTATTACTTAAACGTGTCTGTTTAAATAATTGTATTTTCACTGATTTACCGACAAAATAAAATATTGAATATAAACCAAATATAACTTCTTGGCACGACACGTCATAAACGGTGAGTTAAATTTCGTACAGGGATTATGTTCAAAATGACATTTAATATCGTATGTAGATATTATTATTTCCGTATCATATACAAAGAATACAAGTATTGTACCACATCAAAACCAATCTTATAAAAATAAACCTATATATTATGGTATATTTTGGTATTTGGCGAAATTGTGATATGAAACAACCCAAATTTTATATGAAATAAATAGAATAAAATTACACACATTACTAAAGTATATTTAAAACTAAATATAACTTCTTTTTCAATAAAATAGGCAAGGAAAAAATAAAATTCAAAAATAAATTTGTGAATTATATTTTGTACCATGATGCAGATAAGGCTTTTATTTTGATGAGTTATTTTATAGCCCACCATGCTCCAAAGAGTTAAGAGCAATTATAAATCAATATAAAA
>CM032339.1:36285411-36311420 GCA_019022885.1 Schlechtendalia chinensis
ACCGAATAAATCATTAGAAAGTCCTTCGGTTTCGATTTGTGCATACATATCGATAATATACTGATGGAACTAGTACACCAAGGAGGTGCTTTTAGCAGGTGACCCCGATGACTCCCGTCGTCCTTGTACAATTAATCTTCCAGTTTGCCTGGATCCCAACTCAACGTCCAACGAATTTGACACACAAGCGTTCACCGCGTTCAACGAATTTGACGCACACGCGTTCATTGCGTCCAACGAATATGACGTACATGCGTAAAAGGTACAAAAGGCGGTACGAAAGACTAATTAACGAAGACAGCACGAAAAGACCACGCCACTTCGACGGCCGTACACTCACGACGTCGTATACGTAAACGGAAACCGGTCGTCACCCGACGGATGCTCGCCGGGTTCTAATCAAAGTTCTAGAACGTTCCGCTGCCGTCGTCCGTTATCGCGAGTTCGGTCGTGGACCTTCCACCAGTACCAAACATAACAATTGCCGACATTTTAAAATGTGGTTGTCTGAGTTCTCACGAATCATCAAGCGATATGAATAGTAATTCATGGCACTGACCTTCTTATTAGCTTTCTGATGCGTTTGTAGATTTATCATTTCAATGTTGAAATGATATCCATCTTCTCCTTGCCAGAATAAAACCGGATATTGCAATGCATTGTAGGAGCGATGTGTTTCGGAAACTTGCTGAACATTACCATCTCTACGATGAAGAACTACTACACGCGAGTTAAATTCTTCACCAACTATTACGATCGCGATTTCATTAATTGTTAGTGCATTGTTTTATTTGCTAGCTGGTGTTTTATCGGCTCTTATGACAACAACGTGATCATCAGCTGACATTTGCTCGAGCGCTGTCTTGGACAGGTGGACTAATTCGTTGTGTTGGTCGAATAAATTTTGTAATGCAGCAACAATTTCCAGATTAGAGCTGATTATCATTCGACAACGTCGATCAACTTGTTCATCAGTGGTTCCCATGAAATAAATTTGGAGAAATTTGTGATCTGAACCTGGCAGAGGTAAAAGTGATCCTGGACGATGATAAATTTACCTTTGGATTTTGAACGTTGGAATGTAATTATCACTTATGATTTCTGTTGCACCGTGCGATGTCTTTTGGAAACATAAATTGTACTTGTGTATGTTTGCCAAGAAGTGTTTCGCCTGGCTTGATATACCTGATACTGATGTTGATAATAATTCAGGTGATAAATGCAATTCTGGAAATTTCACTTTTCCACCTACGCAGCACATTCCTGGAGTTTTGTTTTTGAATTTTAATGCACGGCAAGATTCGCATAACTTGTCCATTTTTCCAATGAAGACACTTTGATGGCGACTGTAATCGTATTCCGCATCGTAATGGAACGCAGCAAGATTGAATTCAACGTGCAGCGTCCATCTGGATCGATCATAGTCTTCTAATCTTAAATTCAGGCTTGCTCTTCGTTGGTAAATTCGTTTAGTCGAGCGGGCTTGAGCACTTCGTTCTCGGTCGGTTTTTAATCGTGATGCTCGCTACTTTCCAGTTTCAATCGAGCGGGCATGAGCAGCTCGTTCTCGCATGGTATCCAATCGTGATGCTTGTTGCTCGGTTGTTTTGAAAGCTCGAAAGGCTTTTGTCGTTCGTGCTACAGGTGTAGATCGGCCAATCGATTTCCGTTTGGGGGCATAACTGTCGATGAAATTTGGAATCGGAATTGACAGAGGTAGAAGCACGATGATAAATTTGCCCTTGAATTTTGAAAGCTGGCATATAATTCTCACGTACGACGCTAAAACGTTGGTGTTTAAGGTGGCTACATTACTATTGCTACTACACACAAACTACCTACACCTTTGCAAGGCGAAAAATCACTAATTACCCAGGAAAACTGAGAATTTGTATTTTCTAATCACAAACTTATAAAACCCATGCGAGAAACTTTATAAAAAACATATGACGGTTGCCCTTGTTAACAATTTGACGTCACACCCTTAGTTACGGCGAACGGTAAACTACTCGTAGTTGCGAAGCACCACCGGTTTACCGGTGACGGGTTTTGAAACCTATAAGGAGACGGGTTTTGAAAACTTTTAAGGGACAAAACCATCCTGCGACCACGCTGAGTACTTAGGAAAAAACCCTATCAAAATCCATATAGCGGTTTGGCCAGGAATCGATTACATACATACAGACAGACACCAATTCATTTATATATAAATATAGATTTGAAATTGATCAAAATATACAAATTAGAAATATTCTAAGGTTTTCTCTAGAATTTTAAAATAAGTATAAGTTTATCTAAACTAGGAAAGTCATTTAAGTAGGTTATAGCTTAAAGTAAAGTTATAATGTTTAAAGAAGACCACTACCAAAAAAAAAAAAATTATATTTTTAGTCTAATGTTTAGTAAGAATTTGCTATTTGTTCATTGGTGTTTTGTAAATCAATGAACTTTGAATAAATATACTTATAGTAATTATTATTTAATATAATTATTCAATAACTTTTTTCCACAAATTTGAGTACCTAATTCGTATAAAGAACATTGTTATACATCAAAATATTCAAGCGAATTAAAAATAGAATGTGGTATTTTATTTTTTATTGATTATGTTGTCAACGCATGATACATTAAAAGATAAATCGCTAGTCCCTCGACTTTTAATGTCTTCAAAACATATCGGAAAATATTAATTCAACCCTTACTAATGAAAAATGTATAAAACAGTGTTTGATAATGCAAAAAATAATAATTAAATATCTAATAATTATAAAAATGTTTTCTGCAAAAGTAGCAAAAAATATTCCATTTTGAAAACCTATAATGAATAGTTAAAATCATTTTCTGAAATATATATCAAGCAAAAATGACTCGTTAAATGCACACATTGAAAATATATGCATCTTTAAGTTATCAAGACAAATTACAAAAGAATAAAGGATTGTAATATGAATAGATTTATTTAGATATCAGTTACGAATTAATTGATTATCAAGGATTTTAAGTTATATGTGTAACGATTAGGAAACTAAACGCAGTAAAACTTCCTTAACTTTCCAGTCTAATATTTTAGAATTTAAAAAAAGTTGAATTTATATTCTGTTATATTCTAATGGTTTTAGGGTTTAACCATGATATATATTATTTCCGATCTTTCTGTTTGATTGTTTGGCTATATCAAATAACTAGAATACAATTATTATATGGAACAATATAAACTATGAATGTTTAAGATGTCTTGGAACAAAACCAAAGAGAAAAGTCCTTCGGTTACGCAATTAAAAATATAAGTATGTTTAATTAATTTATGATATATAAAGGAATTCATACTGATTATACGTTATTATAATTTATTTATTGAAGTATGATTCGTATTCTCGAGTACTAAATTACATGATAGTGAAAAGAAATTATTAACAAATAATTCAAATTTATGAAATACAACATAGTATTTTTTTTATTGTTATGTCATGTTATTGTATATTAATTAAACGGAAATTTTAAATATGTATTAATTTACATTGATTATAAAGGACTTCATCTCAGTATTGAATTTTAACATTTTCTAGCTTTTGAAGAACTTCTAAAAACTAATCCAGGTAATGATTTTAAATGATTTTAAATGCTTTAATTTGTGTATCATTTTAAGAGAATGAATATAAATATAAATTATACAATTTATACTGTTGAGTTGATTGTCGTTTTATATTTAAATAAGACTTTCATACCTTTTGATGTTTAGCATTTAACATTAAATAAATGAAATTTGAGAATTGTCGCTATTCAGTATGCCTAATATAACAAATGACGTAAAAAAAAAACAGAAAAAATTATTCAGTTTTGATGATTGAAAAATTCTGTTAGTTTATTATTATTAACAATCAACTATTTAAGACAATAACGGTTACAGAATACGCCAAAGGTTACTTCATACATTTGGAAGATAATGGAAAACTTGAAGGTATTTTGATATATCTATATAGATCATTTTATATCGTATAGTCAAACACTAATATTATAATTTAAGACAACTTGTTTTTGGACATAATATTGTCCGATTTATTACATTTTCAGATGGAACATTATCTTCTTATTCATGGTGTGACATGTTAGGTGATGACTAATTTAAAATTGATATTTAAAAAAATGATTTTTTTAGCAAATCAATAGTTTGTGTGCGTGTAATACATTATTAAAAGTGTTCTGTAATTTTGTATCTTACTCCGTCATTAATCCTCTAGAATTCACCAGTATATTGTTTTTGATTATCAAAGCAGTTTTTTCTAATTTTTTCTTATCCTCCTTGTAATATCGGTTTATCCTGCTCAAAATTGTTCATAAATCATATAGAAAGTGATACAAAATTACATGTAGATTATAAAATGCTACTTCATAGTTCTTAAATTATTATTTACTAAATATTATAATGTTATTAATAAAACGTAATGTAAATGTGATAAAAACACTTTCAAATTTTAAACAATTACGACTGTTTACGTTCGTAATAAAGGTTAATTAAAACCGAACCTAATTAAGATATCGATGTTCTGTAAATAGTTGTTGTTATTATATATTTATTTTTGTATTTGTCCCCATATTCTTGCCCATATATGGACATAAACTTATTTTACGATGTAAAAATAGCTGGTCTCGATCGTATATAAGGGGAGTCAAAACACAAACAATTGGACAGTTCTCAACCTTTTCTCGTTGTGCTTCGACGCTGTTCCAAGACCCACCCAGGGCAGACTTGGTCAGTTTTCAGCACAACGAGGAACCATTTTATAACCGTTCACTAATAATAAATGTCATATAATTTTCGCGTACACAGTGTTTATTTCTTTCTCTTTGATATTTCGTGTAAATCTCGTTTCGCAGTAATCGTTGATATTACGTCTTGCCACACAAGGACTTGATCGTTCTCATCAGGCAGAATTATCTTGGAATACCTGTTAGTACTTACGTCCATTGCGCACGTAGGGAAAGCAAATAGTCGGATATTCTTCTGGTGAAGGTCGTCAGTGGGGAGTGTGATATCAACATAGCTGGGAAACTAGAAATTTGTTTAACTTCCCACGTCTTAATAGTAAATGTTCATTTCGTCCGGGTAGTAAATCCAAGTTTCTATCAGTCATTTATGGTCCTTCGGTCGTCTGGTAGTAATTGACTTGTTACCAGACAACGACTATTTTTATAATTTTATGTAAATTTCAATTTCTTCACAGAGATGCTATTTCCTCTTCACAACGTATCCATAAATTAAAGAATAATTGTAATTTCTCTTATTTTTAAAATTTTTTTTTTTTTTGAGTGTTTAATTTTTACTCCCTTATTACTTATTTTGAGATCTTGCGACTATTAGTTTTAGTATAAATGTGATAAATCTATCAATTTTTTCATATTAAGTTGATCGTATTGACTTGTGACTAAAAAACCGATGCACGTTTCGCTGTCCTCACATAAATAAATTAGATTTCATTACTTTATATAAATGCACAAGTAATTAAATAAATTATAGTGTAAAAAAATTATACTTTACAAGTATTACTGTTTTATGTAGCTTTAATCAAAATCACGAATACATTACTAACTATTTAAAATGCCTAATGAATAAATCATAATAGAAAAATTGTAATATGAAATTATTATAATAACACTTGTCTACATTTTGTATCGAATGTAAAAGATGGATGAACCAAAAATGTTGCTTTGAAAATATTATTTCCATCTCACTTTTCGGAAAAAATATAAAAATTTGTTAACGAATCAAAAACGAATTATTTAATAAAATTTAATATAAATAAAATTCTCCTTATATAACCCAATAATATATTACTAACTGTTGAATTTAAAAAAAATTTAATCTTTGCAGAATGTATAAGTAAGTAAAACTTTTAAAATTTTTAACTTTAATACTCAAATATATAACAAATTACTATTCTAGAGTTGATATTGATCGATTTTGTTATAATTACAGTTTTATAAAAATCATGAATATATTTTTTCAAATACACGATTTTTGTTTTTAATTTATTAAAAATAACATTAATTTTTAAAATAATATACTTTAAATAATAATTAATATTAATATTAATTATGGAATTGTTTCTATATATATATATATATATATATTTATATATATATATATATATTCATATATATATATGATCGTTTATATTTTACGGACATATTTACTTAATCAAAATGGTTAATATAAATTATCCGTGTAGAAGAACTAAATATATTATGTAACGGTAAGTATTTCAACTATAGCAAAAAACAAAGATATGATGGACATTTTCGATGAACAACATATTTATTTTTATACATAATTATCTCCTAGGATCCACAACGCCCACTGAGTGTAAAACAGAAATTTTCAATAATAAATGTAAGTAAACAGTTTACTAGTGTAATTATCATCAAATGTTTAACCATAATATCCGATAGTACATAAAATGAACTGTTATAAAATAAAAATAAAATATGATGGTAGGATAGTTTATGAAAATATTTAATTAAAAAGAATTAGGATAAGTAGGTATTATCAATCAAAATTAATGAATAATAGTAAATATAATACTTTTCGATAAAGTTAAGTTTAAAGTTAAAATAAAATAAAATATGAACATAACTCGGTTAAAAATAAAGGAATCGAAACACTCATGAAAATTACGAATACTTATGATTTGACTTTTTTCTTTGATCAGCTATCCTGTATCATCTACTGAAATTATTGTTTATGAATTAAAGCCAATTTCTATATTATTGATAATTCGAAAAATATTAGTTGTATTGTGTCTGTTTGTTTCTACTTCTTTTTTTTTTAGTGTAATCATTTTTTTTTGTTTTAATGATATACTTTCCTTTTCTTCATATATTCAAATATTCTGTTTTTTTCTTCAGTTTAAACTATCATACTCTAACTCAGGCATGTGAAACACGCGGCCCTCGGCTAATTTCTTTGCGACCCGTGGCTACCAATAGTAATTGACACAATAAAAAAAATAATGAAAAAAATTATAACATATTTATTTTATGTCACAACTATTTTAAATTCTTAGAGAATAGTATATTTGGTATACATTATTAGTTATTATACTGTCTTGTTTGTCTGATAAATTTTAATCGAATAAGTATTTTATGGTTTTATATATATATATATATTTATACGAGTAGATTATTAATAATTGATGTCATCGGTACGCGACACGCGTGCTTCCTCCATTGTCAACATCTAATCTAGTCGTTCGATAACCACCGTATTGTTCGAGTTTAAATTTTGTTGCGTATATTTTACTTAAATTTAATAGTTGAAATGTCTCTATCAAAACCAAGTGGTAGTAATAAACGAAAAATTACCGATGAACATCGTCAATTTCAAGAAAGTTTGAAATTACAATATATTCACTGTGAAATCAATCATAAAATAATTTGCTTAGTATATAAAAGTGTTATTAGTGTTACAAAGTTATACAACATTGTGCGACATTACGAATAACATAAGTCAAAATACGACCAGTATGATGGGATACTGAGACAAGAAAAACTGAAAGAGTTTAAATCGGTGTATAATAATACTCTAGTAGTAATACTGTACTTGATGTGTTTGTAAAGAATAAAATTGAAAAATTTGTATTAAGTATTTTGTTTTTCAATAAATGTTTGTGTGCGGCCAGCATTGTAAAATATTTAATATATTTGGCCCACTTGATACTTTGAGTTCGACATGCCTGCTCTAGCTGATATCGTTGAACCAATTTTTTTTTTTTTAGTTATTTTCCTAAAATATCTGTTGTGCTATTAAAACTGCCTCCCTCATTTCATTACAATCATATCACTTACCATCAGTTATACACAGTTCATCGTAAATAATTACCTACTATATCTTTCCCACTATGCGGGTGTCAAAAGTCCTGTCATTGAAGTATAAGAGAGCGTTCACATTTGGTAGTATTATGTTATGTATCAAAATGAAAAAGTTCATCAAACGTGATACTGATATGTGTAGTTTAGCTACATAATTAGGTTAATAATCTATCAAATGTTACGATCATGCAGTGCAAATATATGTTATAGAAATTCATTATTTAATGCCGAATTAATTTAACCATTTTTGTTACATAAAATGTGCTTCTGTATTTTAACTTAAATATTTATCAATTCTTTAGTGTATTCTAGTTATGAAGAAGAAAGTATGTTATTTTGAGTTACATATAAATTGACGGATGTTTATGTTTATGTTTAAGTGTCTTGTGTGTTCCTATATCCTCTCAAGGAGTTATAATTTTTTTACAATCATAGCGCCGGTTTAACAGCCACCACGTTAGAACCGACTTAGGCACCTCAACATTCCGGGGGCTCTGCTTCCAGTGTGGTCCGGCGTGATAGTGGGGCGTGCCCGCTACTGTGACACCTATTAGGTTTTAAGTTGACGTTGCTTGGTCAACCCGTAGTTTACACCTTTCCTACTATTATAGCTCCCCAACCGGATAGTGGTGAGCCTGTCCCACTAAACTTTGTTAATGGTCATTGCTAAGGCAACCCACACCAGAAACTTTAAGTGTTTAATGTCAAAACATAGAGGTGTTGGAATAATAGTAATTCTTAATAAAAATACATCCGCTTCATTAATAATTCCATTTAGGATTGTTGCCTCGACGAATTTGCTCAACATCTTTTTCACTGTAAGTGTGGTTAAATTGCAAATTCGTGGAGGATTGATGTTCCGGAGAAGAATGTTAAGCACTCCAATTTTCAATATCGAAGAGTGTAGTAGCTACTCTGGCAAAGCAAGCGAATTCTTAAATTCAAGCGGATAATTAATTATTTCAGATTGAATCATTACTGTACCTAATGTGAAATTAAGAACATCAATTTTTTCTCTTAATAATATAATATTTTTATATATTTACTAGCATGTTCTTAGAAAAATTTTCAGTTATCCTTCGTTAAGTTCATTAAATAATAAAACATTTATAAATTTCAAAATGGGTAGATTTTTTTGTATTTTATTATAAAAAACTGTTTTGTATTTCTTAGGTTATTCAAGAAGATATTTTGATCATATTGGTGAAAATGTATCGTTAGGTATACAATTATTTAATAATTACCTTTATAATTCTATATAATTTTTTTATTTTAAATTTATATTATGATAATCAATTATGTCTTCTTCTACTTCTTCTCCCTTGCCTAAATCCCAGCTATTTGGGATCGGTCTTCTGTGTCCTAAACCTCCACTTTACCAGATCTCCCACATCACCTACGCATAAACCAACAGTCCTCATATGACACCAAATCTCATCCAACCATTTCTTCTTCGATCTTCTTCTTCCTCTTCATCTTTCAAAGTTCATTTTTACAAGCAATCTAATAATTTCCATTTTTTTTCAAATGATAATCAATTATGTTTTATCCTTTATTTAGTAAGATAATGCAATCTGTAAATAAACGTACTTAATATATTACATAACTACCAATTAAATACCTAGTATATAGTTTAAAATGAAATGTATATAATAATATATGTATATATGCATATTATAATTTTTTAAATTTTACACTAAAGATTATCTTAACTGTTATATTTAAAATATGCCCAAAATAAAAAACGATTAAATTGTTGTTGCATTGCTGCATAAAAGTGCAGTCAAATATTTATTTCAAACATTAAATGTTATGTATGTAGTTATTTAAAAATGTTCATTATATTCATTAACTTGTAATGATCAACTGGCTTCTTTCAGAATCCTTAATACATGAGTTTAAAATTGCACATAAATTCATAACGATATAAAAATTTTAAATCACTGTACATGGAACTCAAATAATTTGGTATTCGATCTACACATGACTCTTTTTCTGATTTTTTTCTTTAGAAAACATGAAGAGTATTGAAGAATTCTGTGAAAGATACAGGCGTGGGCGTAGAATTATGTCCTGTTTGTTATTTATTTTTTTAGAAAAACATTTATTTATATAGTTATATTTTTTAATAAATTGAAAATGGGAATCATAAAATTTATTCATGTATAGTTAATGAAATCACCAATTACAACTAAATTTTTATAAAATTAATACAAAGTAATTTGAATTTTATTAATTTTTTATTTTTATTTCTTAAGGTTTTGAAAATTGTGCTAGTAAGATTTTTTCAATCTAGAAAAAACATAGAAATTTCTTCCCTTATAATACAATACACCTTGAATTATTATGCATTATCTGTTTTTTATCGTTTATTATAACTTATAATAAACTAACTCAAACAAAAAAAAATAAACTTTAAAATTGTCATTCGTAATTATTAATTAAAGAATAAAGTATTAAAAGTAAAAAAAGAAAATAAATTTATCGACAATTGCGTACAAACATACAAAATGGTATAATAATAAATACTGTATTTGGTTGTTTGTTTTCTACAGAGAAAATATTTAGGAAATTTAATATGCCATTAGGTATGCTGAGTTTCTATAAATTTTTTTCTAGGATTCTAAAAACTAATATAAAATTAGAGGTTTGTTCTATTTTGATATTAGTAAACAACTTTAAAAAACCTATTAGTGTTGTAGTTCAGAATTTCAAAAAAATTAAATACATATTAATGATTTTAAAGAATTATGATTATAAATAATATTTTAAGTCCTGAGTTTATTTGGTTGTCTCACTTTGTCAAGAAATAGATTACAAAAAAAAAAATATTAATAATGTATAAAAAAATGTATTAATATTAAAAATTATAAATGTTTAAGGTGTTAATAAATCATACCAAATAATGAACAGTTTCAATGACGCATTCAGACAATTAAGTATGTTATAAATATTCATAAAATATAAAGAGATATATATTGATTACACATTATTATTATTGATTTATGGAAAAACGATTCTTTTTCTTATTTATATTATTACAATAAAATCTGTCTTAATGGACACCTTTCTAAAATGAACTATATAATTATGTGTCAGCAAAAAGATAGGCATTCCAATGTATTTCGACCCGTCTATAATGGACTCTTTCTATTACGGACGTGGATAGTAATATTTCACCCCAACGGTGATAACGGAAAATAATCTTAGTTTAAACTAAAATATAATTGCATACATATACAGCATACATCAGCCATTCCCACACGACTGGTGTACTCAGGGAATATACATCATTCATTATACTTGGCGACAAGTCATATGGAAGGTGTTTAAATGTAAAGCCTGGTTTTTTTTACTTGCCGAATCAATCGCGGATTCTCGTTGGCGTCAGGTACACATGAGTGACTCGTTTTGATGAGAAATTTTATCTATGGATTACCCGAATTTACGAATAATTGACGAGCGCACATTTCGTGTAGATGCAATTTAATTGTTCAAATATAATATACAAACATCGCAAGTAACACTATCTGAGTACACGAGTCGAGTGAGACAGGTTTAACAGCGTTGTCGGTCGCGACAACGCAACGCGCGATTATACGTTCAACATGATTACAATCAATTACTATATATTGTCGATAAAGATAACGTTAACCGTGATGTTAATATAAAATTGCAAAAATATTTTAACCAGAAATAAACTAGCTGTCTTATTAACGTATAAAACGTAAAGATTAATTTTTCAAATGTTCTTATTCAGTGCTTATTTATTATCAGTCACCATCAGAGTTTTTCGCAATGGCACCACACGTACCGAATAAATCGTTGAGTTTGAAATAAAGAGTTGAAATTAGTCGGTATAAGGACACTAGTGCCCTTTGTATTTCTAAATTTGCTGAAAAATTTTACATCAGAACAACACAAGTGGCCCAAAATTTTAAAGAATAAAAATGAGACTTTTCGTCGATACAAAGAAAACACCATAAATGAATAGTCCCATCGATTCCAAAGAAATGGGCCAGGTGAGTATTGATAAAGTTATTTTAGAGTGGTTCAACTGTGTAAACTTTTATTCTAAATCAAATCCCATGGAAGCAAAGATGAGCAAAAAGATGACGAACAACTAGAACACTGAAATTAAATCATTTGAAAACAATTCAAAAGCACTTGGACAGCTTAATCATATAAAGGAATTTTATTTTAAAAAAATGTGACTGAAGAAAAATTTCACACGTGAATGATTTAAATAACCATCATGAATTGAAAATGGCAAAATTCAAAAACCATCATTAATTCAATAATATTTCGAAAACGATAATTTTTTAATAGCTTTCTCTTATAAAAATATTCAAAGTATTTTATTAAATAGATAGAAACCTGTTTATAATGGACACCTGTCTATATCTGACACTTTTGATGGTCCCGTTGTGCTCATATAATCATACTCTCATATAATCAAACCGGGAGGGAGATAAGATTATCCTAGTATATTATTACCTCCCAGTAATATAATACTAGTATATCTATTCCCTCAGTAATGTTTTGCTCGTATGATATTATATCCCTTGAGTGGGGAGGAGGAAAGAATATTCTAGTATATTATTACCTACCAGTTATTTTTATCTAGGATATTATAAGTCCGTGTATTAAATATAAAATTTCAGATTTGTTTCATACCGCTTACTTAATCCCAGTATCTTGTTACCCCCCGGTAGGAAAATAATCCTATATTTCGCTATTACTATGGTGTTATAGGTTATAGTGACACAAATTTAACGTAGTACATTTTAGGTAAAGATACTCTAAGTCACAATTCCAATGAGTTAACTCCCAGATAATGAAAGAGGGAAGGTTCAATTTTAAAAATCATCGTATTGAATTCAACTTTAGTCGTAGAAGATTTGCGATAACATAGATATCAAGCAAAGTGTTAGAATAATTTTGTATCATTTTATCGACATTTACATTATGTTAATATTTCAGGAACTTTTAAATACAATCTTTGTGGATATAATGTGAATAATTTCGTATTGTATTGAATGTATATATCTTGCGTTTTTGGGTTCATTCATTTTTGTTTCAACTATATCATCATAATTAATAATAGCAATCCTTGCCTCAATAAAATTACCTTTATTAAAACTAGATTCATTTTTCAAATGTCCTCTTAAAGCTTGTCAAAATTCTTCAATCAAAATCATCATCGTTAGAAATTAGTTCTTCTATTCATTCAATGACAATACTGTGAAAAAAAAATTAATAAATAGGTAGAAATTAATAAACAGACCACAGTTAATTATTGATTAAGTTTAAAACACAATTGTATGAAAAATTAAAAATATCTAGTATAAAACACTTAAAAGTATTTAAGATACTTATATTTAATTATTATTTTTTTTTTTATTATTAATTAAAATAAGACATTCCTAGCCCATGAAGGCTATCTACATCTACAGATATTTACAGGATAAATAATTTGTGAATATTTTAAAGTGATAATGATGATAATAATAATAATGTAAACAATATAAAATATAGTTGATATTAGTTAGACGTTATTATAATAATATAATAATGAAATGACGAGGAATATAAATAAGATATATCAGCGGTTCCCAAACTTTTTTCATTCAAGGCTCCCTAATAATTAAACATTTTTTTCACGCCTCCCTCAAAGAATATTCAATAAAATAGGTTAAAAATTGTTTAATATATAACATTTATTAGTTTTAAGTTTAAATTTTGATGACAAAAAAAACAGTAAACGTAATATTTTATTCTATACAAAATAATGCGAACAATGTGCTTGTTTTTCGTTTATTAATTTGTCAAAATTAGGAATTAATGTAGTTACTGCAACACGCATTTCTTTTTCCACATTGAGTTTGGACCGATATTTTAATTTTAATACGGCTACAGCTGAAAATCCTGCTTCACATAAATACGAAGTGGCAAATGGTATTAATAGACGTAAAGCTTTGTTGCTAACTTCAGGATATTCATCTTTAATATTGTTCCAAAATCCTAAAAGTGAATAAGAAGAAAATTGCATTCGTAGTGAAGAATCGGATGAAATGTCGATTAATTGTTCCCCTTCTGTAGTTGTGAAATTTGATGGTGGCTTTTCAGTGAACGGGTCTTTAATCCAATAGTACTGTTTCATTTCTTCTGGGAAATATTTCATGAAATGAGTTTCAAGATTCGTCAGATGCTCTAAAAATATTTTCTTTAAACTCTTTGGTAATTTAAGATCATTCTCTCTAAGAAAATATTTTAAAAGTGGAAAACAAGTGGTTTTGCCATTTTCTTCTGTTAATTTTTTTTTCCATAAGTTGATTTTTTTAATAAAAGCAACTATCTTATCATATAATTGCAGAATATGAGTTTCTTTACCTTGTAAAGATATATAAAGTGAGTTAAGTTTTTCAAAAATATCATATAAATAGGCTAATTTTATTACAAAATCACTATTAACAAACATTTCGCTATTATTATAACCTTCTCCATTTAAATAAGAATAAAGTTTTTGTCTAAGTTCGAATACTCTTGAAAGTACATTACCTTTTGATAGCCATCTAGAATTACAGTAAAACAGTAATGTTGTATGTTCTGCTCCCATTTCTTCACACAGTTTTTGAAAAAATCTTGCTTTAACAGGTCTTGTTTTTACATAGTTGACTACTTTTATAACTATTTCAAGTATATAATTTAAAGAGCAACTTATATTTTGTGACGCTAAAGCCTCTCGATGAATAAGACAATGAGTCCATATCATTTTTGTTGCTTTTTGTCAAATTAAAGCCTGAAGTCCACCGTACTGACCAGACATAGCTCGAGCTCCATCTGTACACACGCCCAAACAGTTTTCTCATTTAATATTATTATGATCCATAAAATTATTAGTGATATCAAATAGGTCTTTAGCTTTAGTACCACTTAATATAGATTTACAAAATAATAATTCTTCTATAATATCTACTCCATCCATAAACCGAACATAACATATTAAATATGCGTCTTTATTATTATCGGTTTATTCATCAAGCTGAATCGCGAAATTTTTATTTCTTAATTTATCAATAAGCTGATCATTTATATTATCTGAGATATCTTGAATTCGCCGACTAATAGTATTATTAGACAAAGGTATATTTTTAAGTTGGTTTGCTACAGATTCTCCTATCAGAGTAGAAACCATATCTATTGCTGATGGTAAAATAAGTTCTCCGGCAATCGTATGAGGTTTTTTGCATTGTGCAATACGAAATGCTACTTTATATGAAGAGCTTTACCAAAATAGCTTTAGATGGAACGCTTGTCTGTTTAACGAAACTAGAAGATTGTTTTTCTAATTTTGCAAGTTGTCTTACAAAATAATCACGAGATTTATTATTTAATGTACTATGACTAGTCTCTAAATGACGTTATAATTTGTTGGGTACCATACTATCAGCAGCTAATACTTTCAAACAAATAATACACTTAGGACGTTCTTCGTTATCTATTGTAATGTAAGTAAAACCAAAATCTAAGTAATTATCATATTTTCTAAACTTACGTTTATTTTCTTCTTTACAGTTGTCTTCATTTTGTTTACGTTTCGATTCAATATTAAGAAATTTTTCCATATTAATAATTGAAAAAAATAGCACGAAATAAAATAAAGTATTACGAATAAAGTTAGAAATATGTAAGCTCATATATTACACACTACGTCACTACGAGAATACGACAGTTATAATACTGAATTACTGTAATTATTTTGTAATAAACGGGTGTCGTGTATGGATAAGATAAGATAATCGTTTCTACAAAATTTTTATTGGACATAAAATTGATCTAAAAATAACAATATGTATAAAATTCCAACCGCGCGCCGCGCCGCCCTTGTTAAGTGCTCGCGCCTCCTTTGGGTGGCGCGCCACACAGTTTGGGAACCGCTGATATATAAATCAACATTATCGAGTAAGCATGATATACTTAACACATAAACCTAGTTAACATATATTTTAAAGCACTTCTAATATATTAATTAATTAGTTGATTAAAAAATGTTTACCTTGAATTATGCTGACGAACTCTTACTGTAGGTTTTATAAGTGCATCAACTAATGATATTAATTAATAATAATATGAAATAATAAAAATCAGTGATCCCAGATGACATAAATTGAAATTTCTTAATAATGTCCCAAGTTCAACACATGTCCCATGTTACCCAGTTTTACGGTACGTAACAGTATCTATGATTACTAATTATGGTATTGGTATGAATATATATCACTACATTTATTTGGAATGGAAAAAGTATTTCATATAAATTCATTTGTTATTATACACACACACACAAATATAGTTATATGTTATAAATGCAAAAATCATTTTAATTATGCAGATTTAATAGATATTTGACATACGATATCAAATATTAAGTAGTCTAACTAAATGGAAATATGGTATTAGGCATATGATATTTTTATAATTAAACACGTATACATTTTAGAAGAAATGTCAAATATTGAAAGTAAGTATTCCGAACATGTTACTTGAAGAGGAGAATATTTTCTTCGTAAGTCTTAAAAAAACTCAAAAAATTAATTTACAAGATTAGAAGTAAATATATATTAAAATATAATAAGTATTATATGCTTCACATAATTAAAATAATATATTATTATTTATTTCTTTAAAAAAATGTTTAATTTCAAGGATGCAACGGTAAGAGTCCATAAATGTTTGACTTTAAAATACTAATGCATAACAAAAAACTGTTTGAGATTTGATCGAAAAAATAATGTTTGTTCTAAATTTATTAATTATTACATCGTAAAAAATAAATTTCATCACAGCATAGTATTTATTTTAGTATATTTTACCGTTTATATTTTAATATCGCATTTACTCAATCGAAATTAATTATATAATTTATCTGAGTAGAAGAAGTATATGAATTATGTGATGGTAAGTGTTTAAATTATAACATAGGTCATTGATGCCATGGAAATTTTGATCATCACATTACTATTTATATTCCTCTATAAGGAACCACTACGGCCGCAGCTTGTAAATCAAATTCAATTTTAGTCGTAGAAGATTAGCAATATCATAGATAGATTGAGGGTATATCAGTGTATAATATACTAAGAATACCTCTTCTTTGTTTTTTTGATTTTTATATAAAATCGGTGCTATTAGTTATAGGAAAATAGTTCTAGCGGAAAAGTATGTGTTTTATTTTATCTTATAAGAGGCATTGGTAATCATATCGTTTAATTTCGAGGTATAAAAATATCCTAAGGCGAAAATATTTAAAAAATGACATATTTGAAAAATTGCCCGACATGTTTGTCTCTATTATTTTCTTTGTACATGATTACAATGTTTATAGATCACCTAGGGGGGTGAGAATTAAAAATGATGTAAATGTCGATAAAACGATGTATACTTATTCGAACATTTTGCCTGATTACATCTATATGATTATTTATTATGATAAACTATATGACCTGTTATATTATATTTTAAGAATTACAATATATACCTGCGACCTGCAATATTAATTACAATATTTTGTAAAACATATATTGAACTAAAATGTATAACGATGAAGTTTGTAGAACGAAACTGTCAAAAACAAGCTTATAAAAACTAATGCGTATAAAAAAATACAAGTACACATCAATATCAAAAAAAAAAAAAAAAATGAAACTGCAAAAGTGCCTACGGTAAAGGCAAAATAAATTAAAATTATTTGGATATACTAGTCATTAAATTGCATACATATTATTATAAAATTATTACAAACATTTCACAATCGTTATTAAACAATATTAAATTTACACATTTGTTCAATATTTAGATTTAATATATATTCAGTAAGTTATTATTGGTGGATGGTGGGGGGATATGGGGATAAATCATCCCTTGAATTTTTCTCAGTGATATAACAGGTACTTACACAGATATAACATACCTGTTAATTTGAATGATCATGTAGATGTAATCAGGGAGTGTTCGAATAAGTATTTAACGTTTTATCGACATTTACATAAATGTAAATTTATTAAACAGATTAATCAAAAAGATTTATTATGACAAAGAAATCCTTTGACAGACGTTGCATTGTTCCAATTTTTGTATCCTATACTCCTATAGTTAGTGTCTAAATTAGTTTTTAATTTATTGTAAGAAAATCTACAATGAAGCCAGTATGAAGAATATTAATTTTAAAGTAATCTAACCATTTAAAATGTTCATACGGGTTGGAATTGAAACTTTTCATCATTTTCATTCAGCCGACACCATACACAGTATTTGGATACTTTTTTAAATTTTAGTTGAGTAAGATTTTCATCAAAGGTTTGACTGTATCATAAGACCAGTAAGACGTAATCTGCATCCGTCTACACCAACAGTTGACATAGGAATTGCCATCGAAGAAAAAGGGTACAAAGTACGCCAAGTGACAAATATTAATCACAAGACAACAAAAGATAAACTACCTATATTTTTTATCGACCTTGAACCGGCAGAAATAAATAAGAAAATTTTTAACTTAACATCATTACTCCACACAAGAGTAAAAATTGAGGAACCACACAAAAAGAAAGACATTATGCAATGTCTAAACTGTCAAGAGTATGGCTATTCCAGGAAGTACTGTGCCTACCCACCGAGATGCGTTCGCTGTGGGGAACACCATCCATCAACCAGCTGCGTGAAAACCAGAGACACACCTGCCACATGTGCTCTGTGCAAAGGTGACCACCCGGCCAACTATAAAGGCTGCCAAATCTACAAACAAATCCAACAACTTCAATCATCATCAAAAAGACAAGGTACTCACTTGAGAAACTCTCAATATATAAATAAATTAACTAACGCAAATTGTAAAATCACCCAGCAAATAACGCCCGTAGCTAACCTCTCTTCACTAATCCCTCGTTCTTACGCTCAAGCCACAAATAACCAAAATTTGCATATACCCCTTGCAGATCAACCTAACCATCTCGCTCTAACCAACTTTATCAATGAATTTAAAGCTCTGATAAATCCACTTTTATTTCTCTTAACCACCGTCCTTGACCGCCTACTTTCCCAAAATGTTAAATAATTCATTCACCTTACAATCCCTAGTCATCCTATTATGGAATACTAACGGTCTAGCAAACCACAGAAACGAATTAATAACAAATCTAAACTCTGATTGTTATCAGATCACCTATACAATTCACCCCCCTTCCCAGTATAAATGAAGACTTCCTTCAAGCTGCAGCTATAAATATCAAATATTGCCTGCCAAAACACAAAATTACGCATACACAATTTGAAAATTTCTTTAACTCTCTTAGTCAATACTTTATCATAGGTGGCGACTTAAACGCTAAAAACCATTCATGGGGTTGTCATACAACTAACCCAAAAGGACAATCACTACTTAAAGCAGCCAATAATAAACAATTATCTATCCTTGCCCCTCCCAATCCAACATACTGGCCATCATCACCAAAAAAACGTCCTGATATCCTAGACATATTCGTAACTAAGATACCACCAAACTTAAATCACTTGCTAACTTATTAGATCCGTGTTCTGATCACTCTCCAGTCCTCTTATGCATAGATGCCTCACCCCACCTTCAACCTAGTAATCCATCACTAATAAATGGTATAATGAATTGGGAACATTTCCGTGACATTATTAACCAAAGTATAAAATTAAACATACGTCTGAAATGCTCAAATGATATTGATGACGCAGTACTTAATCTTACCCAAATCATTCAATCAGCTGCATGGAACTCTTTCAACCAACCGAAAAAAAATAATAACCATAACCATTTTTCGATCCCTGCACATGTCCGTGAACTAATATCCCAAAAGAGGCGAGCCAGAGCCCGTTGGCAACGAACAAAACTTCCATCCGACAAAAGTATTTACAATAAACTAACCTCGTCACTTAAACGTATACTATAACAGTTAAGGAACGAATCTTACAATAACTGGATCTCATCCCTAACGACAAAAGACAACTCGTTCTGGAGAGCAACACGTAACTGCTTAAAACAAAAACCTACCCAAACTGCTCTAAAAAAACCCGATGGTACATGGTGCAAATCAGATAAAGAGAAAGCTGAACTTTTTTGTTCCCATCTTTCAGAAGTCTTCAAGCTCCACCAACCAACTGACAGTAGTACCTTCACAGAAACAATTGAAAATTCTCTTAATTCAGGTCTACCACTTTATCTTGCCCCCAAACCTTTTTCACCAGATGAGGTTCTACACTTTATTAATACCTTCCCACTTAAAAAATACCTGGAATAGATCTCATCACAGCTGAAGTAGCTCGCCAACTTCCAAATACAGCATTAATTAACTTAACCTACATTTTTAACTCAATCCTTAGGCTTTCATATTTCCCTATTTAATGGAAGATATCACTTATAATCCTAATTCCTAAACCTGGAAAACCTCCAGATACTCCGTCATCATATCGCCCAATAAGCCTCCTACCATTCTTCGCGAAACTGTGTGAAAAAATGATCTTAAAAAGAATATCCAAAATCATCAATGACAAACAAATCATTCCCCACACACAATTTGGATTCCAAAATAAACATTCCACTATCCATCAAATACACCGCCTAATAGACTCAATCGCCTACTCCTTAGAAAACAAGTCATACTGCTCAGCTATTCTACTCGATGTTGCCCAAGCCTTTGATAGAGTTTGGCACCCTGGTCTCCTACACAAATTAAAAATAATTCTACCACCTAACTACTACTTATTTTTTAAGTTATATCTTGAAAATAGATTATTTGCCACCAAAGTTGGTTCTAAAATTTCAAACTTGACTCCAATCTTAGCCGATGTTCCTCAATGTGCCATCTCTTCCCCCATACTATTCAACATATATACAGCCGATCAACCAACCACCTCTCATACCTTAGTAGCCGACTTCGCTGACGACAAAGTCATATATTTTTTTTTTTTTTTTTATTATTAGAGACATATTTAAAAAAAAATATTTATCTCAACTATTAATAATAAAATATCAATTAAATACATGCAAAAAACCAAAAGAATACAAGAAAAAAAAAAAAAAAAAAAAAAAAAAAAATTATTTAAGGATTAAATTGAAAATCCTCCGGAAAGGAAAAACTTTAAGACGGAATGGATCAGGAAAGCGTTTGAGGTTTGGAATATATAAGGAAATGAAAAAGGAATGTTATAAGAAGCAAATAAATTTTCCAGGATACAACGTTGATGAGATAGGACAGGACAATCGAAGAGGAGATGAGTGGAATTACAAATAGAAGATCCATCGTGCAAGGTACAAAAGGGAGAATCATTAAGGGATAAATTGAAGGAGTGGGCTGGAAGACGATTGTGCCCAAAACGTAAACGGGAGAAGGAAACGATGGATTTACGAGAGATGGGGATATTGTGGAACCAAGGGAAGGGTAGGATAGAGGGGCAAACACTACGAAAGGAAGCGGCAAAGGAGGGTGGTAGGTTCCGCCAAAAAGCAGTCCATGACTTTAAGGCGAAAGTTTTGAGGGCTGGGGAAAAATCGGAGTAAGGAAGTTTAATAGGTGAGGGAATATAACAAGGGCACGATGTGGCGAGAAAATCAGCGGTTTCATTGCCTATGATACCCGCATGGCTAGGGACCCATAACAAATTAATAGTATACCCAGCACGGGAGAGAGATAAAAGGATTGAGCGAATGTGCAGAATAAGATGAGAGGAGGCAGACACAAATGGAGAAGAATTTAACGCCATTAGGCACGATTGAGAATCAGAACAGATAACAAAATTACGATTATGGCAAACTAAAGAGTTAATGATAAGGAGGGCTTCCAGAATTGCAAGGCATTCGGTTGTGAAAGACGAGGCAGAAAGGGCAACATTATTAGAAAACCTGATGGAAAGGCTAGGTATAAAAAAAGAATACCCAGCAGAAGTTTTAGAAACAGATCCGTCAGTGAAAATTAAGCAGGAATTAGGATAATGAGAAGAAACAAAATTATTAAATATAGAATTAACCATGGATGAGGGAAAAGAACGAATAAGGGAAATGGGATAACCCAAGAATGAGGGGGAGATAACTGGAGAAATATCTAAAACTAAGGCTTCATAAGGAGTGTCATACAGAGGCAAGCGGCTATACGCAGAAAAAATTAAAGGGATAAAAGAACGAAGAGAATTAATAATAATAGCTAATAATGGGGTAAATTTGCTGGAGTAACGCCATACGCGGAAAATCGATAAATAAAGTGTAGGAATAGAATCATGATGAAAAGGAGAAGACAGTTTTTTAAGAATAAATTTATTGCCCAACCACCGAGCACGAACATCCAACGGAGGAACGCAAAGTTCAACTTCAAGAACAGGAGAAGGAGCACTGCGAAGCGCACCAATAATAGAACGTAAACACATATCCTGGTATGAATTAAGTTTGGAGCGCAAAGATGGACAGGCAGAACCAAATAAGAAAGAACCATAGTCAAGCCTAGCTCTAACAATAGACTTATAAACTAAAAGGAGAGAAGAGGGATGGCCACCCCAATCTGAACCACATAATGACCGGAAAATATTGGCCCACCTTGAGGTGAAAGAGAGAAGATACTGGAAATGCGGTCCCCAGCGAAGTTAAAGTCATATATATTTCAGAAAAAAATTCTCATCTGGCCAGCCAACACTTACAAAATCATTTAAATTTACTAGGAGACTGGTACTCCAAATGGAGAATAAAAATAAATAATGAAAAATCATCTCATATTACCTTCACTCTCAAAAAAAGCATTGTACCCCCAGTCTACTTAAACTATAAAGTCATTCCTTCTTCCTCTAAAGGCAAATATCTGGATATGACACTCGATAAAAGACTTACCTGGGCCGGACATATTAAACAAAAACGACTCATATTAAATGCCAGACGAAAAGCACTCTTTCCACTTATAGGAAAACAATCAAAAATTAACCTTAATACAAAACTGCTACTCTATAAAACCCTCCTCAAACCAATTTGGTTATACGCAATTCATCTATGGGGAGCAGCAAAAAAATCCAATATTTATAAAATTCAAACATTTCAATCAATCTCGCTACGTATGATTACATGTGCTCCTCCGTATGTTTCAAACCACACCTTACATTCAGACTTAAAAATACTCACTGTTCAAGAAGAAGCCGTCTTCCATGCCCGTCTTGCAAACCACTCTAACCCTCTAATCCTTGCTCTAAACTCTGAATCCATTCCCGGAAATCAACCTAGAAGGTTAAAGCGAAACTGGAACCGCGATCTGAAATAACTCTAACTCTCTAGCCAGTAAGTGTTGCCGCTGGGTGATTACTTCGTCATGTCAACCATGCCAATATATGTAATTCATCAAACATGCTTATTGTAAAATTTTATTTATAGATTGTATGTACTAAAAAAATAAAAGTTAAAAAAAAAAAGTAATCTAATCATTTAAAATGTTCATACGGGTTGGAATTGGAACTTTTTATCATTTTCATTCAGCCGACACCATACACAATACTAAACAATCAATATACATAATATAGATAAAAATTGAACATATTTAAACATTTAAAAAAAATAAATACAAGTCATGATAAAAATTAAAATTATTAAGCTTTAAAATACATACCATTTTACATGATATATTATGGGAAATATATATTTAATTAATTTTAATACAAATAAATATCTATAAATAGGTTAGGTTTAGATGTATCGTCATAATTAATAAATATTAATTAATTAACAAACAATCTTAGCGCCGGCTTAACAGCCACCACGTTAGAACCGACTTAGGCACCTCAACATTGTGGGGGCTCTGCTTCCTGCGTGGTCCGGCGTGATATTGGGGCGTGCCCGCTACTGTGGCGCCAATTAGGTTTTAAGTTGACGTTGCTTGGTCAACCCGTGGTTTATACCTTTCCCACTATTATAGCTCCCCAACCGGATAGTGGTGAGCCTGTCCCACTATAAATCATACTACCCTAAATGTTGTCTTTCAATAAATTTTTGGTGATTGACGAAAAAATTGACGCCGGGTGTATCGACGTAGTTTATATTGAGGTTATAGAAAATCAATTCTAAATATTATTAGTTTATATAAAAAAAAATATGAATTTAAAAAATAAAAATAAATTCTTATTCAATATTATTGAAAACTATTTAGTTTGTAAAATCGTTATTTTTATAAAACCTATTTAACAAAAATTCTACCGTTCACGAAAGTAATTAAATATGAATTATTAAACGAAAAAACTTCACTAAGGCGAAACAGAGTAATACAGCTATATTTTATATTAACTATATGTAACCTATTTTACTCTTACACCTTAAAATATTTTATATTTTATTCATTGTACACGTTGAATTAACCCGGCTTCGTCCGTAAACAGGTGAAATAGGATTGATTTGCTTCCATCAAAAATCGAATATCAAGAGAATTCATTATATTATTGAAGTGCTTTGGGATACACAATATTTTTTGTTTTTTTTTTCTTGAAAATTACTTTATTTGAAGGATTACTGATGCGTGGGAATGCTACATAGTGCTTTCCATGTGAAAAAAATATATTTGGCAAATTTAGTCACAAACATGTAACGGTTGTTTTTAAACTTTGTTAATGGTCATTGCCAAGACAACCCACACCAGAAACTTCAAGTGTTTAATGTCAAAACATAGAGGTGTTGGAATAATAGTAATTTTTAATAAAAGTACATCCGCTTCATTAATAATTCCATTTAGGATTGTTGCCTCGACGAATTTGCTCAACATCTTTTTCACTGTAAGTGTGGTTCAATTGCAAATTCGTGGAGGATTGATGTTCCGGAGAAGAATGTTAAGCACTCCAATTTTCAATATTGAAAAGTGTAGTGGCTACTCTGGCAAAGCAAGCGAATTCTTAAATTCAAGCGGATAATTAATTATTTCAAATTGAATCATTACTGTACCTAATGTGAAATTAAGAACATCAATTTTTTCTCATAATAATATAATATTTTTATATATTTACCAGCATATTCTTAGCATAATTTTCAGTTAACCTTCATTAAGTTCATTAAATAATAAAACATTTATAAATTTCAAAATGGGTAGATTTTTTTGTATTTTATTTATAAATACTGTTTTGTATTTCTTAGGTTATTCAAGAAGATATTTTGATCATATTGGTGAAAATGTATCGTTAGGTATAAAATTATTGAATAATTAACTTTTATAATTCTATATAATTTTTTTAATTAAATTTATATTATGATAATCAATTAAGTCTTCTTCTACTTCTTCTCTCTTGCCTAAATCCCAGCTATTTGGGATCGGTCTTCTGTGTCCTAAACCTCCATTTTACCTGATCTCCCACATCACCTACGCATAAACCAACAGTCCTCATATGACACCAAATCGCATCCAACCATTTCTTCTTCGATCTTCTTCTTCCTCTTCATCTTTCAAAGTTTTTACAAGCAATCTAATAGTTTCCATTATTTTCAAATGATAATCAATTATGTTTTATCCTTTATCTCGTATATATGCAAATTATAATTTTTTATATAGGGTAAAAATAATATATCATTAGAAAAATGAATTTATACTAACCTACATAAATTATTGTCATCAAAATCATCATCGTTAGAAATTAGTTCTTCTTTACATTCAATGACAATACTGTGAAAAAAAAATTAATAAATAGGTGTTCAGAGACCACAGTTAATTATTGATTAGGTTAAAACACAATTGTAAGAAAAATTAAAAATATCTATTATAAAACACTTAAAGTTTTTACGATACTTATATTTAATTAATAATTAATAGGTGATTTTAAATAATTAGTAATAGTACACGAAGTTTTCGAGACGGAGCATTTTGATTCCTTGTATTCTAGATGATTTTCAGTTGTGTTACCTTTTTTTTTTTTTGACTTAATTAAGAAATTGCTAATGTTATTTATCATTGATATATTTTTTGACAGAACAAATAAAATAAAACAATATACAAAGACATTCGTTGTTAAAAACTAATAACAAAATGAATACAGTTAGTACAGCAGTCTGCACATCAACAATAGGTCAACGCTATATGTAGTTGCTGCATAAGTAAATAATATAATAGGACGATTAC